>CM043111.1:16912404-17407453 GCA_023701765.1 Hylyphantes graminicola
AAACTGTTTGCGTGTGTTTTTCATATGCTTACAGAGATAATTGCAACGAAATTAAATTAAACTTAAACGCATGTTTGTTTATAGTTTCCTTAGTTTAAATATTTACTTATTGTCAGTGTTTATATTAGTATAAGTGGTAGATAATACATAGTTTTAAGAAAACAGTTTTTAAAGTACCGAATGCTACATTTTTACAAAAAGATTGTTTTTTATTTATCTTAAGATATTTACTTTATGATTAAAAACTGTTTTTTAAATTTAAAATAGGCTGTTGGTTAACCATTTTGAATCACATGAAATTATGAAAGATTAAAACGAATTTAAATCAAAATAGAACTTCAAACATTTGCAGCCGAAAATATGTGCATCAATTTGCTTTTTCATACCTAAATTTACGGTATAATATTTGCTTATAATAAATACATTCTAAAATAAAATTTCGGCTAAAAGCAATGAAATTCAAAAATGATTGTTGAATTAATGTCACTTGGGCAAGAACATCAATCAGTGCACCTATTGAAGGAAAAGCAGCATTGAAAAGTGAGAAAAAATTCGTTTGAAACAAGGCAGTTGTATTAATTTTCTTTTTTTAGAAAACAAAGTTTGCAAGAAAAATTGAACAAGACATAATAATGTTGTCTATTGTTGTAATAATGTTGCCCAGCGGTGGCAGAGAAGTGTAAGTGACGACGTGTTCATTAAATCTATGATGTCAGAAGTCTCAATCGCGTTAGCGTACGACGTCGCTCGAAGTTCCGTTGAGTGCTTGCTCATGTGTCAACCTCGTCTTTTGATCAGGGTATTGGTTTACGAAGCGTATTTGGCTGCCAATGGAGGCTAGAAGTAGGCAGACCGAATAATTGCATTACACGTCGTCTATAATCGGTCATTGATTTTTTTTAATTAATTATAATATAAAATTTTTTAGTCTCATTGTAGTATTTACCATATAAAAATACAAAACGATTAGTAAAATTTTGGGTTATGTGTTACTGAACTAATACTTTGGCTCACTCTATTCTATATTATGAAACAATACACAAATTTAACACAATTAATTTTCTGTTCTCAAAAAGTTTACATTACATTTTGTTTGTTCACACATAGGTTGGTATCTTTGGAAACGAGCAAGCAGATTCTCTAGCTAAGAGAGGAACAATGGAACATCAAGACTTTCAGCTCGTTCCTCCAAAATCCCTTTGCAAATTTATGCATGTAAAAATCATGGATTCGCATAATGCTGAGCAAGCTGCTCTGACTGCAGATAAACCCTGGGGGGGCATTCAAACTTACTGGGATTCTTTCAGCCACAGGCCTCGCAAGGAAGCTGTGGCTAATTTCAGAATTCGGACCAGGCATGATTGCCTTGCAGAACACCTAAAAAGAATAGGTATCCTTGCGACAGACGTGTGCCAAATCTGCGGAGAGGGCACTATGAATGCTGAGCATCTTCTCCTTTGCCCCGGCCTTGACCAAGAATCAAAGAACCGTGGAGACATCTGTAAACTATACTGGAACGCAAGGGACCTAGTGAACTAATGACACTTTTAAAGATATCATTTTGTTTTGTGTTCGGCACTTGTTTTCTCTATAGTTCCATGCTTCAATTGTTACTGCTAAGTTGTTATTTTCTAATCGTTCTTGTTTTTTTTGCATATTTCTCTTGTTAATGTTTCTGTTATATTTTCTGTTCTGTTATATCTAACGTTGTTTGTCTTACCTTTTGTCACGTGGGTTGCCTGTATTTATGGATTGAATTTCCAATAAATGCCACATGTAACAACAACATAGGTTGGATCGGGGCTGGGGAGCCCAGTAGGAAGGCTGTTTCGCTTTGCATGCGGAAGATCCCATGTTCGGGTCCGGGCATCGCCAAAATATCTGCCCGTGCAGCCAAAACATTTCCGACGAATAATATCCCATGCAGAGTGACAGCACGTTAAATATGCTCCTAAGCCCCAAAGCTGCGTACGATGTTGCCCTTAACGATTGCGTTGCGTGCCTACTTAGGTGGCGGCTCGTCAATAACTATAAACTCTGCCAATTCAAACTAAACTAAAGTTTGATCGCAGTTATTTGTAAAACATATTTTTCCCCCATACATTTATGATTTAGTAAAATGTCTTCAGCCTATACAAAAAACTGGAAAATCTGTTTAATTTAGAATGAAATGCTGTACGATGTAATTAAAGATAACGCGTAAATGACTCCGCTTCCACATTATTTAAGGAATTTCTTCGACTAAAGCAAAATTTTTAATTACTATTCGAACGAAAGACAAAATTTTGTTTCGTGAAGCATTAAATTAATTAAAAGAAAAACGCGCCCAAGTGAGGTATTTAATTAGTAATAAGTTAATTAATAAGTAGTTTTAAACAATGTAACTAAGAATAAATAGCTTAAAACATGGAAGTTTATGGAAAGATATTGATTTGAAGACATTATATGCAAATGATTTAAAAAAGCAAATATTTTTTGGACGTTTGTTTTTGAAATAATGATATTTGAAATCAGTTTGGGAGGAATGAAAACTAATTTTACATAATAATATAATAATCAAGTAAAAGATTTGACCCAGAAACTACACAATTTTAAAATGTTACTTTTAAAATGTCATTAAACGAGTGAAGAACTTAGTTCAGTTAGTTCATAGTAACATTAAATAATCATCTTTATATTTCCTCGTTTTGGGACCTTATTGTATGCAAAGAACTATTACAAGTTATTTTTTAATTACTTTTAACCTTCTGGAGGTTCTTCAATAGGTAACAACTGTCTAGGTATCATGTTAGTATATCAAACGAAACCCAAAATTGTATTGTAATATTTTTTTTAAACTTGAGATGGCTTTCAAAACTACTTATATCTGAACTATAAGTTTAATTAAAACATATTAAAATATTAAACAATGAAAATAACTCATACAATTTGCTTATATCTAGGTTGAGTTGGTAACTACTTACAATTAAACTAGAACATCAACACAGTAAATACATTTTTCTTATAGTATCTAAGTTGTGTTATTTAAACAATTATAAACTTTTAAAATAAAAAAAAAACTAGCACTTAGGATTGATATAAACACTTTTAATTTAATTCAATTTGAAAAAAAAAGTTATTTTTGTTAAAATGTTAATTTTTGACATAAAAATATCACCCACTTTGAATTGATGTAAACACTATAAAATTAACTGTTAATTCAATAAAAAATAATGCTATGTAAATAATATAAAATTAATTTTTTAGCTCAATTAAAAAAATCAAATACGATGTTAATACCGTCAAATTAAATTTTTATTGAATTTAAAAAAAAAAGAAGTTATTTTTGTTTAAACAATAACTTTTTTAGATGAAAAAAGACCCCAGATTATACAAAGAATAGATGTAAATACTGTAAAATTAAATTTTAACAATTTGTTTAATTCAATTTAAAAGAATCAAATACGATGGAAATTTTGTCAAATTAAATTTTTATCCAATTTGAAAAAAAAATTTTTGCTTAAACAGTAACTTTTTAGATGAAAGAAGACCCCAGATGGTACTTAGAATGGATGTAAAGACTGCAAAATTAAACTTTAAGTCAATTACAAAAACCTTATTAACCCTCTAATGCATGAATTTTTATTTTCATCCCAAAAATATATGTATCTTTAATACCCACACATTATGGGAAAAATACTAAAAAAAATTTAACTGCATTAGCACTTAAATAATTTCAATTAATTTTTTTTCCATATGACAAAAACCAACTGCAAAATTCAAATTTTGATAATAATGAATGAAAATTACTAAAAATATTTCAAAATAACCCTTATTTTTAACTATGATTAATTTTTCAAAACAATTTATTAGTATTTAGTACTATTATTATTGTTATTCTTTGAATACTGACAAAAACGTAATTTCACAAAAGTTAATAACCTCACTCTTTAATTTTGAATACACTTTTACTACTGTCAAACATGAGTATTATTAGTTACTAAAACTTCAAAATGGATAGGAAGATGAAATAAAAATACAATTTTATCGAGAGGTACCTCTAATTTAATAGAATAAAGTGGATTATGTTACTTGTTACCAAACGGTAACAGTATGCATTAGAGGGTTAAACTTTTTTTATTAACAAAACCAAACAAAAATCCCTACCTCCCCCAAATTCTTATAATCCATCTCCACAGCCAGAAGATCCACGACATCATCTCCTCCGGATATTCTGACCACCCAATCATTGGTATAATGCCCATCATCATCGTGACATTCGAGGGATGTCAGCAGACAGCATGCGACGAACAACGCGGAGAAGCCGTACATGCCCAATACAGTGCCATGCCGAGGAGACGCAAGTGTTTTTGCGACCGTCGCGCAAGAGCGATCGCTGGAGTAAAGGATATCAACAAGTTATCAGGCGCGGCTGTTGTTGACGGTGGGTGGGAATCTCGCCATTTTGGAAGGAGGCCCAAACGGAAATTGGTTTGGAAAGGGTGTATCTGGAGTGCTAGATAATAATAATGCCAAAAAAATTAACGCACTATTCGGAATGTTAGTTTCAGTTTTATTTTTTTTCTTTATAAAAATCAAAAATCTGTGAAATAAGTTCCCTTACTCTCAGAATAAATGGAAAACACGATAAATGAAAAAGTTCATTCGTAATTTGAATTGGGGACTTTTGAATAAAAAAATCCTCACTTTTAATCTTGATAACAATATTTTTTTCTTTCCTTATTTACAAAAAAAAAAATATTTCGTAAAAAATTTCAATTAAAATAAAAAATCAATTATTTTAAAAATCCTGGAAATCAATTTTTAAACATCGAGAATCAAGAAAAATAATTTTCAACATTTTGGTTTTTTACAGAAATGCGCTATCGGCTGACGTGACGGAAAATAGCGCATAATTTAGAGTTTAAATCTGTTTTTTTTATACGAGTGATTTGTAGTTTTAACTATCTGCTGACGTGTCAAAAATACCTTAAAATTTTATAGTGGAAATGTGTTTATTTTATATAATTAATTTTTAATTTTCCGTTTTTTAATCTAAAAAATCTAGTTTTTTTTTATAATAAATAAATGTTTAGTAAATCAATTTACTTGATACAGAATAAATTTATATGATTTCCGCAATTTATTTAAAAGTTTAAGAAGACATTATAAGTTCTCCGAGGAGAGTTTTAGATTAACTTTTACAAAAAATTCTTAGATTGAATTTCATTTTTCTGTTACTGCGGACTATTTTCGAAATAGTAAAAAGTTTTCTACTTTTTATTTCATTAATAGTTTCTGCTTTAAAAAAAACTCTTGAATGTAGCTATTTCTTTTATAACGTAATTGTTTATTATTTTTTTTTTTTTATCGTAACACAGATTTAGATTACAAAAATATTCATTAAGTGATTAATTCGCATATGCTAAGTGACGATAAAAGCTTGTTATGCAATGAAATTTTTTAGAATGAGGTACCAGATGCTTTAAAATTAGGCATATATTCAAAAAATTATTTTAGATTATATATAACATTTTATTTTTTACTATGGTTATTATCAAATACAAAAAACTAATCATTTAAATTTTTTATCTTCAACAAAAAACAATTTACTTATTAAAATATAAAAAAGTCCTATTGATATGACATCATATACCAATATTCTATTCTGTGTCATTAAAAATTGTTTTATTTTTCTTTTCCATAATACTTTTTATCGAAAATTAGATGGCAACAGTTACAGCGTTATCAATCCAACGCCGCACTGCGTTGTTTTGTATGGAGATTGTCTCTCCTTAGGGATGGAATTGCTTGCAAGTGTGATTGGCGCCAATTTCAATGCTTATCTCAATCGTGTTTGTGTTTCATAATTGTTTTTTTTTGAGAAAAACTCGATAGTATTAAATAAATAACTGAAGCCACTTGATATTTTACCATGATGCTTGTAATGCAAAATAGCCGGTTTTTTCATTTGTTTTTATTCGCACTCAAAATTAACTATCTACTATTCTGGCAATCATTGCCGCAAAAAAATCATAGCGAGTAACGTTTTTTTTTTTTACCAGAAGATTTCATATAATTGCCAAAACTATTGAAAATTAATAAAAAAAAATTAATACAAGTTTTTTACTGTTTCGATGCAAATGGATATATTTCACAAATTTTATATAGATAAAAAAATTTCAGCTGAAAGGGTTAATAATATACGAAATTATCAATTGTTTTGAGCAAGTCTTTAAATATTGATTTATTGTGTATTCATATTGAAAGTCGTGTAGTGTTTTTGTAACTGCATAGTTTTATTCGTAATTATTTCTTTTCGTGTATTTCAAGGAGGTTTTGGGAATTAAGTGGTCATTTGCTTGTGCATTTGAATATTTGTTTTTCAAATTGGCTTGCAAAAATCAATGAATGGTAAACACCAACAATTATGTGTCATAAATGTAACTAGTATGTGTAAAAAAAAGTTGTTGTATTGTAAAAAAATTATTTGGCAATTAAACAGAAATTTCAGTATTGATTTATTTTCTTTGTGCATAATACGATACAAAAATGAGAATATTTAAGGTTTTTATTAATTTAGCAATTTATACCCGTTTCTTAAATCAAAAAAATTAATATAAAAAAAAAAAAAAATAAAATTAATATTTAAAATTTTTAAAAAAATTTTATTAAAAAAAATTTCAAAAAAAAAATTAAAAAATTATTTTTTTACACACAGGATATTTTTTATTACAATTTATATTTTGATGAATAAATAATTTAAGAAAACAATAAAATTCGAAATCACTTGGACACATTGACTTTAATCAAAATAATAAATTGTTTAAAAAGGTAAATAACGTATCATTGTAAGATAAAAAATATCGGAAGTCATTATATGGATTTCATTTATTAATTTACAAGGTAGTTTTAAATACGAATGTGAGTGGATTACGTATTCTTGATTTCATTTAATTTTTTTTTTTGCAATTTTATACATTATTATTTATCATGAATTAGGTAAAAAACATTTAAGTGTACATCAAATCTTTTAAAGTTATATTTTGACTCAGTTAATAAAACACCAATTGTATGGGATTGCAATAATAATTTGTTTAAAAAATTAAGAATTTTTGCCAAGAATTTTTTATTACATAATATTATCATATAATAAAAATAAGAAAACTAAGGTAAAAATGTATAATTTTTAGTCTAATTTACTCTAAAGTATTATTTATTGAAACAAAATATGAATATAATATTCTGCTATTCTTTGCTTATATTTCTTTTCTTTAAATTAGTATAATGGCATAATTACTCATAAAAGTGTAAAGTGTATATTTCAAAATTGGATTTACTTAGGGACAATCATTAGAATACTGTTTTTTTGATAAAAAACATTTTATAGAAAAATTAAAGATTTCATTCACTAAATAGATGGAATAAAATTACGTTTTTTAAATGTTTTAAAATATTTTTTTATTGTTTTTATATACATTTTGGTTTGTAACTTATTCATTTAAATTAAGACTTAAAAAATATGGTTATATGGGATCATTAGATGATAAAATTTTGAATTATTTTCTTACCAATAAATCTAGAAAATATCGTAAAAAAATTCAATATTTGAAAATTTCATAATACAAAAACATATTTTTTTTTTTTTTCAGTTAAAATTGTTTACTGGAAAGATGGATTTTTTTTTTACATTATAAAAGAATTATTTTAAAAAAATGTATTTTTAACTTATAGAAATTTTTATAACAGTGAAAATTTTTTTGTTTAATTTTTTTGCACATTATTTTCCCCTTTATAATTTGCAAAATTTTTTTTTTTATCATTTTTTTCATTTTGAAATTTCATATTAACAAACTAAAAATAATTATTTTTTTCTGATTTTTAATTAAATATTAACATATTTTTATCGAACAATTATGGTCGAATATTTGTTCTAAATACATTTTTTTTAATTACATTGATTACGAATAAATGCATTAAAATGCTTTCTTAAAGAAAAAAAGTTTTATTTCAAGGATTGGATTTAACTTTTTTACAGTGCTTCACTCTAAATACTTTATTTTATTATTGATTCAAGCCTCTACTTACGAGGATTGTTTTCAAACTATCAGTGGACTGAGTAAAGCGATTAATTTTACTCTGATTTCATTTATCTTATTTTAAACGCCAGTTGTACCCAAAAAATGACGAATAATCAGATTGACGTTCAAAATCCCATAAATGACCTTCAAATTTACACTAAGTCGAGCATTTGCCGTAACGGTCGGCAAAAAAGGAAATTTCGTGTTGGCATTCATTGAGTGTTTTAAAAACCTTTGAGCGCCTCGTAAACTTATTACGGATACCAAAGCCTAACGTAGCTCCGTGTTTTAGCGGAGTAGTATGCTTATTTAGTTATCCTTCGACTTGTAACAATAAAAATAGTGATAGCCGCTATTAGGTAAACTCCGATTGTCACCATAATTCAACACTTTATTGAAAATTTTTTTTAAAAAAATATTAAAATATGCACATTTTTCCATTTATTTATAGCAATATATTTTTTATATAATATAAATTTACTTTTCTTACAAAAAGTGTTCTTTTTTTTTATCAATATTTTAAAACAATAAAAAATTTTACTAAAAAGCATATAAAATTTAAAGGATTTATAATGTAGAGGGTCTTATGTTTAGAAAAATACCGTCTAAAAATTCATTTTTGAAATAGAAATCAATATTTTCCATGATTTAAAATCAATATTTTGATTGCGAATTACTTTTAATCGGTATTTGTCTCATTCGCCTTTAAATAAAAAAATTCAGTTGATACATTCAAAAATGACAAAACAGATTAGATATCAAACTTAAAAAAGTTATTTTCTCACTAAAAAAAATCGAATTTCATAAAATCGAAAAAAAAAATTTGTTTTTTTCATTTTTTAATGTCAACAAAATTTGTTTTTTCAGTATAAATTTTGTAATTATTTTATAAAAATGATTTTAAATTTTTTTTATAGCAAAAAATGATCGTATTTTTTTTAACAAAATTTTTTTTTTGTCATTTAATCCTGTTTTTACCATTTTGAATTTTTCGATATTTCAAAGATTTTTTTTTATAATCATTTGTTTTAATTTATGTATTAATTGTGTTATATAATTTTATAGTATTAATAACAAAAATTTTTGTAAAGAAAAAATTATTATAACGTCCATTTTTAGACATAATTTATAAAAACAAGATATTTTAAGTTTTTTTTAGAATAGCTTAGTTAAATGCTTTCATTTCGTAATTGTGTAAAATAATTTTGCATTTAACAAAAATTTTTTTACCGAATCCTCACTTATTATAATATTTCATTTTTGACAAAATTTTATGAATCAAGATCATTTCGAAATTTTTTTTTAATTATCAAGATGATTAAAGACGTCTCACTTTTACGATCGTGGACGATTCTTCGTGATCTTTTTGAGGAAACTGAATTTTCATTGTTGTCATCTCAAAATGACGAAAGATTTCTTTAGATTAGACATTCATTTTATAAAAGCGATTCAAATTTCCTCACTTTGAGGAAACGATTTGCCAGTAACGGAATCGTCAAAATTAAGGAAAATTTCGTCGTTTGAGCATCATCAAAAATTTTTTACCAAAACATCTAAAAAGCCAGCAACAATAGAACTTATTCACGGAATAAAGCTAAAAGAATTCTTATTGAATCCTCACAAGTGTTTAGCCAGAAGAGTTCTTTAGTTTTTATTGTAAGTTATTTCCTCGTTACTTATTGTGTCAACAATAAAGACGTAGTAGTATCACAAAATTTTTTACAGAATAACACTTTATTGAATTGCTTGTTAAAGAAATATTTTATAAAACACATTTTTTGCCATTTTTTTAACTACGCATATATATGTGCATTAACTCTGAATACCTAAAAAAAACTTGTATTTCATTACAAATTTTTGTGTCTTTTCTAATGCTTTTAGACAAAAAAAAAAGATACAAAAATTTTTGTTAGCACAATAATTGTGTTGAAAGCCAGCGCACATTGTGATTCAGCGCATCTGGTCTTTAATGTTTCAAAAAATGTCTATACATCATCAAAATTTTTGACGATTCATGAATCCTCAAGCCTCATTTCGTTAATTTTGAGGACTGTGTTTCGTAAAACAAGATATTTCAAGTGATTTTGAGTTAACGCGAATCACGCATATTTCGACGATTTGTACCTTGATTTTGAGGAAACTGAATTTTGTTGTTGTCATGCTCAAATGACGAAAAATTCTTTAATATGACATTCAAATCCTCATAAAAATGACGATTCAAATTTTTTCATTAAAACGAAAACTCGGAGCATTTGCCAGTAACGGAATCGTCAAAATCAAGGAAGTTTCGTGATCGTTTTTTGTCATTTTTAGTTAGAGTACATCAAAATTTTGTATTACAGTACGTTTGATTTTAATACATGTTTTTTATAAAACAAGATATTTCAAAGAATTTTTTTAATTAATCAAGCATGGATATAATGACCGTCTCCTGTTCTTTCGATATTTCGTGAAAGCAGGTCGTCTCCCCTCGTGATCGTTAATTGTGTCGGAAAATAATTTTGCGTAGTATTGTATCATCAAAATTTTTGTACGAATAGACACATGATTATAACGTTGCCAGTTTTAGACAATATTTTATAAAACAAGCTATTTCAAAGGATTTTTTTATCAATCACGCATGGATATAACGACTGTCTCCCCTCGTGATCGTCAATTGTGTAGGAACATAATTTTGCGTTAGTATGTCATCATCAAAATTTTTGTACCGAATCACACATATTATAATTATTGCCGTTTTAGACAAATTTTTTATAAAACAAGATATTTCAATGAATTTTTTTATTAATAAGCATGTATATAATGCCGTTCTCCTGTTCTTTCGATATTTCGTGGAAAGGCAGGTCGTTTTATTCCCCTGTGATCGTTAATTGTGTCGGAAAATAATTTTGCGTTAGTATGTGATCATCAAAATTTTTTGTTAACTGAATAGACCATTATATAACGATGCCAGTTTTAGACAATATTTTATAAAACAGCTCTTTCCAAAGGATTTTTTTTATTCTATTCACGCCATGGATATAACGACTGTCTCCCTCGTGATCGTCAGCTTGTGTTGGAAAATATTTTTGCGGTGAGTATGTCGATCATCAAAAGGTTTGTACCGGAATCCACACATATATTATAATATTGACAGTTCTTAGACATATTTTATAAAAACAGATTTTCAAGTATTTTTTTTAATTAATCAGCTATGGATATAATGACCGTCTCCTGTTCTTTCGTATTTCGTGAAAAGAGGTGTCTCCCTCGTGTCCGTTTAATTGTGTCGGAAAAATAAGTTTGCTGTTAGTATGTCATACTCAAAATTTTTGTACTGTATAGGACACATTATTATAACGTTGCCAGGTTTAGAATATTTTATAAAACATGATTTTCAAAGGATTTTTTTTTCTCTACCAATCACGCTTGGTTATATTGACCACTCCCGCGTGATCGTCAATTGTGTTGGTACATATTTTGCGTTCGTATGTCATTTCAACAAAATTTTGTACACTCAATAGACACTTTTATTATAATATTTTGCATTTTTAGGACAATATTTGAGTTCCACTTGTGAGCTGAAACACGATTTTTTCCTTGAGTGTACAATAATTTACAGCTTGCTGTTGTATCAAGTTTGACTGCTTTTAAATTGCGCCGTTTAAAATTGGAATGAATTTTGTAAAATTCTTGCAGGAACTTATAAACAAGCGTGGTTTTTTTTCATAACTTCTTTTAGTTACAAGGTAAGTTATTTTAATATATATTTTTTTATATTACTTTTTAGATATTTTTTTTTGAGTTTATCACTGCTGATATTTTACCAATTTATTTTTCGTAATAAACTTGAAAAAATTTCAGTTTTTGAAGGTTACTACATTTAAATTACCCAAAAATAAACTTTCTAATTTCAAAAAAGTTTGTGTTTCTTTTATTACTATATTTTCTAGTAATTATACAATGTCTTGTTAAATCTTGCAAAACTGGGCATCTGTTTCAGTCTATTAACGTGGCAACATACATGCTAAATGAAAAAAATTATTCATTTCCCAGTATCCGATTTGTGATTACCTTGTTCACGCCAGTGGATACAAGAGCACACCAAATTGGATCACCGATAGACGATAGCGTTCGGGGGAAATTACGGATTGAAAGAATAATACGGCTCCTGACACAATTATTAGTCTTTTTTCCGTTTTTTTTTCCCCTTCATAATAAAAAACAAAGGTTTTATTTTTCTTCAGAATAAAATCACAATTCTGAAAGTTTAACTTTTCTCGTATTTCTACAAAATTGAAATGTTTAAGTGAAAAAGGTACGTGATCACAACTTTTCCTTTAAATATATTGATTAAATTCTAATTAGCTCGTCGAGTAGTTAGAAAAAACCATAATTAATTTTGGACATCTGTTCAACTATATTTCTTTTTCAGAAATGGGTTGCTAGTTAATTTTATAAATTTCTGAGTAGAAACATGATTTATTTTATTTCTATTTAAAGGCATATAGTTTTACTTCTGAAAAAATATTATTTCAATAAAAAAAATTCATTCAGAATATTGGAAATATTGGTCTTATATAAAACTAATCTGAAATTTCTTTCTTTTAAAGAACTTTTTGGTATTATTTAAATATAAATTTAAAAGTAATGCATTCAAACATATTTCTATGTAATACAATTCAAGTCACCTAGCTGAATAAATTCATTAATTTGAAAAGAAAAATTTTAAATAAAAGCCACTTGTTTGGATTTTTTTTTTCAAAAATAATAATTAATAATAATTCAAATATAAATAATTAATTCAAATATATTAATTAATAATATTCAATAATATTATATTTCTTTTCAGAAAGAGGTGCCAGTTAAACCCTTTCCATTTTGAATTCGAAGCTTGGAAAAGCATTTCCTATCCCCATCCACCGAGTGATGTTTTCTTACGAAAAGGGTGGAAGGGGAACATCGCTTTATCTAATCCTAGCGCGCTCTGAGGTTTACAATCAAAACAGTTTATCGCGGTCGTATCCACCCAAAACCACGATTAGGCGGCTGGTTTATTCTCCGAACCGGTTCTAGTGCGGGAACCTAGGCCGCAAAACGGTATCCACCAACACGTATCGCGAGAATATACCTACGAATAGGTCGTTCGAGAAATAAACCACCTCTCGATGGTGGTTTAATAACACTTTACTACATTCCATCTACCAATAGGCGTGTCGAGCCGTTTTGCTGAACAGAAAAGATGGCCGAATTTCTTACGGGAGTCTTATGATGAGGGAGATTTAATGATTTAGAAAATTGTTAGAATTACGATTGGGAGGATAGGCGATGATTTAATCGGGAGTTTTAAAGTGGACACCAAATTTATTTAAGCTTACCATAATATATTTTTCATAGTATATAAACTTTTTATATAACAAATAAATTGACGATGCATCAGAACATTAAACAATGTAACGATTTTCACATGCAGTCAGCCCCATCTTTATTATTTTTTGTGTTACTATTTTCTACATTCCCTTTACATTTTTATTTTTTTTTTTTTTTTCCTTGTACATGTTATACTTTTTTTTTTATTGAAATAACAGTGTCTTCATTGGATCGTATCACTAATATTAGATATTTTTGTATTTCATAAAAATTAACTAATTTTTTGAGCCAAACATAATTTTTAAAAAAAAATGTTGCTAAATCTTCCTTTCATTGGCGATCAGCAAGAAAAACCAGGGGTTCCATTCACATGAAAGCAACTAAAAAAGTCCATTTTCAAAATTGAAAAACACAATCCAGCCTTTGAAGATATAACTTACGAAGAAAAATACTTCAAAAGCACAATAAAATAAAACATATATATTTCACTTTGTTTTTTTACCAAATCCGTTATTTAATGTTTATATCAGTTAATGGCTAAGCCGGAAAATACATTACACCTATATCATACCATACCAACCAATCAAATAAAGCTAAAATTGCAGTTGGCACAATCATTGTGAAGACTTCCGGAAGATGTTCTGCGGACGACTTACAAATTCCTTGCGCTGGTGGACTAGGGATGTGCCACGATTCTAAAAACACGATCAAGCATTTGGAGGAACTAAAACTAGAATTAGGCTTTTTGTCCCAGGTTTGATCTCGTGGAGGTGGATACCGACCGTAATGTATTTCCCCAATGTAGGGTGGGAAAACCTAAAACAGCTACTAAATCACCCCGTCCAAGAAAAACCGCACTAGTGGATGGGGGAGGAAACTGCTTTCCAAGCTTCGATTCAAAATGGAAAGGTATTTTAGGGTTTTAATTAATATAATTTCTGCATAGAAACATATATTTTTTTCCATTTTTTTCCATTTAATGGGATATAGTTTTACTTCAGATAAAATTATTCTGGCAAGAAAAATATTCATTTAGAATATTTGGAATATTGGAGTCTTATATAAAAAATATATTTTCTTTTCAGAAAGGGGTGCTAAATAATTATATAAATTTTCTACATAGAAAACATTGATTTATTTTTGATTCCTATTTAATTAACGGCAGTATTAGTTTTATCTTCAGAAAAAAATATTTTTGCAATAAAATAAAATCTTTTTAAACTATATTTCTTTTTCAAGAAAGGGGGTGGGGGGGGCTTGACTTATGACTTCTTTGGGTGGGGGCAAGTTCGCCGAACACTGCGACCTTAGGTCTATTGTAATTCAACCAAAAGAAATGATACAGTCCCAAGAGGGACACACAAAGAAAGAGTACGACAACAAACACATAGGACAAATAACAAACATTTATTGACGGTCACAAACATCCATGCCTGACGGGATTCGACCCCCGGACCTCAGCCTAGCTCAAAGGCTAGAATTCCTAAACGAGGTGTGCCACCCGACGGCAGGCCAAGGGGTGCTAGTTAAACTATTATAAATTTATACATTGAAACATGATTTATTTATTTTCTATTTTAAAGGCATATAGTTTTTACCTTCGGCCAAAAATATTTTTGGAATAAAAAAAAAATTTTATTTAGAATATTGATTTTATAAGTTGTATATAATAACTAATCCTAAACTATCTTTTTCTTCTAAAAAGTACTTTTTGAAGAAATTATAGGCATTTTATATTTAATATTTAAATGTAAGAGTAATGCATTCAAAAAATTTTCTGTGTAATACCTCAAGTACTAGCTAAATAAATTTATAATTTGATTAAGAAAATTCTAAAATAAAAAACCAACCATTGTTTGGTATTTTTTTCAAAGGATATGTGTATATTGCACTTATGATAAATAACCGAATCTCTGTTCCCCTTGAACTATTAAAAAATATGCTATATTTTTATCTAAACCATTCATTGCGCGCCACATGACCTTTCTGAAAATATTACTTAAACGATTGTGCTATGTCACAGTCTATTACATACACAGGAAAATTCCACAAAGGAAAAAATTTACGTAAATATAGTATATGGAAAGCGCTTATGTATTGGATATTTATTCACAATCTAAGATTTTCCTTAAAGGCCACCAAATGAGATTTTAAAAGTTATATGTATGATAAACTTATAGAAATGATATAAATGCATTTTGAAGTGTTTATTTATACATAGTGCATAAATACAAAATTTATTTTGAGACACACATACGTACGTTAGGTCCACGCTTAGGAATAAAAGGAAATACTTGTAGAATATTTCTTTTAATTATAAGAAAATGAAAATAGCAGTGCTTTTAAATATTAAAAGTATATTATCGTCCATTTTTGTTGAATAACTTATTTGGTTACTTGGATTCCAAATTTAAAATAACAGAGAGTTTTAACAAAAAGTGTTTTTATTTTTTTTTAATAATACAGCATATTTGCTTTATTTTTTTATTGTACTTCTGAATATTATTTATAACTGTATTTCCAATATCTTTTATACATTTTGTAAAATACCTTGAATATTAACTAACATGCTTTTTGAGAAATAAAGAATAAATGGGAGATTCAAATGCATTGAAAAAAAATATGTTTTGGACTATGAATTAAATAAGGCCAGGACCCGCCGAGCGCGGCACGTGGTTTAAGTGTTTAAGCCTTTGGAGCTGTGGGCAGCGGGTTTGAATCCCGGTACAAAGCATGGATGATTGTGCTTGTTGTTCGCCAATTAAATGTTGTTTAATGTGTGTTTGTCTTCTAATGTGTTTGTGTCGTCCTTCTTTGTGTGTCCTCTTGTTGACTGTGCTCTTCTGGCGAGCTGGGCAATCGGGCTATAAAGCCCACACTATCCCTCCCTTCTTAAAGGGCGTAAATCACTGTCATTTGTCAATATAACTTAAATAGGCCTTAAGAAGCTAAGTTTATAAATTATTTAAGCCTTTAGATTCAAGATTAGGTTAAAAATGAAAAAAAGTGTTTTTTTATAAAGGATTTGTTCATCTATCTTTCACTTTCACTGCCGAATTACATAACCTACCGACAAATGTGATGCGTCCGAAAAAATATTACAACGCATCTTCGACACTTTTCAGTCATTGAAAAGCTTAAATTACAAAAATAAAAAGAATCTGAAGTTCTTAAACTATTAAAAAAACCTCAGAATTTAATGCTCATTGAAAAAGCCTTACAAATTCATTTTTAATCATGAATTCATCACCACAATATGCCAACTAATAATAAAAATTTGTTACGAGAAAACTTTATTTATTTTAAATAAAAATGTAAAGATTTTTTTTACATATAAATCAGTTTGGAATAACGTCATAATATTGTCACAATGATATTCTTTGATGATTTGTTTAGAAAGAGGCGCAAAGCATTAGATTTTTATTTTAATAAGCAGATTTTTATTCACATTTCACATCTATGGAGAGCTCAGATTCATTGTAATCTAACTTGGTAGCGAGGGTTGCCTACAAGGGCCCAATCAAAAACTGGTCTCAACTCTGGAGTTTAATATGCTCAATGTCTGGCCAAAAGTGTGTGATCGCCAATGTAACAGCCCCATTCGATAAAAAAAAAATTACATCTAAGCATTTATTAATGACTGCTGACGTAATACTAATTATTTCCTTTTATGAGTTTCCATGTTATTTTGTTTTTTTTAATATATTGGTACTTAAAAAGATCAATTTGTCTTAGTTATGTTTTTCAAGGTAGATATGTAGTTTCAATGTTGCATTATATGATATGAAATTCTTTACTAAGCTAATGTTTTAAGACATGTATTCTTCAGGAATGCGAAATTGGTTTTTAGAAAACATGATCAGTAAATAATGTATTGAATTTTCGATGAAAAAGTAGTTTGCTTAAATTTTAACGTTTAAAAAAGTCAATATAAACTTAATTCTGGTGGTTTTTCCGATTTCCAGAATTTAGTGTGTGGAGGAAACAAGTTCTAAATGGCAGTTTCTGTTACAAATAACTTTTTTTTCTTTCAATTGTTGGTTTCAAAACCCTCCAATGAAGACAAATTTATATTAAAAAAACCCTTAAAATTAACACTATTTTAACATAATTTACATCGGGATCTTTGTTAATTTACCATGAAAAAAACTGCCATCTGTCTGAGGGAGGTACAGGAGGGGCAACTTGGGTGATCCGTCCTGCCAAAATTAATTTTTACCTCGGGCAAAAACATGTTTAAATTAAAACTTGTGTTGATTGTTTAATCGTCAATCTAGTTTATTGGTAGTGTCTAGCGGCTTTATACCTAAAAACGTAATCTTAGTTTAAATTAGTTTCAGTTAGTTTCTTTCTTTTCTTGTCTGTTTCTGAAAAACTTAGAGTTTTAATTAAATACGCGTTAGAATTTTTTATTTAGGTTACAAATGCTAAATCTTAAAGCGAAATATTATCGCTCCTATTATTATTTTGCTCTTGTTGGAAATATGTCTTAACAAGCTCTGTTCAAGAACGTGCTAAGTGACATTTTTTGAAACAAAAAATATATTTTTGTGCTGACAATTAGCAAATTATTCTTCCTTTAAGGGTGAATGGGTCCTTTAAGGGGGAATGGGACCGCAGGACGGGGGGGGTCGGGGGGGTCTCCACAAATCAAGTGCCTCTGTTAATCCAATGGGGGAAAAATATTTTTCTTTGCACACATTTCTCCGGCTGTAGTGAATTTTTTTTACAAGCTGGATTTATCTATTAGGTGCTAATCGATAATGCTGACCTTACAGGTCTTATCTTCTCCATTTCCCCACTTTTTGATATTAAGTACGGACGATATGTTTTTTTAATATTCAATTCACTAAATTATTTTACACAAAATATTCGAAGCACATTTCAAAAGTGGGGAAGATTAGAGACCTGGAGTCAGGTACATCGCTACATTTCATCACATAAAAATTCATCGTGGTGTAACATAAAATTCATACAGCCGGAGAAATGTGGCAAAGAAAATATTATTTCCATTGGATTTATACAATGAGGGCACTTGAGTTTGAGAACCCCGGTCCTGCGGGTCACATTCCCCTTAAAGGTAAAATATTTCTTTTCATTCAACTCAAAATTAAGTAGATTTTTTTACCATTCACAAGAGCGTTTTTAGCAGATTCAAGTGCAAACAAAAAAAACTGAAAAGCTAATTTTTCTCGTTTTCTACTTTTTGTCACTTAGTTACGTTCGTTCACTAAGCTCTTCAAAAGTAAGAGTAGTTTTATGAAACTCTTGAATTTGTGTTAGATCTCCTTTTTACTCATATTTGGCATTACATGACTCTAAAACAAATTATTATGTAACGGGTCTGTTTTAAAAGTCAACCCAAAACTATTTCTTTACAAAATTGCTAAATCAAGCTAATAATTTTTAGTTTATAGCTTCAACCATTTCAAACAATCATTATCTTGTAAAAATCCACTTAAAACGATTTTATGACATCTTAAAACAAAATACATTTATCAACCTAAAAATAAGATACTCAAGTGCAAAATGAGTTAATTGAAATCTAAAATATGAGTTGTAAAGCACGATCAGGATTTATCAAAACCAATAAACACACATGTGTATAAGACTGATACACTTT
The DNA here is from genome assembly GCA_023701765.1 of Hylyphantes graminicola. Taxonomy (NCBI): domain Eukaryota; kingdom Metazoa; phylum Arthropoda; class Arachnida; order Araneae; family Linyphiidae; genus Hylyphantes; species Hylyphantes graminicola. The sequence continues at coordinate 16,931,437 of CM043111.1, forward strand.
CATAAGCCAAATTAGTCGAATATCCACTTTTAAAAAAAACCTGTGAAACACTTTGAAAAGTGTTTCCAAATAAATGGTTCCTACCGATGTAATAATGGTGAAATCCTGAAATTACTAATTTATTTAAAATGTAACAATTTTTACACCCGTGATTTCATTTGAAATAAACAGTTTACATTTCTTTCTTACTGCTACGGTGCAACTCGCACTTCAAATAAACTGGGGCTGCGGGGAGCCTTGTGGTTAGGATCTTTATCTAAGGATCGAAAGGTTCCGCGATCAAGTCCTTGTAATACTGAAGACCCACTGAGTATATGCGGAGTACGTGTTCGTTAAATGTGTAGGTTCCGAAAGTCCTGTGGGCGGTCATTGCGCAGTTTTCCACGGGTACAGGTCTCTGGAGACTATTTCCCTCCCCTTCGTTGACATGTCTAAATTGTTGAGATGGCGCGCGATCGATGGCGGCATCTGTCACATGTGTATATGCGTTATGTTGTGTCTGCCTAACTTGGCAAAGGTTTATAAGCGCGTTGACCAAGCACACGAGCCTAGAAATATATGTCAACCAATTAATCGAATAAGCTTTATTAAATACTAAATACATTTGTCTGTAAAGTTATGTTTTCTATGCGTATCATCAGAGAGAAGAAAATTAAATGATTATTATTTTAGTTAAATGAAAATTTTAAAACCAAGGTAAAAGAAAATTCATATTGCAACAATTTAATGGAATACATTGGCCCTAAATTCTTATGCTTGCATTTTTAAATGTTTAAAATTTAATTTGACTATTTTTTAACAACTGAAATTCGAAAAAATAATTATTTTAATCGATTCAAATGTTATAGATTCCAATCTTTTCCCCGTCAATTTCAGTTTAAAATATAAGCTTCTATTCTTTTTACCATTTCATTCTAAACGCATAATGTATTTGGCAAATTTAATATTTTTAGGATAAAAATTAAAGAGTTTAGTTGGGACTGAAAGGGTTCAAAGGTAATTTTATCCAAGTAATTGTCAAAATTTTGAAATGAATGGTGAAAGTTTTTGTAAAGTATAAGTTCTACTTTTGAAATTATAAGGTAAACTGTTTGAAAAGATCTTGATTCATCAACTGAGAGCAGCATAACGCTCGTAGTGCCATCTATCACAGTAATATCACAATAGAAAAAAACTGAGTTGAAATGTACAAACAACAAAGGTGTTACTTAAATTATAAAATAAACATGATTGTAGGATATAACTTCTTTCCCTACTTTATACTATAGTCCAATTCTTCTTCTTTTTTAAAGTAAACTGTTAGTTTCACCGACAATATTTAGCAATATTTTTATGCAGATTACGTTATTTCTTATTACATTGTAACATCCTAAAATGTAAGAAGTAATATTTATTTTAAAGTAAGTGACAATATATTTTTGTTTCAGTAAGTAAAAATTACAATTTGATTTGTAACATAAACTCTACCACCTAAAACTTATGCAACTACAAAAATTTACTGCATTTTTTTGTAATATTTTTTCATTATCTAGTAAACTTACAATTACATTACTTTAATTTGCAGAATTTGTATGTTTTGGTTAAGAATTTTAATTTTCATATTACTCGTGATTCTTTTTAAATGCCAATTAAACAATAATAAAATATAATTTGGAAATGTGAGACATAATATAAATATATTGTATAATTTAAAGTTTATATAAAAATCCATTGTTCTTGTTTTATAAATTCTACATTAAGAATATTTTGAACATATTTTAAATATTAAAGATTTTACTATAATTCATACATCAATGTTGGCGAAACATTAACAATGTACAGTCCAAAATTGTGTAGTTTCTATTAGAAACCTAACTATTTTAAATGAAAAATTCTAAAGTAATGATTGGAGCACAGCAATTATATATATTTTTTCTATAAAAAAAATCAATATTTTTAAATATATTTAAAGTTTTTTTTTAATAAAATAGACGTTTCAAATAAATTAAGATTAAAAAAAAGCTACAACTTTAAATAATTAACGTATGCATGTATATGTTTTATTTTTCATTACTACATTTAGGTTTATGAAACAAATATAAAACATTTTTCGAATTAAATTTGACAGTATACGTCAATTAAATTAATTGTATTTAATTCAAAAATACCATTATTATATTAAGTGAATTAGCCGATGAATTTTAGTTATTATCGCCACAAATAATCAATCAAAAATAAGTATTTATAATTAATTCTGTTTTTTTTTAAATTAATATTATTGCGATGGTGTTGGGTAACACTTTTAAAAGTAACCGCTTGTGTTACTAATCTCATTTTTTACGTAACTTAATTTCGCCTATTAAAAATTAAATTATCTTTCCAATATTTCATATTAACTTTCCTACTTGAACTTCAAATCGAATCTCAATTTCACTCCTTCCCATCTTGGCGAAACTTCATGTTTTGGCTTCCAAAAATCCAGTTCTCTGCTCGTCCTCTCGCCAACGCAATTAAATGTGTTCGGGAGAAAAGTTTCTTCTCCTTGCCTCGCTCAGTCCAACACGTGATGTTGGTACCAACAAGTGTCCAACCATGCTACTTTGGATTACCCTCTTGGTTTTCTTATTGAACTTAGTTAGCATACAAGCAGGATACAAAGGTAAGTTTACTTTTTTTTCTATACACTGCTCAAAACAATTAGGGGAGCACTTTGCGTACTTTGTTTACCCGTCCAGTTCCAACTTCTTATTTTTTATTATAAAAATCTAAAATTTGTGAAATGGATTCCTTAAGCATCCAGATGGAAATGATAAAAAACAGGGAAACAAATCTTAATTTTTTAACTAAAATTTAAGGGGCAAAAAATTGGAATCATAACTTTTGAATAAATTATAACAGAATTTTTTTTTTTCAAAATTTTAATTGTAAAAAAAAAGGTAAAATAAAATTTTACACTTCTAAGAATGCAAGCGTGAAAAATTTAAAGTCAATTTATTTCATAAAAGTTTTTGGGAGTGAATTTTATGTTACCATGTTTTTCATATTTTCATTCAATTAAAACAAACACTATTTAATTCTTCAAATGACTTGATTCTTCCATCTAACGATAAATAAGTACAAGTTTGAGAAAAAAAACGGAAGCTGGTGATACCAAATTTAATTATTGGGGGCAAAATAGTTTAAACCATACATTCCCCCTAATTGTTTTGAGCAGTGTATTTTTATCGGATAATTTAAGCTGGATATAAACATTTTATTCAATGTATTTTTTATTGTTCTGTTGTGTATGATGCTTTGTTTGAGAAAAGCATGAAATGATAGTTGTGATAATAATAAATTTTAAAGAGAAAATGCTTTAGTTTAAATATTTTATTGGATTTAGACATGCTTTTAAAGTTCTAACGTGAATCCAAAGAAGACATTTTAAATAAATTTAACAAAACAAGAGAAAGCATTGAAAATTGGTTAAATTATTCATATTGTATTGCTGTTAATATATCATTGTATTATCTATTTTAATACGGAAATTAATATTATGGTTATGTAACCTGATTTATAATAAAATTTTGGCGTCTAAAAATGTTTTTCACCATTGTACTGTTCGAAAGAGATACTTATCACAGTGACGTATCCTGAGGTTAGTGATACCTTTTTAAATAAGTAGTTCAATTATTTCGCAAAAATGAAGTAGTACTAAAATATATTTATATTTACCGAATAGTTGATTACATACCAAGCTAACAATTAGGCCTTTGATAATTCGTTTTCGCAAAAGTTGAACAACGATTGCAAATAATAAATATTCAAGTGAAAATCCTTTAATATAAGTATCTGATTACACTTGCATATAATTTTCCACCTGAAACGTTTATATAGACCTGATAAAAAATAATTATATTATGCAATTCATTATTTGTGGTATTAATGTTAATTATAAATAATATATGACGCAGCCCCACTCTAGAGATAGCAACTCTATGATTTTAAATTGATACTTACAAAAACAAATTCTTACTGTGTTATTATCTAATATTATGAGGCTAATGATAATTAATAAAGATATTTTATTGATTCAAGTTGTCAAGGAATAAACTTTCAAATTTAAATATATTGGATTTGATACTATGATATTTTTCTGTTTAAATTACTGGTAGTTAATTGTTTAAGAACATTTTAATCTTGAACTTAAAAACATTTCAGTAATATCATATCTTTTAAAGATGTGCATAGCTGTTAGGGTATAAAAAGTGGCATGATTTATTTTATTCATAATGGGTAAGATCATAATTATATTTTGTTAACAAAAACTTAAATAACTTATGATTCCTATAAAATATAACACTCACATTTGCTTTTTTTTTGTTCGCTCTCCATTTTATTAATACCAATTTTTTAAAATTATTAAATATTTAAACAAAAAAAAACTTACTTTTAGGAACAAGTTTTTATTTTGTGTGTTACTTAAATTTCATATAACATCCTTGGTAGAGCCGTAGAATTTTTCGTTTAGCGGAGTGTTAAGTTTTCCAACCTACCTTAATTCATTCTACATTATTACATTTATCATCACGATATTTATGGTCATACTTCAGGTAGGCGAGTACCCAAAATTCTAAAATTTTTACTGTTACTTTAATCTTTTCCAAATTTGGCAGAGTCATTTCAAATATAATGAACAATGCTTTTTGGGCAATTTTTTTATTTAAATATAATTGATTTATTTTAAACGGTGTTTTTCAACTAAAAAAAGGTGTTTACGCTAACACTTCTAGCATAAAAGTTTTACATTAATTTACCTGAAATTTTTCACAGATGCTATTTCAATATATATCTGTGCCATGAACCTCTAACATCTGGTTTAAATATACAAGTTTTTTTTTGTATGCCCAAGTGTAAGTTAAGGTGTACGTACACACTTGAACTTTTTTTTCTTAATATTTCACTTAAAAATCCAATATTTTTATATTTGATATAAATCATAGGTGCATGAGGGTGCGCGCAAAAATATTTGAAAAAAATTAAAATGATAATTAATTAATTAGAATTTTATGCATTAATTAGCATGTTTTTTAAACACTCATAACTCAAGAACCAATTAACTTAGACCTATAAAGTTACCATGCAAATTAATCACCAATTCCTTCTGAAGGGCATGAACCTAAAATCAAGTTTGTGGCCCTTTTAGTTTTTTAATAATAATTTTTTATATGAAGAAACGTGAAAAAAAATCTAAATTTTTAGAAAAAAGTAACTTTGACATGCAATAAAAAATTATTTAAAAACCAAATCTTTTTTTTTTTGGAGGTTCAGGCCCTCCCCCAACTTATTCCACATATAAATAAACAATTCGTTTGACAAAATGTTAATTTTAACTTTAGTTATCACTGTTTGAACAAAGTAACACATGAGTAAAATGAAGTTTTGAGAAAATTGAGTTTAAAGGTTGCAAAAGCTAACTGACTTTCATGATTTAAACATTAGAAAAACCTCTGTAACTTTTTATTATAGTGGAGTACCAGTACAAACTTTACATCATTTTAAACAAGAAGAATTGGAGATTCCAATTTACTTAAAAACAAAAAATGTCAAATTTGGCTAATTTTGGCCTTTCCAAGTGTGTATGTACACCTTAATCGAAAAAAATCCTTTTTTTTGTGGGGGGGGGGGTTAATTTATAAGATTTTTCTTAATAACTTATTTTCTTGTAATTTGTATGAAACTCTAGAGGGTCATTGCATGCATCACTTCAAAACGAAGAATTTAACACATAATTAATGTTTATAGGATGAAAATTCAATGTGGTAGACTTGTTAGCGCTAACTTCTTTTTCAGTAGAAAAACACCGTTTTAAATAAATAAATTATATTTAAATTTTAAAAAATGCCTAAATAGTATTATTCATTATATTTGAAATCACTATGCCAAATTTGGAAAAGATTAAAGTACTAGTAAAATTTTTAGAATTTTGGGTATTTGCCTACCTTAAGCTAATTCAGAGCAAAATTTTATATGCAACCTAAAAATTTTAATCTAATTTTTAATCTATCAATGCGCTCATCAGGATTCAATGTTGAATGAAACAGATTTTTTTGTCTTCATTCCTAAGCTTTAAAATATGACGAAAAAACTCCCGGATGTGCAAGAAAAAAAACATTTCCCTCATTTTTAATTGAGACATTATCTAGGGAATTTTGCATCATAAGAAAATACATTCCAGCACTTTTCCACATAAAAATCCCCTATTAAGACAGGCGTTATCGCAAAGAAAAACACCGATCCTCGTAATTCTGAGGCGAACGCTTTGAACGCTTTCTTTCTCATTTTAACTCTTGTGACACTGAAATATGGCGCCTTGGCGAATGGGGACTAAATTTAGGAAGTTTTTTTCCTAAGCGGTATCTAAACTGTCCCGGGTTGACAGCGGTGATGTATTTCGCTTTTGATGGTATTTGAATTCGAAAGGGTGCCGCTTCTTATAGAATTTGGAACGTTTTTGTAGAATAAGAGATTGTCAAAATGAGCTTGATTAACGTATAATTATAAAGCTTAAAAGTAACGAATGATTGGGAAGATAGAAAGTAATGTATAATTAAAAAGCTTAAAAATAACGTATAATTAAAATGCTTTTATCAGTATTGGATGAAATAAATTTGTAAATTTTTTCCGTCAAACTCACACAGTTAATTTTTTTTTTTCAAAAATGAGTACCAGGATGTCATCTCTGCATTGTACAATAAGAATATTGCGAAAGCAATATTCTTATATGTTTAATACCGTGAAACTTCGATTTTGAGTGCTGTTAAACATGAAACTCTTGAAATTGAGTGCCAAGATATTGTCAATACATATGAGAACAATCCAAAATATCGTACAAAATTGACCACTGAGAAAAACTTTTTCTACATTTTTTTTTTGAAAGACCACTAACATCTGCTTGATCATCTACCTGTTTAAATACAATTAGTTAAGAAATCGCTTATTTTCTATTGATATTTTCTGAAATCGTGAACATTCTAGTCTATTAAAACACGCCTCTAGTATATGAAAGCAATTGTTTGTATTTAGAAAAATTGTAAAATTAAATTGTGAAGTGAGTTTAATGGTCGATGTACGTGAACATCTCTCAATTATTATAAATTATAAATCATAAATTATAAATAATCTAGATTAATATCAATAAAATTTCGAATATTCTCTTTAAATAATAGTGACATGAAAATCGTTATAATATTTCTCCTTAAACCAGATTAAAAGGTTTAAACTTGACGTTATCTCTACTTAAATCTAAAAAAACGTTCTAGGCGATCAAATGAAAATCCATCTAAAAATAATAATACGTCCAGGAATTCCGTTGAAGGACGTTGAAATAATTTCCAGTTATCTGATCTGGCTAAACGATTGTACTTGTATCATATGTGGCCCAATCTACAGCTTTTTATACGTGCTGTGAACTAAAATGAGGCATTTTGCATTCCAAAGCGAACCTCTGTCACTGTTTCAATGTCACTTCGGATCTAGTTTTCAGCCGATGATGTTGCGTAATTGATTAAAAGCCTAAAAAAAAGGTATGATTGTGATGATAAAAAGTCCTATGTTAATGAAGACGTGTTCCCATACTTTTAAAGAGGTAAAAAAAAATTTGATATTCATGCCTTTCAGGGAACACACATTGCACTTAAGTTAAGTACTACTTCAATTAGTTAAATATATCGTGTGTTTGAAAGTTTGATTAGTATTTAAGAGTTTGACCACTTATTTTTGTTGATTAATTTCAGCAATGTACATGACCAATATTCGATTTTTTTTAATTATAAGCAGATTTCTCACAGAAATGGCGTACAATGAATGTAATAGAATATTTTCTATTAACTAGTTCTTAAAGTTTCGGTGTTTTCATAAGACGAACCTGGTCAATCGAGCCACGAACAAACGCATAAATTTTGTTGGTTTAAATAGCCAGTTTTTAATGACGTAATTTTCCTATAGCTATCATTTTCGCTTCCTTCGATCAGTGATATGTTTCCAAGTGGCATTGATTCACCAATAGAGAACCGAAAAGAATTTAGTTTCATTTAGCATTTATGTAGCCACTTAAGCCATTATGTAGGTTTAAAAATCTTTAATGAATATCTATTGATATAAACTAATCAGTATTAATATGAACTACCATTGTAAAACTAAATGAAAAAAAAAACACTTTCAACAAGTATAAACGTAGTATAATAAATTGTAGTCAATAACATTTAGGCATCAAAGCTTGTATAAAAGCGTTTATTTTTAACTATTTTATTAAATAAAATCTAGATGGTAACTGTTTTTTTATATGCAAATAATACACAAATGAAGTTTAATTAAAAATATACATGCATAAGGAATTTTATTTTTTATCAAACACTTAAAAAGCATTAGTAGAGTAAAATTTAAGGTAACGTCACATCGATAAGATTTCTTTGTTTGACACTTCTGTTTAACAAACATATAAAGCAGTTTGTCATGTTCTTCTAAACAACAAGTTTATATCACCAATAAAACATTTAAAGGGTGTAGTTTCAAAGCTATAATATAAAACGCATAACTAAGGTATAGGGTCCAGCCCCTGCATTGGTAACTTCGTCCAAGTAAATTTACGATGATTGAAAAGTCGCCAATGACCAGTCAGGACCATATACCTTACTTACACTTTGGAGAATGTGAGTTCTGGAGCTACAACTCTTCACTTACTATATACTCTTGCAACACAGTTACTAAATTTCAGTTAAATCAGTCAACACTCTATTTCTCTAAAGACATTACTACTTTACACTCAAAGGCATCAAACTATCGGAAAACTTTCTGGTCATTTAAATTCAGTTTGCGCCAAGCATTGGCATTGTTTATTGTCACTCTCTTGAGAGATTATTGGTTTTCACAACCAGACACCTGCGGACTTTTTTTTTATCCTTGTTTTAAAACACACATCTTAAATTTGAAGTTAGAGATGGGATGATGGAGATTTTGTTGGAGAGCGGTCGATAAAGGTTCTGTTTTTTATTCAATGCAATATTTATAAATGAAAGGAAAACTGTTAATTATTTATAATATACAACTGTTTCTATGTAAATATTGTACATTGTCTACAACAGTAAAATTATTCTAGAAATGCATTGGATTAATATGTTGTTTTTAGAAAAATTAATATTCTTATAACGCGCGATATTAAAATTTTTCTTGAGTCAATAAGTAAATTTTTTTTTCTTCGTTAATTTCTTGTTTCAAAAAGGTAATGGAGTTTGAGAAATACTTTCAACAGGGTTAAATTTTCTTTAATGCAATTGTCTTTTGTATATTATATCTATGGAATACTTATCATAGTTTTACCTGTGTAAGAGCAAAATTTTTTTTTAACTGGTGATCAAAAAAGTAGCACTACATTGTTTCGAATGCAAATACGAAAGTATTTGGATATAATACCACGTAAATTTTTTTCTTTTCGTTATCGTTAATTTCTTGCTTCAAAATGGTAATGGAGTTAGAGAAATACTTTCAACAGGGTGAAATTTATTTTCTTTTCTCCTATATTAAATCTATGGAACACTTATCTTAGTTTTACCTGGAAGAGCGAAAAAAAAACTTTTTTTTTTGTGAAAAAAAAACTGGTGATCAAAAAGGTAGCACTAAATTGTTTCGTATCCATTTAAAGAGCTACTTTTTTTTATGGGCAATCGTTGTTGTGTAGTGTTTACGATTCGGCTACTGGACACAGCAATTGACTTTCAATTTTGGTCACGTCCCTCCAGGTCTTTGACACGTTTTGTTCAAAGGGAAACAAGCTTTATCCCAGTCAAGCGTGAAAATGGATGCGCTAGTATATGAGTTTCCGAAATAATATATCTGATGATTTAGTGGATCGTTGTTGGAATATGTTACAAAAATGGTTAAGTCTTTCCTTATTTCGAAAATCTCGTGAGAAAACATTTTCAAAAACAGATTAAAAAAGTATATATTTATAAACCTGGCGTTGCACAGATGTACCCTTAATAACTGTGCTTTGAATTTTATGTAAACTTTTATTTAACATCGATCAATTATCCTTGCCACTGGTCAGCAACTCCTCAAGATATTACAATTCCTAGTTTGCTAGGTATAAATATTACATTTTTTTTAATTGATGTCCGATCGTATTCAAGCCTTTCGACAAGCTTGAAGGCTTTCTCGTCAATTTCATAAATGCATAGAAAAATTGATACACATTCAAAATTGCCAATTTCATAAATACATGGAAGAAAAGCCAAAAGTACATTGTGAAAAAATACAATCACGTTAGGAACAACGTTGGGAACTCCTCAAAATTTCTATAGTTTGAATAATGATTTTCATGCCAAATATGTATAAACGTGGGTACAAAATCAAAATTGATGTTTCAATTTCAAATAGTAATGTACTAAACCTCAAAGGGATCTTTTATCCTGTGTGAAAAACGGGTATTAAATTGTTAGTTTTTCATTAAAAAAATTAAAAAGTATAAAGTAAGCAAAAAAATCATAGGTTAATGATTGGTTAATATATATAAATAAAAATAAATAGAATGAAGTCATATCGTTTAGAACAAGGACAAAGTTTCAATGCTTTACTATACAAAAGAAAAAGAACATCTCAATGAAACTAACTGTTTTGCAACGGCAGTACATAATTAAAATAAAGTTATCAACAGGTAATTTAAAGAAAAATATTTCTCTGACCAGATTCCCGTCAAACTACGTCCGGATTACTAATATTATTCTATATGAATATGCAAATGTCAAAAGAGGTTACTTCCATAGGAGAAATTCCCTATACGCTTTTTTCTTTCAACATTTCAGGGAAGAAAAAACATGTACGAGAATCTTCAGATGGACTTAAGCCTTTCATACACTTAGAGATTCATATATTAATCAACTAAATTCCGTAAGAGGATTCAGGTATTTTTTTCCACCTTGAAAAACACGCCGCGTTTGATAAAAAAGTTCTGCAATCTGGTTAGAGGAGTTAGCCAAAAGGCTGTTATCGTGATCAGTCGGGTCAACAGCATTGCTTTGTTTTTGTTGTTATTCTTTTGTTTTTCACTCCTTCACTGCAATCCAATCATTGCAAGGGTCTCCAAAGTAAGTCTTAAATCAAAACCAGGCCCGTTTCTTCTCGATTGTTGTTGCGATATGTAATACTTTTTTGAGATCAAATATAAGTTTCTTTCTAGTTCTTTTTTTAAGTCACACTTTTCACCAATCAATAGAAACGGAAATTTGCGAAATTTGTTTACCTAGGGGACCACCATGAACCTAGGTTTACATTCCTATATTTATATAAATCCTCTCTCATTTATTGATTATCCTTCATAATAATATCGATTCGATATATTTTTCTTCAACAAATAGGAATGGTATGATATGGTATGGTATATGATACATATATATTCCAGCTTGTGTGCTTGTTCAGAGAACCGCTTATAAGCTTTCGCCAAGTGGGACAGACACATAAGGAATTTTACTGTCACAAAGAAATGAATAACACATAGACAAATACTAACATTTTATTGACGGACACAAACATCCATGACTGACCGGGATTTGAACCCGACCCCAGCAGCTCCGAAGGCTAGAGTCCTAACGATTGAGCCACCGGGGAGGCTACAAATAGGAAGCTCTTATACAAACAGCATTTCAAAAAGTTTGGAGACCCCCTTAAGATCCTTTGTCCAGACATTCAGACCCAGTTTTCCAGAAGATTCATCGTCAGGTTTCCTTTTGATTTTTTTTCTCCTGTAAGGTGGTTTTTGTTGATATCTGAATTCCATCGATGCTTTAAAATTATCATTAAACATAAGTTGAACTTTTTACTCGGTGGCGTTAGGACTTTGGAGCATAATTAATAAGCACAGCCTTAACGATTTTTTTTTTGGCTGCACTTGCAGTTTTCGGTTCGTTTGTAACTTTTGTCTATTCCCGGACCCGAACCTAGTAACTTTCGCAAGCAAGGCGAACGCTTTATCCTACTAGGCCTCAGCCCCAAACCATCTTATCGTTAGATAACAAAATACTTAAATGAATTCCCTGTTTTCCATTAACTTCCTAACGTATCTTATTCGTTTAACTGATGCCGAGCGATACATAAAAACTTTTATGATACGGTATAGCAATACAGCAGTGTCTACTCCAAAACGCCTTGGTTCTTCAAAACAAACTTGACATCAACTTTTGCGCTGGCAACTCTTATCTCTAAGTTTTATACGCCATCCTCTGGATATAAAATAACCGAGGCTCCCTTATCTTCCGAGGTCTCTTCCCAAAGTATCTTTTTGCACCCCTCTGTCAAAAGGGGAAAAAAGTCAAAAACCCAGAAATGCGTTAATGTTGATCTAACTACTGCGGGGCATGGATAATATTTTTAGAGAACAAATACATTCCGAATTTGTGCTTTTATTCAATAGAAATTGTTTAACATGTTTTTTTTTACTTTCAAATGCCTTATATTAAGTATAAGGTTAATGAAAATATTGCGATTTGGTTTGAAAATGCGAATCGGAGATTTTCTTTTTTTTTTCCTACACAGTTTGGAGGGTGCTGGTTAAAACTACCAGTTTGTCTCTAAATGTAATTTCAATTTTTCAACTATTGTTTGATTGATCAAACTATTTTTTTTTAATTTTATTTTTTCAACAAAAATCGCTTTTTAAGACTGTGTAAAGACTTGAAAAGTTTTATGTTGGATAAAATACAAGTAGTTTGAAGATTGTGTGTATTTCTACATTATTTGTAGTATTTTTTTCTTGCATAACCGGCATCACCATTAATATGAATAATTTTGATATGCTTAATAAAAAAGTAACAGAAAAGTAGGGGAGAGTGGAGTACATTGGAAACTTTTTGTTATTTAAATAATTTATTTCATTTTAATTATCTTCTCCTCTTTCTATAAAAAAAACTCCTTGTCGTCAAACAAAACAAAACTGATGCGGAAGGGTAAAACTAATTCTTCTCTTGCGGCTACTATCATACAAAAAGTTTAAAATTTTAAATATGGCTAAAAATAATTTAAAGAATTATACCATTTAATCTTTTCTTACTTAAAAACCATTGACTAATGAACACTTTCACAAGAAGAAAAGCAACTTTTTTTTAAAACCACCCCATACAATTCGTATATAACACAAAGACACATTCACGACTTTCGATGTCTTAGCAGGTTGTTGACGAAACAAAGTACGTGTTCATTCTTTACCAGCAAAGACAAAAGATAACCATCACCTATTCGAACGAGAGTCAACCTCCCTCCAACCCCCCCTGATATTCATCCCCTCCCCCCCCAAGAAGGTCCCATCTCACGATTTTTTTTTATATTCTTCCATTCTGACGAACCTTATCTTTCTTGACGGCTGTTGATAGGACAGAAATGTATTAGTTGAGTATGTCTGGGGCTTATTTTTCTGCTAATGCGGACCACGGTCTGGTTCCTCTGGATTATGAATGGGCTCATATAGAGGATTGATTATGACGTCGTTATCTATATTTTGGAATACTCCTGTCGGATAGCTTTTGGGGTTGATAGTTAAGAAGTGGGCCTGTTCCACATAGCCACACACACCAAAATAATCGCCGCCCCGGTGGCTGAACGGTTAGTGTACTAGCCTTTGGGGTCTGGTTCGAATCCCGGTCAGGCATGGATGTTTGTGACAGTCAATAAATGTTGTTATTTGTCTATGTGTTATTCATTTCTTTGTGACTGTAAAATTCTTTCTGTGTCTGTCTCACTTGACGAAAGCTTATAAGCGGTTCTCTGAACAAGCACACAAGCTGGAATATATATGTATCATACCATACCATACCACACCAAGATAATTTTTTTTCGTTTTTAAGTTGACTTTTGAGGCTGATAGTTAAAAAGTAGTAGGACTGTACTTTCGCAATTTTTGTCGTTTTTAAGGGGACTGGAAATCCATTGAAAATGTTGAATTTTTTGTTATCTTAAAATACTAGTTAGACAATTTACTTCGTTTGGCAAAATTTTTAAAACAATTAGAAATATGTTTTCCTCAAAAATAAAACATTATTATTTCAACTTCGCACCGAATGTTTCACTAACATTTAATTCTTTAAATTGGTTTTATTTAGTTTGCAATATTTGGAAACATATGCCAGTACTTTTAATGCTTATTTGCTCCAGTACTTAAGATGGATTTATAATTTTCGGGCGAAAAACATTATAGCAACATACAAACATTCTGTCCTCGTCAAATTATTCATCAATAGTGTAATTTTCAAATACTTCTTGAAAAAAATATCAGCAAAAATAAATATCGCATTGAATAATTTCACACATTGAATCACATTCAAGCCCGGACAGACATACATCCCCGGAATGTCAATAACAACTTTTAAAAAATCGAGTAAAAAAGATAAGTAGGCTAGAAATTATTTGCCATATCCAAACCGGAGACGCGTTATCATAATTGATGCTTCATTTGCATTTGGCCTACAATTTTGTTTACAGATAGGATTTCTTATATTTATTAGTTAGAAAAGTAATTGTATACATTTGCAAGACATTTATTTTTTGACATCTTAATGTATGAAGAATGGATATTCAAGTTGTACTTTATGCATTATAAAGTTATAAAGGAGTCTTTAGATAAGATAAATCTTTCGATATTGGGTATTTTGATGATTTTCTTTCTCAACTACAAATGTCTAATTCCTTGAAAAAAATTATCTCTGGCAATCAAAAGTATTTTCTTTACCAATTTTCAAAGTTGTTAAAAATTTATAATATGCAAGTTTTTTTTTAATTAAATATAATACGTGTTATTGTGGGGAAGTATTAAAGCAGGTAAAGAAATTAACTTTAAAAGAAGCTTTGGCAGAAGCACAAGTAAATACTTACATTCTCCAAAGTGTACTAAGAAAGAGGGTCCAGCCGGTTTATTGGCGACTCTTGACGACTGTTAACTCGATTGGTCAGAATCATTAATTTACGGATTAGACCCTATATCGTAGTTATAATTTGTATAAAACCAGTTTTGAAACTACACTCTTTAATTGGGCTGTATAAGATGACGTATGATTCCAGGTTTCATTCTTGAACTTCTAGTTAACCCCGATTTGATTGGCTGTTTCGGATATTAACTCATAATGGACGGTAAAGATTTGCGAATATTTAGTTTTTAGGATATTATATGTTTGGAGTATATTTTATTTTTAATATTTTTTAGGTATTTAAATAAAACTATACAACTGATTACAATACAATATATTACAAAAAGTAAAAGAGAACAACAAGACAACAAAAACGATGAAATGAACAATAAGAGACAATAAAATCAAAAGAAATCTCTATGAAAATATTCACTCTTCAAAATTATTAAACAATTCCAATATTTTTTTTTAACATGAAATTGAAGTAGATCAAATTCACAAAAAAATGGAATCCAGAAAAACCAAGAATGAAAACAATTCCGCTGAAGATGTTGCCACTCAAGACGTGAAACTTGCCCATTATAAGTGGTCACTTTAATCAAGGTATAACTTCAAAAAAAAAAAAACTGTTCCTTGACATAATGGCGCCTAGTTAAGTCTAAACACAGGACCGCTGCCAACAATTCTGTTTAAAAGTAGCTCTCCTCTCCGAAAAACTTAACTAGTGGATGTTTCATAGCTGGGAAATGCTTTAATGAAGCACTAGGGTATGTTTTGTACTATTTCCGACTTAAATGGGGTAGCAGTTAGGTCCTTTTTTTGAAGCGTGTTTGTCAGTTGGCGTGAAATTCCTTTGACATTCTTTGTGTCTTTCTTTCCGCGGTGCAATGAGGGGTGGCTTAAAAATAAGTGGATGGTTGACAAACAAGGTTGTGGAACACTTAAATAAGAAGCTGAATTTTCTTTACGATAAACCGTTTTCTTTTTTGTCGATTATTTTGAACTCTGAAAATAAAATAATTTTTAAAAGTTATATATGCGTATATTATACTTCAAAAAAGCTCAAATATCGTTTTCTTAAATTTGAATTTAAAAGATTAAAAAAAGTTAGAATAGTTATGTGTTTATTAGTTCGTTTACCAAACAATTTTCAAGTATTAATAAATTTGCAATAAAGTACCAATTTCAAAGAAATAAAAAAAAATCCTGAAGTATAATAATAATTTTATGAAATTAATCGATATAAATTTTTTTAATGCGTAACCGTACACTCTTAAAACAAGCGAGCGATTTTAACTCCGTCTGAGTTAATTTCACTACTCCAGTCTGGAAAATGCACTTCTCCGAAAGGAGTGGATACTTTGTATATTAAACCTCCCACAAGATCACCCCAAACGAGTGATTTTAATTCAGTCTGAGTTAATATTCACTCCTTTCCAGTGTCGAAAATGCACTTTTCCAATTGGAGCGGAATTTACTCTTTTGTTTTAAGAGTGTAAACCATTATAAAATGTATTCATGCCCCGGCAATATAGACTTCAGTAATGATACATATCGAATCTTTAAATTTTGAGTTAACAATATTGACAAGCGATCGCATATCAAGTTCAGAAAATCTTCTCAGTTAAGGGTTAGACATGTTGTCAATTATTCAATCTCGTGCCCTTGTCATTCAACATTAATTAGACTCCATTGGTGTTATCGCCACTGACTGTTATCGATGTTGTATAACTTATTTCTTCCCACTTTATGGAATAATTTATGCACTAATGATGTTAAAAACGCAACCAACTATTATTTTTCACTTGTTTTTTGAAATATACTAAAATAACTTGTTGGGGAAAAAAAATGCTTGAAGCGATGTGGTCAAAGTGTCAACTCTTTTTTAATGCATGAGTATTATATTTTCAACTTATTATTATTTAGCTTTTGTAGTAAAGAATTTTTTTCACGAAGTTTTAATTCTTTTTAGTCTTAAGTCAGTTTAAAAAAATCAATCAACAACAATCAATCAATCAACAAACATCAATCAAAAATCAATTAACAACAAAATTTGTTTCTTTTTTAAATATAGTTGTTTAGCTGCAAGATAAAACTGAACAATTGACAATTCTTAAGACTGTTTATGTGTATGTGTCGCAAAAGACCTAAATAACATCATCTTTTCACCTAAAAAACACGTTCGGTTTTATCTGTGCTTCTTTACTGTTTGTACATATTTAATATAGTTAGGTTAAAAAATTATTATGGAACTGAAACAAAGTAAAAACGGTTCTTTTAAAATCCTTGTATCTGTTGCACACGCTACCGCAACTACGGGGAAATATTGTTTACATATGTTTTACCTGTTCGTGAATGACCTAAATACTAGATTAAAAGACCTTCAATCTTGTGACCATAGCTCTCATTTATATTGATTGAAAAACTCAAAATAATTTTTAAAAATTTAAATCTGTAATATAATACTTTTTAAACATCGTAGTGCATTTATGTTCGAGTTTTATAATTTTACTATACCAAAGCACATTGTACTGCAATGCATTTAGTATTATTTTTTTAAGAACCTATTTTTTTTTAAAAAAAATGTTTTAGACCAAAGTGCTTTTAATAAAAGTGTAGTATAGCATTAATTAAAGTTATATCCCTGGTTGCACAGCAGTATCGGCCAATCTCGGCTGATACCCATCGCCCAATGCATAAAGGACTACGTTTTACCGACGCTATTGGTTTAAATATTATATGAAAAAATTACAATCCAAAATTCTTGATTGAAAAATATTGCGAAACATAATATTTGCCTTTTACTCTTGCAAAATACTATAAGATTTCAGTAAAATTAAATATTGCAATTTTCGTAATTTCCCGTATGAAACCTCAAAAAACGGAGAAATCTGGTTAAAATCGGTAGAATATTCATCCAATATTCTCGATTTCATGCAATATTCTCCAAATTTGGCTGATACTCATGCGACATTGGCCAAAATTGTTGTACTGCCTGGGATGTTGCTTTGTAACCGGCTGTTAAAACTATGTAAGATCATTTAATTCCCAGTTGTCTCAGCACTCTTTCTTCTTCATTCTTTATCATTTAATATTAAAGTTAAGTATTTTCAATTTATCTGTGAAATATTTACTTTCTCTTCAAAGCGAAAAAAATGGTTCAAGAAAAATGAATATAATATTTTCTTTGTAAATTGTACCAACAAACCACTTTTTACAAGGTATGGTATGGTATGGTAGGTACATACATATTCTAGTTTGTGTGTTTGTTCAGAGAACCACTTATAACCTTTCGTCAAGTGGGACAAACACATATAGTTTTTTAAAAGTTTTAGTTATAAAGGAGACACACAAAGTAAGGGCAACACAAACACATAGACAAATATAACAACATTTATTGATGGTCACAAACATCCAAGCCTTACCGGCCTTACCGGGATTCGAACCCAACCCCATCAGCTCCAAAGGCTAGCATCCTAACGATTGCGCCACCGGGGCGGCTTTTGCAAGGTATTACTAAGTTACCGAAACTGTTTGGTAATAAACGGGCCTTGTGAATGTTTGTTTACAATAATATATCCCCAAACAGATTGTCAAGAAACGAACTTTATTGACAGTTCAATTAAATCCTTACAATAAACAGCATTGGAACAGGTTGCAACAACATTTTTAATCAAATTTCAAGCCATGATTAAGTATCCAATTCAACTTACACGCATACCGCAAGAGGTTATAAACAATCGCTCGTACATCAATCTTAAACAAACTCCATGCGTTTTTTACCCTTTTTTTGTCGGCCAGTGTGGAGGAAGATTTGATAAGCTTCCGAGATGATTAAAATTCTTGCGTGAGTTTTTTTTCCGGAGGTCAGAAGAATCATTACTTATTGAGGCACTTCATCCAAAAGAAGGATTGAAACCTCTAAACCCTTTAGGAAATTAAAGATTAATGATTAGGGCAGCGTATTGTTTATGATGCTAGCGAGAGGTCAAATTATTTTTGATGGACGGGTCAAAGTTATGTTTGCGATTAAGTCTTTGAACTCGTAAGATTGGAATAGCCGCTTCTTTGTGTTGTTGTAAAGGAAAACATAGATAGTTGAAAATGTATGTTAAAACCACTTTTTAAACTTGCCGTATGAAACAGAATTTAAATTCCATGAAAACTTGCTCTTTTATGTTTTACTGGTTTAGGAATTTCCATAGCTTTTTCGTAATTTTTTATAGAGTTTGTTAAACTGATCTTAATATTAATACTTTAATCTAAATTTTTAAACATTGTCATTTTTTATCTAAGTAAAATAGGAAAATAATAATTTGATAATTACTTCTTAATTGCATTCATCTAATTTTAATACTCTGTTTAATAGCTCATTAGATTTTTTTTGCAAGTTTGATTCGTCTTATTTCTTAATATAATTTTAAGTTGTCAATACACATTTACACATTTAAGCGGGGTCATATAGATTAAAAATAGCAAATTCCAAAAGGCACGTAAATATGCAAATATTATTTAGCAATTTAAAAGCTCAGTAAATAACTGCCAAACTTTAGCAATTTCTCTGCTTTTTTTACTACATTGAAGAAATATTTAAAGAAAAATTCTTTCTTAAAACTTAACTTTCTACAGGCCAAATAAAAACATGAATTTTCAACTTGGTGGACTAAATTCAGCAATTACTAGATCCCTTTTAAAAAGTTGGTTTTTAAGAAAAAAACGAATTTTCAACTTGGTGAAGTAAATTCAGCAACTATACTAGATCCCTTTTCAAAAGTTTGTTATCTATTAATGTATTCAATGAAACAGCTCTTGACACAATTTATATCTTTGTAATTTAAATGCATGGAATTTTTTCTTCTGACCTCACAATCATATTCACTTGCCAAATGAATAAAAAAAAATAACATCTATTACAACTTCTTTAAGAAATATCTTATGTATAAACATACTGCAAGAATCCAGTAGCCCCATTACCAAATATTTCATTAATTGCCAGTCCACTTTGAATACCTTCACGGAATGCAACAATGTTCTCTAAAAGGCGATACGTAAAAAAAAAAATCCTCCCATTGAACTTGCCTTAATAACATAGAGTTCAGAATAAGAATAAGATGTTGCCGAGCAATACCATACAAAATCCGGTCAGCCCACGGGAAGCCATTGATCGCTGTGTAGCAAGTCCCAACAAACCCACTCGGCGAATAATTTGGCGCTGTTCTGTAGTGGAGTTTGTGTATGCATGCTTATTACATCGACTTGGCGAATTTATGACTCTCTAATAAAACTATAATTTCAACGTATTTTTCTTACCTGTGAAGGAAATTGCTGCCAACTTGTGTGTTTCGACTAATTATATGGCGCTATTCTATAGTGGAGTGTATATATAGGATTATTATACAGGGTGTCCGTAAAAGAATGTCCTAGTTTTAATGGTATATTGAAGGAGTTTATTTTATACTAAATATAAGAAATCATACATGAAATAGAAGGAAAACTAACCTAGTTTTTCTAATAAGTGATCAATGTGTGCTCCTTTAGTGATACGGCACACATCTAAGCGAAAATGCAATTCTTCCTATACTGTCTGCTCCATCAAGTCGTGAATAATCGAAGAAACAGTCTGTGCAACTTTGATAACGATATAGCGGTACAAGCGCTTAGTTATTCTTTATCCGTCACCTTCAACCACAACAGTAGAACGATTGCAGCTGATACTATTACAATTTAAAACTCGAACATTATTTTACAGGCACCCTGTATAAACTTTTCAAATTTTCTCTCTCTGATAAAACTACAATTATAACGCATTCTTCTTACTCTTGAATGGAATCACTGCCATCTTGTGTAAATTCAAATCTCGTGCAACAGCCTAGAACTGGGCAAACAGTATTTTTTTTTTATCTTTTTAAACAATCCCTTTTAGAATCAAAGTGATGCGAATTGCATTGAACTAATGTTTAGGGGTCGGTTTGGTTAGTCTTACTAGGGTTACACTCTAAAAAATGAATGCTCGAAAACGACGAAATTTTCCTTAATTTTGACGATTCCGTTACTGGCAAATGCTCAAAGTTTTCGTTTCCTTGAAAGTGAATAAATTTGAATCATCTTTTTTATGAGGATTTGAATGTCATTATTTATGAGGATTTGAGTACAACAATGAGATTCAGTTTCCTCAAAATCAAGATACAGAATCGTCAAATCACGATCGTAAAAGTGAGGATTCGCGTTTACTCAAGAGTCACGTGATAGTTTGACGAAACAATCCTTAAAATTAACGAAATGAGGCTTGAGGATTCATGAATCGTCAAAAATGAAAGTGCTATTTCTGAGAGTTGTACTAATGTACTGGGGCGCCTTTCCAACGGCTTCACTTTAATTCGCGCCAAACATCTTTTTCCTAACTCTATACTCTATAATAATGAGACATCTTCTGTCCGGTTGAGGTAAGCCGTTATTAAAAACTTTCAAAATGCTGTCGTGACCAAAACGAGTGGCTCTTCTGACCCTGGGGCCATAGGATGCGAAGAAGAGTGGTGGACTGGTTATTGGACTCCCGACCTGCATTCCTATCTCAGGAAAAACGGATAGAAAAATAACTCAGGGGGACAGAAAAATACAGTTGTTATTATCGTGTCCGTGTAAAGCTATTTCTATCTAGAGCCAAAAGTGTTGATGATGAGAGTCGTCAGATCATGGGCCTAGACTAGAGACTATAAAGTACAACTTGTGGGTGATTCGCCAAACACAAAAAGAGAGGCAGCAATAGGGTAATTGACTAAAAAAAATTTTATTGACTTAAAATGGTCTTACGCCACAAATATTAGACCCGTAATTTTTCTTTTTTCAAATACCCCATAAAAAGGCAGTAAAATGAATTTAAAATTTGGGACGAAAAATTACTCCTGAAACACTTTCTGGCTGTCACGTGGTATCTGTGATGTCACTATACACTATAAACAAACTTTACCACATTGGAATCGATTTTAGGCAAATTTGAAATATACGCTTCTTTGAAACCGCCCTACATTTTCTCAATATTTATTATTTCAATAGTAATTAGATTAAATCAAGTTTAATCAGAAAACAAAAAAAAAAACATCACGCCGGTTTGTTTATAGTTCATAGTGACGTTAGCCAAACCGACGTGTTTGTAATCACGTGAAAAAATGCCTCTTTAAAACGATTTTTTTAATGATTTAAAGATTTATTTCGCAAAAATTATTTATACATTTGTTATTTTTTACTTTCAACTGTAATCTAAATAACATTGGAAGGTATTTTAGCAATACAGTCAAGTATCCCTATAGTTTGGCTGTCAA
Source organism: Hylyphantes graminicola (assembly GCA_023701765.1). Classification (NCBI taxonomy): domain Eukaryota; kingdom Metazoa; phylum Arthropoda; class Arachnida; order Araneae; family Linyphiidae; genus Hylyphantes; species Hylyphantes graminicola. Next base: position 16,953,659 of record CM043111.1, read on the forward strand.
ACAAATGGTCCGGCGTTAGTTGGGTTTCTGGACAATTTCTGCAGAATGGGTAGGATCTTGAATTTTTATCTGGGGATATTTTCTGCCTGTACGAAGTCCTGCTATAAGAGATGATATGTTTCTAGGACAATTTAGATCAGGAATGAAGGGCTTATTAAACCGCTGATTATAAATTATACTCTTGGCAACCTCGGAGTTAACGAGGAGAGACTGAACATATTCCCTAGCTAGAAAAATACAGAATTACCCGATTACAGGTTGAAGAGTTTAGTGAATCTTGTAAAATACATATTATATACTTTTAAGACTTTGTGTGTTATTGGTAGCAGTTTAATTCCTCCTGTTAATAATTTATTCAGGTGAGCAATTCTAATTAAAAAAAAGCTTATTCTTTTTAAATGAGCATTAAATTTTGCAGTTTTTCTTTATATAATTGAAGTACTTTGAATTAATATTTTTTCTGAGATTTTCAATGTGTTCGACTTTCGATCCTCTGAATATTTTTCAGTATCACACTAGGCATCATTTGTAAAAGTGTTTAAAGGAAAAACAGACTGAACGATTTTAAAGCTTTCCACTTTTTGTGTTATAAACGTAGTATGGTAGCTAAAATGAAACCCACATCTTCGTATACGGATTTCCTGCCGTGCAGCCAAAACGTTCTCATTTCCACAACAAATTATACCCGAACAAACACCAACAAAAACCCATCCCTCGACAAAAAAAAAAACCTCGAAAATCGCCCGACAATTACATTCGAGAGACAATAACCATTATGGAACTCGATGCAAAAAGTGCTCTCAGGTTCGAAACCACGGTCGGTTCTGCTAAAATTCCCATTGAAGGTCAGGGGTGCAGGGACCCGTATGTTGAAATGACTTATAATTTCTACTTTTGAAACTCTAATGATCTTTGATCCATAATTCCACAGCCGATTCTTGCAAATCGACAACTCATCACGTGACCTCGCCTGTAATTGCAGCTTTCGGTTGTTTCTGTTAGATTGTTTACCTTATTTGGCTGCCGATGACCATACTGGGGAATTTATGTTTGGTGTCTGTGTTATTTGTAATGGGTCAAAAGCGGCGCATGAAAATAAGTAAAGTTCATTACAAAAAAGATTATAATTACGATAAAATCTATAAAATGGATGATTACTCAAATACTTATTTTTACAGAGTGGTACAAAAAATATATCATTATTACGTAAAACATGACTTTTTACAGAAAAATTTAACAAACACAAAATTTCAATACAATTAACCATATAATTTATAATTTTATAAAATAACAACAAAAAAGAAAGATGACTTCTTTGATTTTAATGTGGGCATATGAAACAGACTCTGAAGATAAGATGAGAAGGTATAATGAGGATAATATTTAAATTCTTTGGGAAATGCAGAAAACGAAGAAAATTATTTTGAGATTTTTCAATGATTTTTGCTATTAAAATAAGGATTCCAGATAATACTACAATATTCCAGATTTGAACGGACAAAAAAAATAATAAAAATATTTTTTAAAAAAATAGAGACAGAGTTTTTAAGTTAGAAATATTTGTCGTTTTACGCTTAATGAAACAAAGTTATGAAAAATATTAGGCTGCTACCTTAAAAAAGTTACCGTTATAGTAACGCGTTACGTCTCAATCCGTAACGCGTTACTATATCAGTAACTTTTCTTTTTTTTTTTCTCTCTTTTTAACCTTGGAGATCTTTTATAGTCTGCAGGCCCAAGACCTGGCGAGTCTTATCATCAATACTTTTGGCCCTATATAGTTTCATCTATCATGGACACGATAACAACAACAACAACGTATCAATCCCTGGTTATTTCCATTCCTAAATCTTTCAAGTCGATCATACAGGCCCTACGAAAACTACCTGCCCAACACATTTCCACATTTCTTACTGATAACACAAAGAATATTGGCAACCCCGGTAATTTTGAAGCACATTTAAAAAACGATTTCCTTCTACTATACACTCCCTCCCCCCTTCTTCTTCCCCATAACTATGTCATTCACAGTGAACAGAAAATTACGGGTCCTCCAAATCCCCTTTATTTTGCTCGTCTCCCCAATAATACACTTTCCGTTCCAAGCCACCTGCAATTTCGAGACATATATATATTTTTTTTTGTGTGTGTTTTCTGTTGTGCGAAGATTCTAAGAAACAAGTTTTAGCTGGACGTAGATTTTTTTAATGCGGTTGCAATTTGCTAATGACGGCCACTTCTATGGTCTGCCTTTTATTTTTTAATGTTGTATTGACACGCTGCTGTTTGATTTTTGTTCGTTTTCTCGCAAGGGGTTACAAGTCAAGGGCGAATTTTTCCATTAGGGAGCCCTCAATGCATGACTAGGTCTTAAAAAAAAGTTTTTTTTTTTTTGTTTTGACAAAGCTAAAAAAGAATCCTTTTAAAGCCATGAAGTTAATTTTTACGCATCCATATTACATGAATTTTTATGAAATATTATTTAAATTTTGTGGACAATTTTGTCTTTATTTTATTCATATTTTAAAATGTTACTTTATTTTACATATTTTACATATTTTAAATGTATATTTTACATATTTTAAATGTATATTTTACATATTTTAAATGTATATTTTACATATTTTAAATGTATATTTTAAAATGTTATTAAAAATCATTGTTACACATCCTTTATAATAGTAAAACAAAAATATGGGACGCCGAATGATAAAATAAATAATGACTCTTTTAAATACTATTATTATTAGTTTAAAACTACAAATATAAACAAAAATAATCATAAAATTTAAAATAAGTAAAACAAAGCGGAAAATAATATAATCATAAAAAAATCCGACTTTTTTAAAATTTATCGATATACATAAAAGGCGACTTCTGTTTGTTCGTTGGTTTGTCTGTATAGGACGCAAAAACTTAAGAACCACGCAACAGATTGTCACGAAATTTGGCACAAAAATTCATCTCATCTCCAGAACAAGCATAGGCTAAGAATTTTTCGAATCGGACCATTCCTTCTATCGTTTTCGAACGTTTTAAGGGAAAAAAAAAATACACCACTTTCGCTCAAATCCGATAATTTTTTCTCTTTCGTGATGCCATCAGGCAGAAAAATTTAAATAAAACTTTTTAGAAAGCAATTGAAATTGAAAATGTTTAACTTATTTAATATTTGTTCATTGCCTTCAGAAACAAAATTAATAATTTGAAAAAATAGTTGGATATGTTTCAAGTTACGTAATCCTACCTGTCTCCATTCTATTATTTTATTGTGTATATATGATTTTAATTATGAACTTTTTAAAAGTATAGTTAAGCTTTTACTGAATTATGTTTTTTTTTTTTTTTTTTTTTTTTTTTTGAAGACCGTTGCACTAAAGATGCATATAAGGGTTTCATGTCTTCCTTCTTTCGCCAATTACTTTGCCAAACTCGCCAAATTATTACAAAGAACGTGCAAAAGAGCATTATTTTAAATAGCTGGATGGTTGTGCGATGGTCTTTGCGCTAGAGCTGAATGAGTGTAATGGTAGCTATATATTTTCCTCGCCAAATTTTTCAAACACACCAAATGAGCTAAAATGTGTTTATTCGGGAAATTACTACGACATTATCTGTTAATTTTATAGCATTTTTTAAATTTTGAATTTTTAAAGTAATATAAGTAGCGGGATTTTGTACTTTAATAACGAACGGTATCAGCAACATAAGCTTATTAAAAAGCAAATAAACTTATTAAAAAAATGCAAATCGTTTGCTGGACTAGCTTATTTTTAATTCTTACTCATTATTTTTTTACTTAAATATGTATTCTCTTTAATTTGAGCTTCTTATCAAAGGTATTTTTGAAATTAATATTAATTATTACTATATCCAAGATGGGTAATTAAATGGAAAAAAAATACTGGGTAATCTTCATATCTTATGTAACTCAAATGAAAGAAAAATTAGTTAAATTGACTATAAAATTATTTTTTCACCTCTACCCGTGCAACGTCGGGTATAACAGCTAGTAATGAATAAATATTAAACAATAATTACTTAATTTCTTTATGTCATCATAACTTAGAAAGGTTAAAAATATTAATTTAATAAATTACACAAATATTTTATAACTCAGTAAAAAATAAAACTTAAATGATTTGTAAATACAACATCATATTTTTGTTTAACTTGTGGAAATATAGCTTCAAAGAATGCTTTTTCAAATCATCATTAATACTTTTAATATTATAAAAGAACTATTTCAAACTTGTTTCGTAGGAGAAAATACCAGGGTTGCTATACTTGGCGATGTTTTCTTCTTCATTAATCGCAAACACTTTTCAATTCTTGTGCTGCCATCTATTAAAAAAAGTGTAAACCAAATAATGACCTCAACGGGACGGGTATTGATATGTTCATTACCGAAATATAACTATTTTTTTTTATTTAATTTAATAAAACAAAATTAGTAATTTTTATAGAATCAAACATCTTTACTAATTTTTTTTAACAAAAATATGCATTGTGTGTGCGGTAAAATGTTGTTTTATTAAAATTGTTGCTATATAACTATGTAACTGCGCATCTATCCGGTTAAATTATATTCTTCTTGTTAAAAATATTCTTAGATTTCAGTATTTATTTTAATAAATTTAATAAATGGAAAATTTTGAATTATTTTTATGAAGTTCAAAGTTAATTCTATTATCGAATTCATAAAATTGTCCTGACCATAAGAGAAAATTTAGTAATAAAATATATTTTTATTTTTCAAATAACAACCATAGTTAAAAACAGTAATTATTTTTAATATTTGATTTTGATTTTTAAATGGCTTCGAATGCATTTCAAAATACTGTTAGATTTTTCTAACAAAGAATGTTTTATTTTTTGATTAAATATGCTTCAGAATAAAATAATTTGAACGAAAAACAATTATTCAATTTTTAAAATAGTATTTCAGCTATTAATTAAACCTTAGCAACCAACAAAATAGTGTCATCATTGTAAAGAAAAATTATTTTAATGTAGTATAAGGCAAGGAAACGGCTGCTATAATAACGATTTCATCTTCTAAAAATAGTACAGTTAATAATGCATAGATGGCGCCACCAACTTTGAACCATCGTGAAAAATAAAATGTTTCTCACATCCCCCAGTCATTAAGTTGCTAATAAATGGCCCCACAAAATTTACTCTTGCTTATTCGAGGTCAGTAGAATATAATTAACTTAATTACTTTTGCTTTTATGTCTCACTTTTCCTACCGTAATTATCTCGCCAGAAAATGACGTATTTTCAGCGACAAGAAAAATCGCTAATCGTCTGTTACCAAGATGCGACAACATAATTGAGTTTCTCGGTCATTGTTGTTACGTATTCTAATTTAATTTAGAGCCTCATTCGTTGTCATAATGATCATTCTCAGAATAATTTGACGGAAGCGGGATTATTAAAAGAAGATTGGTGGGGTTGAAGTTCTCGATTTTTTTAGGTGAAAAAATGACACGATTTGCGTGTTATTTTTAGCAAAAAGATTTAATTTTTGATAGTGTTTGTCAATTTGATAATTAGGTGGTTGGTTAGATGGTGACGTGGTTAGGTGACGTAAGTCTCCAGTTGTCATTCTTGAGCTTCTGTAATTTCATTGGTTGTTTCCGTTTCACTCTCAATCACCGGATATTTACTATTTAGGATATTTTATATTTTGTATATTTTTAGTACTTACACTCTTAAAACAAAAGAGTGAAATCCACTCCAGTTGGAGAAGTGCATTTTCGACACTGGAAAGGATTGAATATTAACTCAGACTGAGTTGAAATCACTCGTTTGGAGTGATCCTGTCGGAGGCTTAAGGCGGGATCGTACCGAGCAGGCAACTCAACGTGGCCGAGGGCGACATCTGGTGAAGATATCGGAACTGCTATGGAGGGAGGTTCAGAGAATTCGGAGACTAGCAAATCAAAATGCTTAATTCATTGATTGACGTTTTCATCTTATTTTCCAATCCTTCTATAAGTAGCCGATTGGTCAGTTTTAAACTACCTTTCCTAAGCTCCTCCCCTTGTCAACGTATCTCACACCTCCTTCGAGAAATTCCCGCCGTCACCCTGGGTGCAATTCCTCTCTATCTGTGTGCCAGTAAAAAAAATCTGTCTATGTTTACTTGACGAGGTTTATAGGTGGGTATCTGATCAAGCACACAACCCAGAAATACATGTACCAACCAACCATTTTCCCTATGAGAAGACGGGATGACTCACTTTGCAGGTTAATTGAATAACGTCGCACGAAAGCTACGCCTGAACTTTAAACTCACCACGTAAATTCTAGTTTCGGTCGTAATCAGCCCAATCAAATCCAAGCTATAAAGTATCGTTTTGGCAAGTTGAGTTACAAGCTTTTGTATTTTTTTTTCAATTTATGTTAAAATTTGTAGGTTTCTTTTAGAAGTGATTGATAAATATACAAACAGTTACCCCCTACACTATACTATACGCATTAAAAAAAGATCATTTGCATAAATAACAGGTGACTACAAAAAGGGAAGCAGTTACAGTTGGTACTAAAGTTTATTATGTGACACCATAAAACATTTATACCTGCCTACCTATTGTTGTAATCTCTGCTGGATGTAATGCCTAGTAATTTTTTGGTTGGTACAAAAATATTATCAGGTATGACATCCAACAAAGACAAACATTACCAGGTGGTTCGGGTGCAAATTTTTTTTCCGACATTCGAATAAATCATTCATGCTTCGGATAATTGAAGTTCTACTGCACGCGGTTTTAGAATTTGTATTAGACATTATTTAAACGTTGTGTTATATCTATCTGTGGAATTTTGTCGACGTGCCTCGTAATTTTAAAATGCCGTCAGAAAGACGATGCTTGTATCGGACTGGGAACCAATTCGTAATATTGTGCAAGACTATGAAACATTGCACCGCAATGGATTTAATGTGCACAAACCCTCTCTATACGGTAGATATTTGATTGATATTATGATTTATAGAAGGATTACATTCGATCCTGGCATCGGATCTCTGGGTTTGCAGGTCAACTTGTTTACAGCTATACCTGCGAGAAGAATGTATTTTGTACTAATCTTGGTTTATTTGATGCTTTAAGGGGTCTAAGGAGTCTTAAAAAAGTGCAAAGAAGGAACTACAAAGTATAGTTTGATCTGTCATGTAATTTTTTAACTACTCAATATACAAGTATAATTTTTTGATGTGTAATTCTACAAGATTTATTTATTATAAAACCAATTTTAAAATTTATGAAACTTTAGCCAAAACTAAAATAAATGATATTAAACATAAAGCTATTTTAACACATTGTGATTAGGCTTGCGCGGCAAATTTTGAGGGCAAAAATTGAAAAAATGACCCGAAAATGACTTTATATTGTACAAATATGTACAAACTAGGACTTATACCTAAATTCTCAGCTCAATTTTAATTAGAAATTATTTTAAGAATTTTTTTCTAAAAAAAATTATAAATTTTTTAAAATTTTGATTTTAAATATTTTTTTTTAATAATTTCTAATTAAAATTGAAATGAAAATTTAGGTATAAGTCCTAGTTTGTAAATATTTGTACAATATAAAGTCATTTTCTTGGTCATTTTTTCAATTTTGACCTCACAATTTGCCGCGCAAGCCTAATCACAATGTGTTCAAATAGCTTCAGGTTTAATATCATTTATTTTAGTTTTGGCTAAAGTTTCATAAATTTTAAAACTTGTTTTATAATAAATAAATCTTGTAGAATTACATATAAAAAAATTATACTTATACATTGAGTAGTTCAAAAATGACATGAAAGATCAAACTATGCTTTGTAGTATCTTCTTTGCACATTTTTAAGACTCCTGTGACCCCTTAAGGGGTAATAGGAGTCTTAAAAATGTGCAAAGAAGATACTACAAAGCATAGTTTGATCATTTCATGTCATTTTTTAACTACTCAATAAATGAGTATAATTTTTTTATGTAATTCTACAAGATTTATTTATTATAAAACAAGTTTTAAAATTTATGAAGCTTTAGCTAAAACTAAAATAAATGATATTAATCATGAAGCTATTTGAACACATTGTGATTAGGCTTGCGCGGCAAATTGTGAGGTCAAAATTGAAAAAATTACCAAGAAAATGACTTTATATTGTACAAATATGTATAAACAAAGACTTATACCTAAATTGTCAGCTCAATTTTAATTAGAAATTATTAAAGAACTTTTTTCTAAAAAAAATTAAAAAAATTTTAAAATTTTGATTTTAAAATTTTTTAAAATAATTTCTAATTAAAATTGAGCTGAGAATTTAGGTGTAAGTCTTTGTTTGTACATATTTGTACCATATAAAGTCATTTTCTTGGTAATTTTTTCAATTTTGACCTTACAATTTGCCGCGCAAGCCTAATCACAATGTGTTCAATTAGCTTCATGTTTAATATCATTTATTTAGTTTTGGCTAAATTTTCATGAATTTTAAAACTTGTTTTATAATAAATAAATCTTGTAGAATTACATATAAAAAAATTATACTTATACATTGAGTAGTTCAAAAATGCCATGAAAGATCAAACTATGTTTTGTAGTACCTTCTTGCACATTTTTAAGACTCCTATGACCCCTTAATCGAAATTGTATAGTGGTGTTTGGAATCGGTTTCAGTTTGATCGGTGAAATGGTTGTTTGTGGTGCTTGGAATCGAAGAACACTTTAATGCCTTATTTTTTTCTTCTCAAAATATTCCACACAATTTTCTTTAAAAACTTACATTTTATTACGATGTATATTTACATAAATTATCATACGATTATTTTTCAGAACAAAAAAAATTATATGTTTGACAAAAGTTTATTTTTTAAAATTCATTCGTATCTTTTTTGAAAATTATAACAAATGTTATTGATAGATTAAAAAACCACATCATAAAAGTAATATTGAAAGATCATTGAAAGTAAATATATTGAATATGCTTCAAAATATTAAATTTTTCGATAAGGGGACGTACGATTACGGCACGCTCAGAGGGATGGGAAGGGTATGCGGCAACATGAGGATCGAGACGTAACGATTCAAAAATTTCCAATTTTGCGAAGAAAAGCTTTCTAAAATAAAAAGAAGTTTTTGAAAAAAAATTAAAATTTTTTTTATAAGAGGCACTATTATAGTTGTGTAGTGTTTTTCTGAAGAAGACGAGCCGAAACTTGTATAATTTGTACAGCAACAAATAAACTATTTTGCGCCAATAACGTGGTTTCTTTAGTGAATACTCTCATGCTTGTTTCAAACTCAAAATGGAAGACACTTTAGAATAAATTCCCATTACTAAATATCTGCGATTTTTATCGAGCATTTAGAGTAAAGTTGAAACAACCAATAAAATCACGATGGACAAAAAGGAAAACTGGAAACTTATATCATCTAAAACAACCAAATTGCAATTTTCTTTGAAAATAATTCGGCAATCTGGATTTGAAGGATGCTACCTCGAATAATTAGCTATCTTCTATTAGATAGGGAACATTTAATCTAATTGAAACTAATAAGGTTTAATGCTGTTGTTGTGATCATGGATATCCTATGGAAGAATGTTACCAGAGCGTCCGAGAGGATGGACATCTTTTTACACAAATTAAGACCAACATGTAGACAATTAACATTGTATTGAACGCTGAGTACAATGTCGCCCTTAGCGGTTGCGTTGGGTGCCTATTCAGGTGATGGCTCGTCACCTGACCGTGGTTCCAAAATACGATACCCGTTCTCCAATAGCCCTCGTGTAGCTCTAGTGCGACGATATTTCAAACCTTACCTAACCTAACATTGTATTGACAAGTCAATCATCCATGCGCTTACCAACCGGGATTCGAACGCGGAAACTATACTGGTTGGGATTTATACAGATATTCGGTATGCCGAGTATGCAGCGATAAAGGTTTAATAAATTACAGGAATAAGAAAATGATGCACATAAAGAAGACAGAACAGATCAGTCTGGGGGGGGTGGGGGTGGGGTTAAGGCATTTTTTTGCCTTAAATGTGAAAGGTGCCCAGTGTTTCGGATCCGGGCCATCGCCAAATCAACCGCGCCCCCCCCCCCCTCGACTAATATAAATCGTCCGGTGAAAGAAAAATGTCCGGTCAATAATACCCCTTGCATTGGGAATGCACGCCTTACTAAATATTCTTATTAGTCCCAACACTAATGCGTACGATGGCTCCGTGAACAGTGTGCTATTGGGTGCATACCCTGATGTCGACTCTGTTACTTGACCGCGGGTTGGTTAGTTGGTAAACTACGACGCCCCGTCGCCAATAGCCATCATATAGCTCTAGTGGCGAAGATATTTCAAACCTAACTTTACTAAACTATTATTAAGAGGGGCTGGGGAGGCCCAGTCGGTTGAGCACAAAAAAAAAAAAGTACACATTATACAGGATTAGACACGCTTCAGCAAATACGGTGAATGTTGGTCCCAGGTTCGGGTCCGGTGGCATCGCCAAAAAGTAGCTGTCCGGACCGAAATAAACGGCCCGTGCAGCAAAAAAAATTTTTTTTTGTTGTTCCGACGAATATAATACCCCTGTGTAAGGGATGTGCACGTGTATCGGTTTATAATATCCTTCAAAGTCCTAACGCTGCGTACGAATTGTCGCCTCCCTTAACGGTTGCGTGTTGGGGTTGCCTACTCAGGTGCTGGAATCGTCACCTGACTGTGGCTCCCTAAAAATAACGACGTCTCCCCTAAAAAAAATACGAACGCCTTTTTTTTGATTTGTTTCCGTCGCCATAGCACTCGATGTAGCTCTAGTGCGTACGATGCATTCAAACCTCTAAAACTAAAACCTATATTTTTTTTCCCGAGAAAACAAACCAAACAAAAATTTAAAAAACTAAACTATATTCGAGAACACAACGACGGAACAACAACAAGACCTCGCATTGAGAGTGGAACCGAATCATTAATTAAAATCGCCGGGGGTAAGTTCAAAAATGAAAAACTGAAAAAAAAAAGGGTTACCTAATATAAAACACGCCAATACTGCTACCTAATGCAAAAACCAGATTTAATAAAAACGTTATGCAAAAAATCCTTTTTGAAAGAAATGGTAAATTAATCTAATACAACAAAAACTTCTAGAGAAGTACAATTGTTTTTCGGGGATTTTAACTTTAAATTAATATTTTCTCATTCAATACAAAAATATATAAGTCCAAAATTTGTGCAATTGTTCACTACTTTGAAATGGCCTTTTTTTGCCTAAAACTTCAAAGGTCCCCAACAGCAAGCATATTTCAAACTCTTTCAAATAAATCATTTGGAAGAAATTAAAAAAGATTTTTTTTTACTAATTAAGAATTAGAATCCAATAGAATGAATCAATGCCACTTAATTTTTTTTTAAAGCTTTTAAAAACTGGATTCTATACGTAAAAAATCCATTTGTATTTTCGAAATCGGCGTCCCAAAAAAACACACAAATGAATTGAAACTTTAGCTTACGGAGCAGAAGTTAAAATTCGCCAGAACCAGAAGACTCTTGAAATTGAACTAGCACGTACCTTATCTTTATCTGAGGTTGTCAGCATCTTTAACTAAAAGTGGGAGGATGCTAACTTTAGGTGGGAGGAGCTAACCCAGGGGGCGCTACTTCCTGGATAAGACTGGCTGGATATTGAACAATTTCATAATTTCGCTGCCGACTTTTCTACCCTAAAAATGCAAATAATTGCGAACTTTTTTTTTTTTTTCAAAAATTAATGAAATTAAAAAAGTTTTGTACGCCCTATAATCGCGGGGGTTTTTGTTTTTCTAAATTTTCGACTAGACCTTAGTTCTTATATTGTAAAATGATTTATTAATAATCAAAAAAAAAATTATTTTTTAACCAATTTCAAAAAAGTGAAAAGATAGAGACCGGCAAATCAGCTGCATGCATCATATAAAAAAAACCGCTTGTAAAATAAAATTGTAAAATATTAGTTTTTTTAGAGCCGAGAAAAAATGTGGCAGACTTTTATTATTTTTTTTTCCCATAATTAACACAGAGAGAAGCCTTCGCTTGAAAGCCGATTCTCTAGGTACTATTCCCCCTTATCACCACAAAGAAATCCACTCCTATCCGGAGAAGTGAATTTTCCAGACTGTAGGAGGAGTGAAATTAACTTAGACTGAGTTAAAATCGCACGTTCGTTTTTTTTTGTAAGAGGTGTAGGTTAAGTTAAATGTTGCTTTTCTCCAGTACAGAACACCGTACAATAATTTACCCAAAATAAAAACAACAATAAGATAACAAAGATGACGAAACAAACCATTAGAAATTATATCAAAACAAATCGCTACGAAAACATACACTGAAACATTTAGCAAATTGAATATCTTTTTAAATATTAAATTTAAATATTTAGAACAAATTAGCATATAATATCAATTCCAAAAGAAACAAGAATGAAAGCAATGCTGCTTAAAACTATTGCCACTCATGACGTGGAACATGTCCCTTGTACAAAATTTTCACACAAAATTGTGCACACAATTTTTAAAAAAATATTATCTAGTTTTCCTTAAGTATACCTAATGCTTAGAAATGTAGCCCAAATTATTCAATCCATCAAAAATAAAGTAGTATCTAGCCTCTTGAGTTCATTGTGAGATAGGTGATTGTTCTCTACTCTACTTTATTCTTTGTTCGTTTGTTACGTTCATTAAATTTCTGATAAACCTTTTTAAAACATAAAAGTATTTAATCTAAAAGATTAATGTAGTAGCAAGTTAACTAACCCTCCCCCCCCCCCCCCCCACACACACACACACACGCACACAAACATTTTTATTATTATTATTTTTGGTTAGCTCTTGAAACAAATCCTTTATGTAGCTGTCATTTGTAAAGCGTTTAGGGAAGATGCGCGACCTTGGTCTACCTTGTGTATTTTAGTTCACAGCCGATTTATTTAAGTTCCAAAAGGTTATTTAAGTGATTAATAAATAAAAATGTATTTAAGTGAGTAATAAATAAAAATGTATTTAAGTGAATAATACATAAAAATGTATTTAAGTGCACTCTTAAAACGAACGAGCGATTTTAACTCAGTCTGATTGATTTTCACTCCTCCAGTCTGAAAAATGCACTTCTTCTTTTGGAGTTAATCCTTTGTGTGTTAAACTTCCGACAGGATTACTCCAAACGAGTGATTTTAACTCAGTTTGAGATAATATTCACTCCTTTCCAGTGCCGAAAATGCACTTCTCCAACTGGAGTGGAATTCACTCTTTTGTTTTAAGAGTGTGAGTAATACATAAAAATGTATTTAAGTGAGTAATAAATAAAAATTTATTTAAGTGAGTATTAAATAAAAATGTATTTAAGTGAGTAATAAATAAAAAAAGTATTTACTTTAACCCCCCAAATTAACTTTTGTTGATTTAGAGACAATTCATCATGCAGTTCTTAACTACTTCACTCCAGAAGTCCCCTTGCGTTTATCTTTGTAAAATTCACGTCACATTCTTTTACATTTTTTCTTAATACTTACATTTATATTATAAGCAAAATTGTTGCAGCATCTCAACCAAAAAAAAAATCGAAGCAGCTTATTAGTATCATCCATCATTATTTTTTTTGTATCAAAAAAGACGTAGTACGATTTCGCATGTCTAGAAGAAACTTTTTTTTTCCAGCGGTAAATCTATAAAGCATTTTGCATTAAAAATTTTATAGAGGAATATTAATTACAGTGAATTGATAATCCTCTCTATAACAGTGCTTGTTTGTTCATTCAAAGCACTCCAAAAGCAAAAATTGCATTTTTAAGGCCTTAAACCTCAAATGTCATTAAATTGATATACCCGTAAGGAAATATTAAACAATAATTTTAAAAAATGACTTTCAAAAGATGCATGATATTACCTTTAAAAATGCCTGTGTTGAAAATATAATGTTTATAAAAGAATATAAATGTGCAGGATTTATGTAGATAGAAATCTGAATAAAAAACAATATTTCATCCGATCCATTATATTATTTATACATCTTATTTAAAAACTTCCAATATTCTAATTAATTAATTTTGTAACTTGAAACTCAGAAAAGAAAATAATTGAAAAGAAAGTCTCCAAAACAAGATTTTCTTTACAACTCATAATAAGAACCGCAAAAAAAATTAAATAAATAATCAACATTCTATCTCATTCAATATAAGGCTTCTCTTAAAATTATTTTTTCTCCTTCTTTTTGTGGCAACAGTTCTAAAGATTCAAACCATTCCAACAAACCACATCCCTAAATGAGCTCACTAATGAGCGCCCTCTGGCGTGTCCTTCGCAAAACCTGGAGGCACTTGAATGAAAAGAAAAGAAGATTTAAAAAAAAAAAATAGATAAAAACAGGCGAAAAAGATTAAAAAAGAACCCTGAAATCAAGTTATTCTGAGCATTTATTAAGTTCATTAGTGGTCGGGAATAACTAACAACTAAATATCAGACATTTATGCTCTTTTTATAAAACAGTTGTACTTCAAAGCTATTTTTTATCAAGAATTATTCATAATACTTTATTATCGCTTAGAGACTTGACATGATTGCCTTTGCTAAGCATTTATTCAGAATAGGTATGCATAACAGTCCTTTGTGCACTTTGTTGTAATCAGAACAGCGAAATGGACAAGAATCATCTACTGAATTGTTCTTCATTGAGTGAAACAAAAAATAAAACTTGTACAATCTAATCTATAATGGCAGGCTAGGGAGAGGATGCATTTGGCATCCTAAGACTGATTTTCTGTTATGTTCGAATTAAGTTTTGTATTTAGTTGCATGCGTTTTGTATGCTTGCATCCAGTTTCGTATTTGTTTTGTATTTAGTTGCATTAGTTTTGTATGTTTGCATCAGTTTTTTTATTTCATTGTACAGTTTTCAGTTTATGTTTGTGCTTTAATCTCATGCTTCGGCATGGGGGCCAATGATGCATAATCAAGTAGGGGAGAGTGTTGTACCTTGGGACATACTTTATAATTCAGTCAATAGTCATACACTTGAACTAATTTGTGTCAGGAGAGAAACAAACTTTATTTCAAAATACATCAGAATATGTGCTCTTTAGAATATTTCATCACATGGAAAAAAAAAGATTTATCAGGTGTTGCCAGAATTATATTTTCAAACTTCAATCATTATAAAATATATCCAAAACAAAGCTGAGTTGTATTTTACATGTTTTGTGGAATTGCTCTTAAAATAAATAATAAAGATATTTTTATTTATCCAAATTATTAAGAATCATGAATATGTTGTACCTTGGGACCTGTCCCAAGGTACAATAAGTTTTACTGTCTCAAGGTACAATACATTACATGGTTTAAATAAAAGCAAGATAGTGGCCAATCTAAATGCATTATCATTATTTTCTCATAACCAAAATATTTTAAAATCTTCTCTTTTATGAAGAAAATAAAATGCAGTAGTCTTTTTGTAAAAGTACAATGGTGAAAAATTATATTAGAATGAGAAAAAATATTTACTTTGGGGTAATGAAATATTATTTTTTGTCACCAATTCATTAATTCAATTATGCTAGTGTTAAATTTTATTATGATGATGTCTGTTGGTTAAGGCTACTAT
Organism: Hylyphantes graminicola; assembly: GCA_023701765.1. NCBI lineage: Eukaryota > Metazoa > Arthropoda > Arachnida > Araneae > Linyphiidae > Hylyphantes > Hylyphantes graminicola. The sequence goes on from CM043111.1 coordinate 16,969,284, forward strand.
TAGAAGTAAACAATGTATGAATATTGCCAATAGATTCTGAGCAATTGTCAGTGTCCCTAGGTACAAGCGTCCTAAGGTACAACACTCTCCCCTACACTTGCAATAAAAAAAATGACTTTATTATATTACGATTGTATCCTTTTGGTGGTTAGGATAGGAGAGAAGTGTGATTAGATTCAAATAGAAATATTAGTAGATAGTTAATAAAAAAAGCATTTAAATCAAATAACAATGGACGTCTAGAACAACAACGTCGATAGTTACGTGAACTGTTGTCTTACATACCCAACAAACAAACCATGATAAAGTTAGTTCGTTTATTCATAACACGGCAAAATTGCATATTTTTACTTCAAATTAAACTAAATTAACAAGACTCTCATCAAATGGGGCCCGGATAGCCGAGGGGTTTGGACCATTACGTTAGCAGTCTGTGCGCTGTAAACGGGTGCAGGTTCGATTTCTGCCTTCACTCTGAGTGTACTTCCTTTCTCTGTGACAGTAAAAATTCTTTCTGTGTCTGTCTTACTTGACGAAGGCTTATATAAAGTGGTTCTCTGATCAAGCACACAAACTGGAATATATATGTAGGGGAGACCGGGGTTAGTTGGCATAAGGGGTTAGTTGGCATTGTGCCTTTAAAAAAATTCACTGTTATTTAAGAGCGCTACTGAGCCTGTCACATGATCGTCATTTAAACGTCCAACTTGCATGAGAACTCCAGTTGCATCCAGCCATTGCCTTTAGAGCAAGGCTGGAAAACGTGATTTTCATATAAGAAAGTAAAATTTTGATCATTCAGTATTTCTCGTTTTGTACAGTAGTATAGTCATTCAGGAATAACATTCACAAGTTTTTAGTATCTTTGGGCATTTAGCTACGAGGTTATAAGTCCATTTCTGCTGTAGTTGATAAACAAAAGTTTTGGTCGCCATGTTTATTTTACTTGCTCTATTGGGGTTAGTTGGCATAGGGACTCGGGGGCTAGTTGACATAACTGGCTGGGTATGCCAACTAACCCCGCAAACAACGGGTAAGTTGACATAAGTATGCCAACATTCATAGCGACCTAATTTTAGTTAGGTATAGGCTACTTCATAATAATAAATTATTATTATTTTTATCTATACATATATAAATGAGGAAGGCGTTTTCTTTTCGCTGTCATAACTCAATAACGGCTGGACAGATATTAACTGTGCCAACTAACCCCGGTCTCCCCTATCTACCCCTAACTCACCAAATGTTAAACGTTAATTTTTTCGAAATTCCTTGCAAAACATTCTTTTAAATACAGAATTGTTTGAAAAATATATTTATATAAAGAATTAGATTAAGGGACCATTTACATGTGAAGAGATTCATGTAATGTAATGAGAATTTTTTTTTTTTTTTTCGTTTCATATGTTTGCCCATATACTTTTCTTCATAGTAAATCTTTTTTAAGTCATCTTTTTAATCAATCATTTAGAAATGAAGGTTGTTACTTATTACTGTTAATGAAATTTGTAGATTTTTTCCCTCAGCCTAATGAGAATAATGAAATGGATCTGCTTCGTAATTTAAACTAGGAGTGTGTAACACTGCACGACTTTAAATTACATTTATTATTATTCAATATTTTCGGACTCTGTCTACTCCAAATCGTGAGAAAACATAAAATGACCATTTCTGTTTTTCTATCCCATCACAATTTTCATTAACTTAAATTTCATATTAGCTAATTAAATGTAAAAAATGGAGTTATTAATGATGATAACGACGATGTCGTGTCCATGGATAAAGATTATAGTGGGACCAAAGGTCTCATTTTAGTTTAGCGAGTTTAGCGATCTGCAGACAGTGGTCCTCATAAAGGTCTTCGTAGGGCGAGTTGCTGAAACTGCAGGGGCTGGACAAGAGAAAAGATGTTTTGGATCCAGTTCCGAGTCGGGGCAGTTTCTGCAGCTGGAGCATTAATTTGCTCCATCTTTTTGGATTTCCATCTCTTTGAAGTGGCATGTCCTTAATCTAGTAAGGGTGGTCTTAGTTAGGTTAGGTTTGAATTATCGTCGCACTAGAGCTACACGAGTGCTATTGGCGACGGGCGTCGTATTTTAGAACCACAGTCAGGTGACGAGCCAACACCTGGATAGGCACTCAACGCAACCGTTAACGGCGACATCGTACGCAGCGTTAGGACTTTGAAGGACATTTAACGTACACTCCCTTACACGGGGTATTATTCGTCGGACATTTTTGGCTGCACGGGCCGTTTATAGGTCGGCAGCTATTTTGGCGATGCCCGGACCCGAACCTGGGGCCTTCCGCATGCTAAGCGAGTGCTTACCGACTGGGCTCCGCAGCCCCGGTGGTCTCAGTTACCAGATTTGGTGTTATTTATAAACAGGAGTTAATTTGGAGTTATTAATAAACAGGTATGAATGAACAGATTGTTTCGTTGATACCATTACTTCTAAAAACCGCAGTTGCGAAAAAAGCAGAACAAACCATTGTATGCGGTAATCGAACACGAATGAATTTTCCTGTTGTTTGTTCAATTACAGTTTCTGCAGCTGTGCTTTCTTTTTCGACGCCATCCTGTAAGCTAACTTGAGATTTGACAAAAAAAGTATAACTTCGAGTTTACTTTCGGGACTAAGTGATTTCGTATAATTAAGAGGAGTCATATACAGCAGAAATTGTATTTTTTTGTTTGTCAAATTACTTTTTTTTTTCAGTTTTCGCGCCCTTATTTTTTATTTCTAACAAAAAGAGGTTTTTGTCTGAAGGCACTGCAGGACTTTTACGATTTTTAATTGGAGCAGAAATGTACAACAAGGAAAGAAAAAGTTTAATAATGAACAAAAATAGAATTATTATCTTTAAAATTTTTCCTTCATTGTAAAGGAGCTGCTTTAAAAAATATGGCTAAAATTCTTCACTGATGGAAGTGGCGAGGTTTGACGAAGGTTCAAACATTATGTTTCTATGGTTTTGTTCCCTCTTGTATGCGCTGCTTTACTGATAACTTCTGGAACTGTACCATGACATTCCTCCATTCTGCTCATCTTCTTTTAATACACCATGATCACTTATACTTAATTCCGTTTCTGAACAATATTCTGACCACTTCTTGTACTGTAGAAGGACACTTTTATGTACTATATACTTTAAAAAAATGTGACAACTTCTGGAACTGTACCATGACGTTTCCCTGCACTCTATTCTGCTCGGATCTTTAAAGGTACCAGAACCATCCTGCAATTCTAAGCTATATTCTGACCACTTCTTGAACTGTATGGTATGGTATGGTATGATATATTCCAGCTTGTGGGCTTGTTCAGAGAACTGCTTATAAGCTTTCGTCAAGTGGGACAGACACAGAAGGAATATTAACAGTCATAAAGAAAGGAATAACGCATAGACAAATAACAATATTTATTGACGGTCACAAACACCCATGCCTGACCGGTATTCGAGCCCGACAGCTCCAAAGGCAAGCATCCTAACGATTGCGCCACCAGGGCGGCTCTTGAAATGCGCCACGACACGTTAATAACATGCAATTAAATACCTCTACTGACAACTTCTCGAGCATATACCTATAGACTCTTTAACAAACTACATTCCAATACCGTTTATGACAACTTCAGGAACTGTACTATACCTCACACTGTATATTCCACTTATTTCCTTCCAGGCACCAGCATCACCTGCGAATGCACCACGTCCCACTGCCTAGAGCACAGCACTCGGCAGTGCAACACAACCAGCGTGTGCTTCAGCCAGTTCCTGGACCGCCGCGACGGATCCGACCCCGTTGTCCGGGGCTGCATCAAGAGCAAGACGCCCCTGCTGTGCGAGAACAGGCGCCCCGCAGTGGCAAGGGGCGCTTGGCCCCTGCTGCTGTGCTGCAGCTCCAACATGTGCAATCGAGACGTGGTACCAACGCCGCCCCCGTGGTTTGCTGGAGGCCCTCAAGGGAATGGAACTGCAAAGGACGAGGACCATATTGTTGGTATGTTGGCTGATTTGTAGATTTAGACTAGTAACAAACACTTGAACCACTTCCAAAAAAGTTCTTACACTGCTTAAAATAAACGAGCGATTTTTAATGAGTTTCTTATTATTTTTCACACCTCCAGTCTGGAAAAATGCACCTTATCCTGGAGAGTGGATCCTTTTTTGTTGGTGAAACCAGATCAATCCAAAAAACGAGAGGATTTTAACTCTGTTTGAGTTAATATTTCAATATTTTCCAGATCCATTGTCGAAAATGCACTTCTCCACTGGGAATTTACTCTTTTTTTTTTAAGAGTGTATATTGTGTTTTCAAGCGATTATAAATAGAACTTATCCTATTTATATTTCTTCATCAAAGTTGGTTTAATCTACGCATGCTTTGAAATGAAGTCTAGCATCTCTTCTCTGTGACGCGAAAGTAGTAATCTATGCATCGAATTAGCTCAAATACGTAGGAACATCAAGGTCGTTAGGCGTTGACGACGTTTAGCCTCCATAGCAGACGATAGATTACATCGAACTTTTGCGTTGAGGATACGGTTGAATCGATGATGGTTGGATTGCAGAATTATCTTTGTGTGATATGCCCTTAAGGAACACTAACCACCACTAAAAATGTTCAAACTCAGGCTCATACTATAGTTGTTGCTGTAATTCAGGAAGGTGAGCAGTGGCGAGAGAGCTTAATTTAAGAACGCCAATGAAGGAGCGTTTTTCTAGAGACAATTTGAACCATTAGTAACTGCCCTATGACCGACAACAGAACTTTCCGACCCACAAGATTTAACAAGCAACGGCCCAGATTGCACTCTGGAAAACACAAATATTCATACCTTATCCGTTATTCAAACCCGAGACCACTCTTAATTGGCAAGCGATGGTTGAAACCACCATATCAGCTGGGTGCATCAGAATAGAGAAAAATGACTTGGTGACAAATATAAAGTGTATGTAGCAAAATATTAAAATTATTATTTTTTTTACAGATGAACTTCTATCCAAGCAAAACAACAGCTCCGATGCCAACATCCAGCCTTCAAACGGATTACTTTCCTTCGAATCCCCGCCTCAAACCCTCTCAGCCACGCCCACAAGAAGAAAAACAGATTCTCGTCGTCCCTACCACACATCATCAGTCCCATCTACATTTCAGTGCTCGTCCTCGGGATAGTCAGCCTCATCGTCATAGGCATCGTGGCGACCATCGTGCTCAAACGGTCCAATCGTTACTACGCCGAACAGTACGGAGCTCTCGAGCATCAGTACTGTCTTAAACACAACAATTTGGTCACGCCCTATAACAATATAGCCACGCCCTATTCGAACTTGGCCACGCCTTACGGTCAGCCCATCTCGCAGGCTCAGTGTGACTGTGACGATTCAGAAGTTGAATCTTTGAGTCAGTGTTCCCAACATTACGTCCGTGTGGTCTATCCCAATCGGGTGTCCAATGACACCTGAGCTGGGCGATTGGAATAGCTGTGTACTATCTAATAAATTGGTTTATAAGGGTTTTGAATATGATGACTGAAAGCCTTTGGTGTAAATTGGTGGGACTAAAAAGGATTGTTTGGTGGAAAGGTTTGGAGTTTGAGTAAGGGAGATCAAATCAATTGAAAAGATAATTTTACATTGCCAAATTGTGATACTCATTTTAATAATTGCTTGAAACTATTTTACTCATGAGATTTCAGAACTGCAATTTTTGAACAAATATGGGTATAGAATATGATGTTTTTTTTTATCTATCTATGTTCACTGTGTAATTCAACATACGAACTTGTTGTATTTCTAAAAAAACAATTAAAATCTCTTACGAAATATAAGTATCAGTATCACCATTTAAGTAAAGATTAAATTAAGTAAGGCCTGCATTGTTTAAAAATTGAGAGTTCTTTGTAACCGCCGTTAATGAGTTAATGACGATTGGCAAGAAAAGTTGATTTTCAAGCAGAATAATCTTGTGTTAATTGAGATAAATCTGATTAGATTTATCTCAATTAACACAATATTACACAAATGAGGACCATAACCCTGTACAATTTATGAGCATAGTCTTAAACAATATTTAAAAGAGTTGACTGTGTCTGAGCGAACAGACACAGCAAAATAGAGGATTTAACTCAGTAGAAAGAAGCTTTTATATTCTCGCGTTAAATGAGATATCTCTTATCCCCGACCATTAAAGGTGTTCTAAATAAGAATGTTTTACTTCAACCCTTACTTTTAACTATCATTTTTTGAAGTTTTTTTTTACTGTAAAACAAAATAAACTTTACACCAATTTTTTAGTTGGTACTATTTATAAACATTGTATAGACAAGCTCTGCTAAGCGCACATTTTACAATGTTTTGTATAATGGATGTATTTTAAAATAATATAAAACTTATAATTTATACAAAAAATTTGCAAAAATAAACTGAATGTATATCATCGTTTAAACTTGTAAATTCAATGTAGTTATGTTTTGTGTTGAATGGGACAATAATATGCCTTTACTTATGTAATTTTAAATATTATTTTTTACTTTTAGCCTCAGATATTTACTTTTGAGAGCCATTTAATTAATAATGAAAAGTTACACTCTTAAAACAAAAAAGAGAAAAATCTACAGTTGGTGGAGATTGTGCATTTGCCCTGGGAAGGATGTGAATAATTAACCTCAGACTTTTAAAATCACTCGTTTGGAGTGCCTTGTTGTTGGAAGTTTAACACATAAAGAGTCACTCCTTGGGGAGTGAAGTTTCATTTTTCAAGACTGAGGAGTTGAGACATTACTTCTGAGTGAGTTACACTTTCACGTAAGAGTTTTAGAGTGTAAATGATTTTTTTTTTTTGGATCTCACAGTGAAAATATGATGTTAACAATTTATTGAAGTTTTTATTTAAGTTAAATAAGTTAGCCGCAATTACTTACCCTAGCTAATATTTAGTAGCAAATTAATTTTAAGGTAATATAAATACTGGAATTAATAAGAATAGCATTTACTTTTATAATTTTTTACTTGAAGATATTGCGAAATTATTGAAAGTTTTATTGTTACTACTTTTATGGACGTCTTGAAGTCGTTCTGAGTGCAGAACTTGTATTATTCAGAGCTTTGTATAAAGCGTTTTTGTGCATAACTTTATTGTACATATAAAGTTTTTAATTTATTAAACATTTGAGGGTTTGCAAATGAGTCTCTTATTTCTATTACTTAAAAATATTTGTAGCGAGATTCACATTTTCCAATATATAACTGAGCTATAGAGTTCGGTCTGTTCATGGCGAGACTTTTGATTATTACTGATGCCTATGGATGAAGTCTCCCAGGAACGAGCCGAACCATATATACTTAGTCGAACTTTGGAGAACGTGAGTTTTGCAAAAACAACACACTGTATTTGTAAGATTTACCAAAAAAAAAATTGTTTGAAAACATATATATTACATCTGTCTGAAAAAGTTACATTATCAAATTGAAACATATCGCCGATCGAAATAAAAATTAAATTTTTAATGAGTTATTTTAGACATTGGATGTTCGGTATAAGCAATTATAAATGTATTGTAACAATATTTGTGAGATTTTTTTCGATTTAGGTAATTATTTGGGCATGTGAATTGTTAAGTTTCGATTCATGAACTTTTTTTTTTCAGACAAACAGTATTTATTCTGTTTCCAACTATTTATTAAATCTAGCAACAAAAATTATTAATTTTACACTTTATCAAATGAAAAACTTTGTTTCGATTATAGGGAATTAGTTATTGTACTACTGGTGGTTAATACGGTTTTTTGTAGAAAAATAATTGAAAATATTCGAAAGCATGTTTTGGTCATTGATTAATAATGTAGCTAGGGATATTTTCATCCGATTTCACTTTAAATGAGTTTCTTCCTATAATTTATGCAATTTTTTATGCTCACACAACATTACAATACCTTTTCAATAAAAAAACTATTATAATTTTTAATACAAACGCTTAATTTTAAATTTAACAAATATTTTTATTAACTGTATCGCATCACTAGTTTTTCATTGAATCAATCCAAAACGTAAAAATGATTATTAAAAAATAGTTCATGTGTTTCTTAGCGCTAAAATAACTAATGTCTAGTCATAAAGAAACCAAATTTTGTTCCAAGAAGATCCACATTTACCAAAGACGACAAATTCATTTTTAATTAGAGATAAGTCCCTTTCACTTAAAATGTTTTATCAATAAACACAATAGAAAACATAAAACTCATGTTTGGTGTGAAGTTAACTATGAAAAAGTATCCATTAAACCATTTCGATGTATTTCATTTTACTTTATATATATGTTAGATTAATAAATACAATATAACCCTTTCAGTCCCAGTGCTGCCATTTGGCATCATCACTTTCAATATTTTTTTCAAAATGTTTATGTCCCGTTATGACATCCAAACACACATCATTCGATTCTTCACACTTTGTTCTATCAGACAATATTTTACATTAATCTCAATAAAAGTCAGAACTACTATTTTTTTTATTTAGAAAATAGTCAACAAGCGTTTCTCCTGATTTTTGATGAGTTTACTTCAGTTCCACATATTTAAAACACAATTTAAACTATTTCGGCAAAAATAATTACTTAATTGTTTTTAATAATATTTTCAGATACCTTAAAATATATAACTCGAAGTGTTTTTAGGTAATATATATTTTTTTATTTTGTTGTTTTACACAGTTAAAAAATTTTGGCATTGTTTCAAAAACCATATAAAAATTTTTAATAATTTTTTTCTTATGGAATTCGTATATTTGACCTAAAAAAAGCTCATTTTGTGAATATCAGAGAGTTTCTGTAGTGTAGTAAATTTTTGGGACTGAAAGGGTTAAAACGTCCAAATATATGTTTGTTAAGGTTATCCATGAACATGTATCCATTAAAACCACTTCGAAAAGTATAATCTAGTCCAATATTTACGCTTCTTCGCACAAGCGAAGGCACAGCACAGTACTGATTCTTCTTTCCTTGTTGCGAATTCTTCTTCTCAAAGTGTTCTATTTTTCTTGTCTCAAGACCCAGTAGGTGACTTGCCAAGTCCTATGCTCTGCTGACTCCGACAGAGAATTCTACTTTCAGTTCTACTTTCTTCTAGTGGCTCAGGTGTCAGCTGAAAATCGAATGTTACACATCATCAAACATCAACACGAAGAATCAACACTGACCAAGGATAAAGCTCTGGATGTAACTGCGTAGTAGTTTTTGTTTAGTTTCTAGTTGTTTATAGAAGGGCTTAGTATATATTTAATTGGCATATTTAAGTTTCTGAGAAGTAATTGAGAATATATCCTAATTCGAAGAGGTTAGGGGCTTACGAGACGTAACAAAATTTGCTACCCCGAAATGAAAAGGTAAAAATAGATATAACTGTTTATTTTACATTTTCTTAACAGTTTCATCCATACAATAATATGTTATTGTGTATATAGAGTGCACATATATCCTTTCTTAGGATGACTAATTTATACTTCAATATTCTTTTTATTTTGGAATTATTCAAATATTTAAATGAATTCGATCGTAATAGAAATATCTAATAAGCTACAAATTCAGAGATATACTAGAGTAGTGTAATTTTTATTCCATCAGTGTTTGATTAAAAATAATAGTTTTTTTAGTTTATAAATAAGAGACGGTGATGTATAAAATAATTTTTTTTAAATTCAGAAATGGAATTAATTTAATTTATCCGTACACGTTTGGAGCCTTTTTTTTTAAAAAAAAATATGTGCCAGAAAACAACTTTGGAAGTATTTTTGAATACATGTGAAGGAAATAACTATAAATAGCATGTTAAATCTGGCATACATACCAATTTTTTTAAAATATGGCAATTTTATGGATGTTTTTTGCAGTTTTATCTAAAATACTTCAATGAGGCTAGCAAAAGAACCTGTTGGACAGATTAAGAAAACTAAGCCAAAAAGTTACTGTAAACTTAGTCAAAAAAGACAGACGGATTTACAACATTTTTATTTCGTGTCAGGATTATTAATATTGGTCGAAACAAAATAAAAAATATATATATTTATTCCAAATGTCTTACACTCTTAAAACAAAAGAGTGAAATCCACTCCAGTTGGAGAAGTGCATTTTCGACACCCTAGAGGCATGCATATTTTCTCAGACTGAGTTAAAATCACTCGTTTGGAGTGATCCTGTCGGAGGTTTAACACACAAAGGATCCACTCCAAAAGGAGAAGTGCATTTTCCAAACTGGAGGAGTGAAATGCACTCAGACTGAGGTAAATTGGGAGTGTTTGTTTTAAGAGTGTAGGTATATTTGCTAGACCGCAATCTCAAATTAGTTACTAAAAAGAATTTTTAAAATTCCTCAATAACTTTTTGGGTTATTTTTTTTTCAACTGATGGTATGTATGAAAAACTGAAATGCGAGAAAAACGCATTTAAAGTTTAAACATCTGGTTGATTCCATTTTGCTACTGATCATAACTAAATTAATCACTACTTTCGTTCTAACTAATGCACAGTTAAAATGATGACAGTTTTAGAAGCCAAAAAGCTTGGGTAATAAAATAAACACGTAAAAAGGGATTTAACTTTTCAAAAATAAAGTTTTCAACGTGCACGGATACCTTAATTGTTACGTGCCTTAAAAAATTGAAACTAAATTTAAGAAAAAAAATAATTCAAATGCCAGTTAGTTATACTTACTTAGAAATGAGTTGTTGACAAATGACAGTGATTGCGCCGTCTAGAAGGGAGAGGGTAGGCTTTATAGCCCATTATCCAGCTCGCCAGAAGAGACAGTCACAAGAGACACATAAGGAAGGACGACACAAACACATACACTCTTATAACAAAAGAGTGAAATTCACTCATTAGGAGAAGTGCATTTTCGACACTGGAAAGGAGTGAATATTTACTCAGACTGAGTCAAAATCCCTCGTTTGGAGTGATCCTGTCGGAGTTTTAACTAAACAAAAGAGTGAAATCCACTCCAATAGGATAAGTGCATTTTCGACACTGAAATTAGTGAAAATTAACTCAGACTGAGTTCAATCGACTCGTTTGTTTTAAGAGTGTAGACTCTACCCTATACTAGTATACCCCACTGGTCTACCCGAGCCAGGTGACATATTTCCTTCACGTTTTCATTCTAGCATTTCCTTCGATTGATGCTATGTCCCTTGCGACATTGATTCTCCAATTGAGACTAGAGAAATAATTTATTTTCATTTAGAATTTCTATCGGGTCACTAACCATCTAAAACATTCCCGTTTTGTTTTTTATAAGTCTTAAGTGCCTCAATGCCGACACAAAACACACCACCACATTCAAAATGTGTTGTTAAACATAATATTTTGAAAATACCGTATTGCTAGCAATTTTATAAATTTTTTAATAATAATTCATAAGGAAAAGTTTAATTTTCAATTTAAAAAATATTAAAACAATAATAACTAAAAGGTTTAGTGGACTAAAGTTGTTATAAGACTCATTTTGAAGAAATTTAAATATATAAAAATCGGGTTTACATTTTAACTTGGTATCTTCCATTAATTTCTTTCAAAATTATGTTCAAGTTTTTATTTTGTCTTACATTTTTGAATAATAAATTTATATTCGAAAAATTCCTTATTTTTAAAAATATTAATCGATTCAAAAATAAATGGTTCATAATATCATAATATTAAAGAATTTTTAATGTAAACAGTGTAAAAATCGGTTTCCTATGATATAGTAAGCAGAATATGGTCCGAAATTTCCATATTATCTTCAAAAATTATTTTGTGCAACATAACTTTTAGCTAAAACACTAATTATTTATCTTGTATACCAAATTTCTCCCCCAGAAATTAAAAAAAATACCAAAATTCTTTCATTATAACAAAACCCGATATAACAACTCTCCCCTCCCTCTTAAAATCTCACTATCTCGGAAAAAACAAAATAACAATAAAAAAACGATCCAGGATATCCCTCGAAGAGAAATGAAGAGCCGGGTGCAGACGAACAAGGGACTCCCCCCCCCCCCCCTAAAGAATATCCGTCCGTCTGTCCGCATCAGTCACCAGGCGCCATATCACGTGACTAATTGTGTCGAGGGAAAGCTCCATGGCGCCCTACGCATAGTAACTTTTAGGAGCCAAGCCAACAAATTTTGAAGATTTGTTTTCACTTCGCTTTGATTTGTGTTTTTTTCTTCTATCTTTATTCATTTGTGTTATTTTTGTTAAGGTCACTGCATGGTTTTACAATGGGCAGTGTATCTGAGAAGGGGGGAACAATCATTCGTCATTTTGAGGATGCTGAAGAGCAATAGGGATGAGAAGATTGGAGTCTTCGACCTAGAAAAAACGACTTTGGAAATTCGTTATTGTTTTGTAGGGTAATAATAGTTTAGACCCGTTGTAATGAGATTCGCAAATGTTTCATTTTATTCTCCCTTTAGGTTCGAAACAGAAATCTACATTTTACACTACTTTACTTTTTTCAATTCGAAATGATTAAAACACATTAAAAAGGAGGTATTGAAAAGGTAGGTATTGGCAGACTGAAATTTTCCGTTTGTCCGTACCACCCTTAAATTCTATCTCAAATACATTTGTGTTATTTTTGTTAAGGTCACTGCATGGTTTTACAAAGGGCAGTGTATCTGAGAAAGGGGGAACGATCATTCGTCATTTTGAGGATGCGTAAGAGCAATAGGGATGGGGAGATTGGAGTCTTCGACCTAGAAAAAATGACTTTAGAAATTCGTTATTGTTTTATAGGGTTAATAATAGTTTAGACCCGTTGTAATTAGATTCGCAAATGCTTCATCATTTTATTCTCCCTTTAGGTTCTAAACAGAAATCGACATTTTACACTACTTTACTTTTTCAATTCGAAATGATTAAAGCACATTAAAAAGGAGGTATTGAAAAGGTAGGTATTGACACACTGAAATTTTCCGTCTGTCCGTACCACCATTAAATTCGATCTTAAATACATTTGCGTTATCTTTTTGTTAAGGTCACTGTATGGTTTTACAATGGGCAGTGTATCTGGGAAAGGGGAAAACGATTATTCGTCATTTTGAGGATGTTGAGTCTTCAACCGAGAAAAAATGACGTTAAGAATTTCGTTATTATTTTATAGGGTAATAATAGCTTTGACCAGTTGTAGTTAATTTAAAAATTTAAATTTAATAGATGATTTTTTCATCCGTATAATAATTATAAATCGCACATTTTTTCTCCATTTCGTTTTTTCTCAAATTTTTGTTCAGGTCACTGCATGGTTTTGAAATGGGCAGTGTATCTGAGACAGGGGGAACGATCATTCGTCGTTTTGAGGATGCTGAAAAGCAAATAGGGATGAGGAGATTGGAGTCTTCGACCTAAAAAAAACTAGTTTGGAAATTCGTTATTGTTTTATAGGGTAATAATAGTTTAGACCCGTTGTACTTAGATTTGCATATGTTTCATTTTATTCACCCTTTAGGTTCTAAACAGAAATCTACATTTTACACTATTTTTCTTTTTTCAATTCGAAATGATTAAAACACATTAAAAAGTAGGTGTTGAAAAGGTAGGTATTGACATACTGAAATTTTCCGTCTGCCCGTACCACCCTTAAACTCTATCTTAAATACATGTGTGTTATTTTTGTTAAGGTCACTGCTTGGTTTTACATTGGGCAGTGTATCTGAGAAAGGGGGAACGATCATTCGTCATTTTGAGGATGCCGAAGAGCAATAGGGATGAGGAGATTGGAGTTTTCGACCTACAAAAAACAACTTTAGAAAATTCGTTATTGTTTTATAGGGTAATACTAGTTTAGACCCGTTGTAATTAGATTCGCAAATGCCTCATCATTTTATTCTCCCTTTAGGTTCCAAACAGAAATCTGCATTTTACACTATTTTTCTTTTTTCAATTCGAAATGATTAAAACACATTAAAAAGTAGGTGTTGAAAAGGTAGGTATTGACATACTGAAATTTCCCGTCTGTCCGTACCACCCTTAAATTCTATCTCAAATACATTTGAAGAGTACACGGGAATAACCGATTGATTTTGTAGAGAAGTTTCCTTAGCAGGCCACTTTGGCGATGATAGCGAGTGATCGCCTAAACTTGTGTAAAGAAACCACTGTTCCTACCACAGAGATCATAGTTAAAGTAATAGAGGGGCAGATCACGTGACCACCAATGCTAACGACGGGACGCGCAAGGAGCTTCCAGAAGAGCCCCGATGAAGCCCGCGTTGTTGGTCACGTGATCTGCCACTCATACTTCAACTACTATCTCTGTGGTTCCTAGCTACCAGAAGATTCAGGCGATTAGCGATCCTGGCGCTTGGACTAAGCGAAGAAGAAAGAGAGAAACCGGTTTTCTGCAGCCAATGTCGCCAATCAAACAATTGCGGACGTCCGCCTAATAAATCAATCGCTTCTTCCCGTGTACTCTTCATTTGTGTTATTTTTGTTAAGGTCACTGCTTGGTTTTACATTGGGCAGTGTATCTGTGAAGGAGGAACGATCATTCGTCATTTTGAGGATGCTGAAGTGCAATAGGGATGAGGAGATTGGAGTCTTCGACCTAGAAAAAACGACTTTAGAAATTCGTTATTGTTGTAAAGGGTAATAATAGTTTAGACGCGTTGTAATTAGATCCGCAAATGCTTCATCATTTTATTCACCCTTTAGGTTCTAAACAGACATCTACATTTTACACTACTTTACTTTTTTCAATTTGAAATGATTAAAACACATTAAAAAGTAGGTATTGAAAAGGTAGGTATTGACATGCTGAAATTTTCCGCCTGCCGTATCACCCTTAAACTCTATCTTAAATACGTGTGTGTTATTTTTGTTAAGGTCAGTGCTTGGTTTTACAATGGGCAGTGTATCTGAGAAAGGCGGAACGATCATTCGTCACTTTGAGGATGCTTGAAGAGCAGTAGGGATGAGGAGATTGGAGTCTTCGACTTAGAAAAAACGACTTTATAAATTATTTGGGCGAAAGCACAGTTTTGCTATTTTCTAGATATTGACATAGTAGAGATGTCCGTCTGCGTGTTTTTTCCCCTAAGTCGGTTCTGCCCGTGGGATCATAACAACTATTTTCTAGTGAGAAAATAAAGTGAGTAAAAATTCTAGTTCTAAAAGTTTCTAGTGAGCATAAATAAAGATGTTGCAAGATTTTGCTCTGGAGTGAAAAGATTAACACGTGGGTATGAATCTCGTAGAAAATGGGGTAGGAGGGGGTGATGGGGCGCAAGAAAAAACTGCATGGGCTCAGCCCCGGCGACGCCCCCGCACAAGAGTTTACACACGACATAAAGTCGGGCGCCACCCCCCTATAATAATCACACGACTTCCTTTTTGAGAAAGTTTTCCGCCATGAAAAATCGTCTGCTTAAATGCTCGCCAGAAACGTCGCCAAGGGGTCGGGGGACAGCGTTATGACATCGTGACGTCATGATTTGAATGTAGCATTTCATTTCTTTCGAGTTTTTATTTCCTTTCTGTTGTCGTTGTTATTGTTCTCGTTTTGTTTGGCGTCTTCTTATTGCCGAGGGATGTTTGTTGGATAAGTGGGTTTTTAATAATTGTTACCTGTTTATTTCTTTTTTCAACTGAAGGAAAACAATGTTCTAAAATTGGGATTTTTTTTTATCATTGTATCGTTTTTTTTTTCAAAAAAAAAAAAACATCATGTCTTTCATTGGAAGGATTATATTTTTGTAATATCTTTTAGAAAAGTACTTTTCGTACACATATTTTTCATTTCCATTTTTTTTTAAAACATTGTCACAAATTTTACAAAAAAACAACAACATAAAATTATAAACATTCTTTAATTTGGCATGAAATAAACCACGAATTTAAAAAAAAATCTTCCTTGGGCTTAAAAATAAATTAACTAAACATCAAACTTTAAACAATGTGTCAAAATAAAAATATTTTTTTAATTTTATTCGCATTTAGGCAAGGCATATTGTCAAATGTACGTTGTTTGCATTTTTTTGTAGTTATAAGCAGATGTCTTCAAATATGAAGTATTGTTTTCTCTGGTGCCATGACATGTTTTGAAGTTTAAACCAAGAATAAGCGTTCTCAAAAAGAACCTAAGAAGCAATCTTTTATTCTATTCTTCACTATGATAGGTTCTGTGACAAATGAAGGGATTGCTGTTGGACAAGGCTTTTTTATTCTTATATCTGAAGGACTGTTGCCCGAGAATTGAATTTAGTTTTGAATTTCAAATTCAATATCTTAAAAAAATACCGTTATCGTTAAAAAGCTAGCTATTAAATAGAGAATTGATAATAAAACTAATTATGTCCGTGCGATTCGGAATAAAATGACAATAGTAACGAATCAAAAACGGAAAAGGTTTTTAATTTGCCCTTATATTTATAGATACGCACTGTTTTATTACTAATTAAAGTTTTTTCAAAAGCATAGTAATAAATAAATTAAATTAAAATAACTTATGTCTGTAGAATGCAACAAAAAATGACGATATTTGTTAATCAAAAAGGGAAACGATTTTCAATTTTTCTTTATTTTTATAGGTATGCATTGTTCTATTACTAATAAAGTGATGTAAAGTGTAGTTTGTTGTTATCGTGTCCATGATAGATGAAACTATATGGGGCCAAAAGTATTGATGATAAGAGTCGCCAGGTCTTGGGCCTGCAGACTAAAACAAAGTATAGTTTAAAAATGGAAAAATTTGTTGTTAAATAAAAAAGCGTTGATAGATTATTTGTGTCCCAACTTCCCGTTTCTCTTGTACAATTTCTTTTTGTAGGAGCGTTTTGAGATATTTTTTGTTACCAAATTCCAGTTTCTCTTGTACAAAATCTTTTTTTGTAGTGAAAAAAAAGACAAAACTTTAACCAATGTAATAAACGAATATATCATCTAAAATCGACTGTTGCAATGACATTTTTCCTAAGTTCTTTTAACTGCAATTAAAAAAAAACCAATTTTTAAAAATAACTGAAAACACAAATCGGCAAATAGAAGTCTATAATGGATAAAAATTCATTCTTAGAAGTTTTATTACCTGCATTATAATTTTTATGTTTTGAAACAAGGAATCGAATAGATGACTATCAAAATTATCAAGTTATTTATGTTCAAGAGTAATAAAAAAGTGTAACAACATTTATAAAATAGAAACTAAATGAAACCCTATAGATGCAAACTTAATAGAAAATGTTTAATATGTTGTTATTTTTAAAGTTATTTAGCTGAGTTTTTTACGTAACGTTAATAATTAAAAAAGACTTACAATGTATCTTGAAATGTTTTAAGAAAAAAATGTAGAGAATGATATATTTTAAGAAAATTTATATTTATTTAATGGTTTTTTCCTTTCAGCATCTGCCTACGCGGTAAGAAATTGCTTAACAAATAATTTTTAAGCTACATGTTTATAAAAACGTGGGTATGTTTTTTTGCTCACAAATATTGATTGACTTCGAACTCTATGTCTTCGACCAAATCAAAACAACGAAATTTTTCGTAAAACCAAGTTTCATTTTAAATTGAGATTACGAAAATCAGAGAATCTTGTTTTCATCGAAATATATTTGTGGAAAACATTGACTTAAAAGTCTTGGTAGTCTAGGTGGTAATAATAAATCGAAGGACGAAGGTGTTTACGTCAAAACAAGTCCATCCAACCAATAAAACAACAAATGTAAAGTTGTTTACGTTCAAAGACGTACTCTATTCCAGGTAAAACAAGTTTTACAGGTTAGAATGTCATCATTAAATCGTAGAATTCTTTAGATTCAAAGAATTCGTAGAAGAAATCGTAGAATTCTTTACATTCAAAAATTCGTAGAATAAATCGTAGAATTCTTTAGATTCAAAGAATTTTCAGAACTGAAGTGTTCAGTCGGTCAAAGAAAATAGGAACGATTTTAAATCATATTTTGATTATTAAAAATTAAAATATTTCAGATTCAAAGAATCTAAAAATTTTAATAATTCGTCAATTATGACCAATTACGGCCAACACAGCTAATTGTGCCTCGTAATTTAGAGCCCTGACCAAGAGACGAGTTTCTTTTTTTAAATAGAGTTTCAAGCATTGAAAAATAGTACCTGGTTCATGTTAATCACTTCTCAGCAGGGTTCCGCATTCATTGTACAATTCATTTCACAACTATACTTTTAACGTTTCCCCACTTTTTACAGTTTTTTTTTTTAAATGCTAATTTTTTTTATCATAAACGAAGTAGTAGTCAGTAGTTTATTCATATACAAATTACTGCCAGTAGTCAACATATCAGTAGTTTATTTATACAAATTACTGTCAGTAGTTAACATGTCAGTAGTTTATTTATATACAAATTACTGTCAGTAGTTAACATATCAGTAGTTTATTTATATACAAATTACTGTCAGTAGTTAACATATCAGTAGCTTATTCATATACAAATTACTGTCAGTAGTTAACATATAAGTAGTTTATTTATATACAAATTACTGTCAGTAGTTAACATATCAGGAGTTTATTTATATACATATTACTTATCACGATGGTCCGGCACGATTGTAGAGGTCTCACACTAAAAGTTTACTATCTTTGAATTTATAAAACATTTCCCATTAATTTTCCATAAAAAATGAACTTACAATTTGAAAAAAATCTTACAGCTTTTATGTCTTTATACACTCTTAAAACGAACGAGCGATTTCAACTCAGTCTGAGTAATTTTCACTCCTCCAGTCTGGAAAATGCACTTTTCCTCTTGGAGTGGATCCTTTGCGTGTTAAACCTCCGACAGGATAACTCCAAACGCGAGTGATTTTAACTCAGTCTGATTTAATATTAACTCCTTTCCAATGTCGAAAATGCACTTCTTCTACTGGAGTGGATTTCACTCGTTTGTTTTAAGAGTGTAGAACAAAATAAATGCTTAAATTTACATATCGCTTAGCAACTATCAATTTTTCACTTTTCCAAAAATATATTATTTTGAAAAGCATTTTGTATAACAAAATTATATGTAGTTTTTCCCTCGAAAGTGCTAGGCTGAAAGAAAATTTTTACTTACTAATGATTTTTCATTCTATTTCAAATATCTACTTTAAATTTAATAATGTTTTATAAATTCTTTTAGGCAAAATGAATAGATAAATTATTGCCTCATACTTTTATTTTTTATTTAATTTTAACTTATGTTTGCTGCTGGAAAACCTGACAGTCAGTTGCGGGTATATACGTCTGTATCCTTAAATGGTTTTAAAAAATATTTACATTGAATAATGATGTAAAACAAGTGTAATATCTTACGCGATAATAATTTTATTAACAACAATTATAAAAAATTGTTTAAAGACCAAAGCTTATTTGTTAAAAAAAAATAATAATAGTTACAAACTCTTGCAAAAAAAACTACTTTACGTGACGAATATCATTTTAACCATAGATTTAGACGATGATTCGTTGAAGCATAAATAAATGTGACAAATGAGGTAATAGAATACTAGTAAGTAAAGAACCTTCAATAACACACAGATGAAATATTACATTTAAGGTAAAATTCATAAAATTAGCGATAGTGATTCCTGGTGAATTTTAACTCTTCGAATCAACATGAAATAGTCAATGACAACACAAAAAAAGAAAAACAAACTTCGCAAACACCAGTGAAAGTCATTTATATCTAAAGCATCAATATTAGAAAAAGAAATCTGTTCCTTTTATAAATCACTCGCGGTGAACGGTTGGGTGAGATATGATCAAAGAATCTTATTTAACTAAGTTTATCATCTCGCTAAACGCCCAATGAGTTGATAAATTATTCCGGGGAAAATCCATCATCAGGAAACCTCGGAGTCTTTGATGTTTTGGTGATGGTTGGATGGAAGGCATGTTTGGTTTTCAGCGCCACTGATTAGAAAATAGTATATGCTTCTAATGGTAGTTTATATAAAGTATAATGTTAAACTTGGGTTGTGTAACACCTTGGCAAATTTTCAATTACCACCAAATAAATAAGAACACATTTAGAGGTGAATATATGTCGTAATTTCGATAACTTTGAATCCTACGAAGTTGTATGACAAAAAACTCGACGAGTGTGTAACACTCGCTACTTTATCGAGAATATTATTATTATTATACTTTTGCGACCTAGCGTCCCCATTTGGGGACATTTTTTTAAACTTCCCCACAAACAATTAACGCGTTAATTAGTTCCGAAATCGACCTGGTCCAATAGAAAAAGATACAAATATTAATTTTCAGCCTTTGATTACAGGTGCTAATCATTTATTTTAAAAAAAAAGAAATTGGACGAGGGTCAATACTATCTTACAGTTCTTTAAAAAATTATTTTACATTTTTTTTTCAATCTTTTCAAAAAATTATTTTAATTGTTAATTTTCAAGGCATTTTGCAAAACAATGTTAAAATAATCTATTAAAACTTATTTCTAAGTGATACGGTCTTTTGTGTTGCATTTAAAGCACACAAATGTATAGTTTTAGAGTTTAAGAAGTGACCCTAAAAAGCTATTAAACAAAATTGTTTTTTAATTTCTTTGCAATACGTACTTTTTAGCATATATTTGCATAAAAAGTATGTTTAGATTATATATAAGAATATACGTGTAGGATTTTACTCGGGTCTCAAGCGGTTATGATATCCTAAAAAATAGTTATATGCCTTTTATATTACATTCCGGTGTAAGGTGAGTCGGTTATTCTAAAAAAAAAAAAAAAAAAAAAAAAAAAACGTTACTAGGGTAGACTAACCAGTGAATGAACGCTTAAGACTTCACGTTCGCCAGTGAATGAACCCCAGGATATAATGACTAGGTCAACCAACCTTTGTCAGATAGCTTCCTACCACATGGGAGGAAGTCAGTGTTGCCAAATCCATATAGTGGAATGATTTTCAATCCTTATTTTTTTTATTGTATTTACTAAATGTTCATTCACTGGGGCCTGTTCATTCACTGGTCAGTCTACCCTATGGTCCCGTACATTATCTATACTGCTACAAGTAAACCGCAGTATCTAGTCTAATGACTTGGACCATCGTGGTACGAGCTCAATAACTTTAACCTGGAAGAAGCCTTATAATTTCCATGAAATTCACTGCAGTAGTTATTGCAGCTTACCTGCCTACGGTAGTATAGCGATATTAAATTAAATTATTAATTCAAATTTGAAGTGAGAATATTTGATACAACCTTGAAATTATTTGCCACAATAAATATAATTATCCAATGTTTGTGTTACGCTGAACCTCCATTTTCTACAAAAAAAGTTATTTCGGTTGCGTCTAAATAAAAGCATCGCATTAGACACAAAGTAAATGGTTATTTGAATTAGATTTTTTAAAATTTTGGACACTTACTGCTTAATAGTAATCAGCCCAAACTTTAAACTGTTTATTCTAGATAAGTATTTTCGTGTAAAATATTTTAGAAGTAATACAAATAAACTATTTGTTTAGTTATATAAAAAAAAAACACATTTTTTAAGAGTTATGCAAACAAAATGTGTTTGCAAATAAAGTATTTTCAACTATTCTTGTCGAGAACCTAAATTTAGGTAATAAAAATAAAATGGTCTCCAAAATTGCTTGAGTTTCAGAAGAAAGTCCTTTAAATTCTGGTCACAAACAACTCAAATCCTAACTTTACTTTGTTACTTTTTAAAAGTTAAAACTTTTAAATGTTTTTTTTTAATGTTTGTTTAAATGTTTAAATAATATCATAATGACTTTTTTCATAATTTATTAAAATTCTACACAACAATTTGGGTTTTGCAAAAAATACTTTAAAAAAACTATTTAAACTATAAAATTGCATCAAAGGATGCACTAGTTTGTACAATTATAGAAAATGAACAAAAAATTTTGTTAATAAGAGGTTTTCTCTGTTATACTTTTAAGATTAGGCTTATAGTTCTTAACGTTGAGTCAACTCACTAGTAATATAATTAAATGGAATGAGGTGCTTTGTGTAAAAGAATTAACTGCGTGATTTGGTATTCCTGAAAATAATTTCATTTTTCATGATAACACACTGTAAAAATTCCTTTAATTTTAAAGCGCATGATGAAATGTGCACTGGATGATACTAAAAGTGCAACTGCACTGCAAAATAAATTCTGCAACTTTACTTTGATATTTTTGCTACACTTTTACTATTGATATTGCTTTGCCAGAATATAACAGCAAGTTTTCTGAATCATTTGGAAACAATCTAACAAATATCCAGTAATTTTCTTAGAAATTAATAAAAAATCGTTTTGTTTCAGAAAACGTGATGGACAAGCCGGCCGCAGACGTGGTTACTTGTTAACAACGCTGCACCATGCTAAATGTCCTTGAAAAAGTAAGGAATGGTTTCGATATATAACAGTAAAAACATCAAGAATAATTTATATTGAAAATAATAATTACCGTTAAGCATTCTTTTTGCAGTGTATCTACCTCTTCTATGAATTTAAACATAATATTAAGTTCATTTCCTTTATTCATAATCTGTCTATACCGGTAAACATGGTTTTTTTCTAGCTGTGTTTGAATGGCTCTTATATTTTATGTTTTAATTCTAAAGATATGATATTCAGGCCATTCTTAAAGTTATGAGAACACCAGTTTTCTGTAAAACTTACAGTGGAACGCAGCGATAAAAATAAATAGCAAAATGGGAGGTATCAAAGGAATATTTTTTAACGTGCAATCTTTGTACATATTTTTGCCTTCAATTATTTCATAAAAATGTATAAATTAATCAAAGTATTCTTATAGTGTTTTCTCCATGCTTCGAAGGGTGCTAATTCTAAAAAGGTGGTTTTTGAAGTTTGGTCCGTCTATCAGACTGTGTGACATTCCGTCTGTCTGAAACCTTTCTACAAAGCTGAACTAAACAAGACATCGACTTCCAATTTGGTTTGTGAGTTTCTGGAACATGTCGAACGACCCCCTATTGCTATTAATATTTCTCGCAATTGTACACTCTTAAAACGAACGAGCAATTTTGACTCAGTCTGACTGATTTTCACTCCTCCAGTCTGGAAAATCTCTGGTCTCCTTTTGGAGTGGATCCTTTGTGTGTTAAACCTCCGACAGGATCACTCCAAACGAGTGATTTTAACTCAGTCTGAGTTAATATTAGCTCCTTTCCAGCGTCGAAAATGCACTTCTCCTACTAGAGTGGATTTCACTCTTTTGTTTTAAGAGTGTACAAATTTATAAAATATGACAAATTTTTCTTTTACTCAATCACACCAAAACTTTTTTTCTGTCCTGGCTCGTTAACCCAATTTACATATCACAGTTTTTTTTTTTTTTACGTGTCAAATCTTCAAGAACATTTCTCTAACTTTCAAAACCAATCCAAAAGCATGGGGGAGAGAGAGATAGAGGAGGATGCTAAAATAGAGGATGATGAAAATAGAGGAGGGATGGGGAGGCTCAAGAGCAGAGAGGCTCCCCCCAGTCCAGACGATAAGTCTCGGACTACAGGACGCCGGAATGGCCTGGCACCACTGACTCGGGGTTGTCGGCGGTTGGGCAAGGTTGATGTGACACGGGTGTAACTGGGAATTTTGTCATAATAAGTCGGGGTTGTCTCGGTAATGTTTTTATGTTGACCCTGGTTTGACACTTATGTAACTGCCATTTTTGTCATAATAAGTGAGTGGCCGAGTGGTTAAGGCATACGCCTCAGGATTCAGCCTTCTCAGGAGTGTGGGGGTTCGAATCCCACCATCTGCCAGTCATCCTATAAATCGGATTTCTGTACTGGGAAAGAGTAGAAAATAAAACTCGTGAAGGATGGGCCCGAGTACACTGGGACAGACGTGCTCGTTAAATCTGTGGAGTCCAAAGTCCCGATGGCGTCAGCGTACGATGTCGCTCGAAGTTCCGTTGGGTGCCCACTCAGGTGTCACCCTCGTCACTTGACCAGGGTTCTAAATTACGAGGCGTTATTGGCTGTGTTAAAGCTCCCAGTGGAGGCTAGAAATAGGCACCCGGAAACGATTACACTACCACTACTATTACAATAAGTAATAACTGTAAATTTTTGTAATAGCTCAGGGTTGGACCACTTACGCAACAGGCATTTTTATTATATGTCAGGGTCGTCGGTACTGTTTTTAAAATCTCCAAAATCTGACCAATTGTCGTTTGCTTTACAATAATGGTTAGGTCAGTTTGAATTATTGTCGCGCTAGAGTTACACAATTAATATCGTGCTTTACAATGAAGAATAATTGTCATTTTTGTAGTAGTGATCCAGGGTTGGATTGGATAGCATGTAACTGGCATATTTGTCATAGGTCAAGGTCGTTGTTACTGTTTTTGAAATCGTAAAATCTGACCAATTTGTGTTTTACAGTAAGGAACAACCGTCATACTTGTTATAGTCACCCTGGTTTTTCTGTGCTGTTTTTGAAACACACAACTAAAATATACTATAATATCATTGCGTCCTGCACCCTTTTCAAACCGATACAGAAAGTTACGCTGGATGCCAGATCATCATTACCAACCAGGGTGTACCGAACCTTTCACAATTGATTACTATATTTACCAATTATTTTTGCTAAGAAGTATTTTAATAAAAAGTTATACACAACTTCAATATACTGCAATATCATTGCGTCCTACGCCCTTTTCACACTGACACAGAAAGTTTTGCTGGATGCCAAACCAACATTACCAACCAGGGTGTACCGACCCTGGCACACTTGATCACTATATTTACCAATTATTTTTGCTAAGAAGTATTTTAATAAAAAGTTATACACAACTCTAATATACTGTAATATCATTCTCCAACACCTTTTTCAAACTGACACAGAAAGTTATGCTGGATGCCAGATCAACATTAGCAACCAGGGTTACCGACCTTGTCATACACTTGATCACTATATTAACCAATTATTTTTACTAGGTAATATTTAAAAAAAAAGTTATACACAATTTTAATATACTAATAATAATATCATTGTCCTACACCCTTTTAAAATTCAAACTGACTCAGAAAGTTATGCTGGATGCCAGATCAACATAACCAACCCGGCTTTACCGACCCTGTCACACTTGATAACTATATTTGCCAATTATTTTAACTAAGTAATATTTTTTTTAAAAAAAAATTATACACAATTTTTCAATATACTGTAATATCATTCTCCATCACTTTTTCAAACTGACACCGAATGTTATGCTGGATGCCAGATCAACTTTACCAACCAGGGTGTACCGACCCAGGCACACTTGATCACTATATTTAAAAATTATTTTTTCTAAGAAGTATTTTAATAAAAAGTTATACACAACTTTAATATACTGTAATATCATTCTCCTACACCCTTTTCAAACTGACACAGAAAGTTTTGCTGGATGCCAGATCAACATTACCAAACAGGGTGTACCGACCCTGTCACACTTGATTGCTATATTTACCAATTATTTTTACTAAGTAATATTTTAATAAAAAGTTAATAATAAAGTTTTAATAATAAAGTAAACTTTAATATACTGTAATATTAAAGTATACTGTAATATGTAATTTTATGTCCCACACCCTTTTTAAACTGACACAGAAAGGTATGCCTCATGCCTTATAAACTTTACCAATCAGGGTGTACCGACCCTGTCACACACTAGATCTCTATATTTACCAATTATTTTTATTATGTAATATTTTTTTAAAAAGTTATACACAACTTTAATATACTGTAATATCATTATCCTACACCCTTTTCAAACTGACACAGAAAGTTTTGCCGGATGCCATATAAACTTTACCAAACAGGGTGTACCGACCATGTCACACTTGATTACTATATTCATCAATAATTTTTACTAAGTAATATTTTAATAAAAAGTTATACACAACCTTAATATACTGTAATATCAAAACAGTAAATTGTCCTACACGATTTTCAAACTGACACAGAAAGTTATGCTGGGTCAACTTTCCGACTTTATGCATTTTATTTAGATGGTACTCGACCATAATAACCCGGCGATCGGTCAAATGTTGTTGTTCCAGATTTAAAGATAGATGGATGTTTTGCAATGATGGATTAGTCTTTAAATGTTTTGCATTTTTATTTGGTTGTAAAACTATTTTCGAGAAAGCATAGCAAGGATTCGAACTTGAAGAGTAGGAATTGGGTAATGTGATTTAAGTAGACTAAGGAGATTATTGAAATGTATTTTGTATGCTGTAATAAAGCATTGAACTTGTTTTGAAAAATAATAGAACAAATAAACTATTTTTTAGCAAGGTCGTGGTAGTTACAATTCAGTCGGAGGGTATTTAATAACGTTATTAAATAAAACTGCTATTCAGAAAAATGCGAAGCGAGAGAAGAAGACTCATTGGCAAAGAAACAGCGTTAATTCTTGGTGCTATGGTTTTATTGTTCAAAAATTGACAAATTTCTAAAGGCTTACAGTGGTGGCCAAAAGTGTGGACTTTTTTTTAAGTTTCATGTAACTTGGTGTGCTCCTAAAATATTTCACTTAAATACAAACGTTTATACATTTAATTGAAGGTAATTTAATGTAGAATTTAGTAATACAAATTGCCAAAAGTGAAAATTAATATATTCCACAAGCACACAATGTTGAAAAACATGAAACTTTACTTCCTCACTTTTAGCCACCACTGTATAGGTCCTGCTTCATCAAAATAGTGCAACCTAATTGAAAGCAAAAACAGTCGGACGACCGTAGGCAAAATATGTTATTATTTTTTTTATAATGATCGAAGTTTTAACAAAACCCAGCCAACCCTTTTCCGTATGCCATTTCGACTACCATAGCACGAATGTTCTTGTTTTAAGTTAGGGTTGTGTACTATTTTGATGAAGCAATACCTCCAGTCCTTTGAAACAAGTCAATCTTTACAAAATAAACCTACACTCCTTGCCAACCTAAGTTGGGTATATAGAAATATGCTATGGAGAAGATCGGATGTAAAGAGTTCCATAAATTATTTGTGAATCCATCCAGAAAACATGTTTGAAACATTAATTTCATTTAAGGTCAAGCATATTCGAATATTATTTGAGAAATTTCGCAATTTTATCAGAAATGAAAAGCGTATTTTGTATAAATTGTATTGGATAATTTTGTATGTAAATATTATCTTACAATAGTTTATAACTTAACGGACCAATCGCGCTTTTTCCCCTGCCTTTTTACTTTTTGTTTTTACCCAAGTTAGGTTGGCGCGGAGTGTATTTGCGCTAAGAATCAACGTTGCTTCTCGCATGTATCTTCGTACATCATGGCCAGAGCATTGAATATTCTCTGAATGTTGTTGTCTTGAAGATTTTTGCTTGATGATCAATGGAATAATGGAGTTATTGAGCAACAGTTAATGTAACAAGACCGACAATATGCAACTATAATGCCCATTGGCTTAATCACAACACCTCTTTGCCTATATAGACATTTTTAACTGATCCAACCAGAACGAGATCTACACTCTCATAAATAACACTTTCATTTTTTACGATTCACGAATCCTCAAGCCTCATTTCGTTAATTTTGAGGATTGTGTCGTCAAACTATCACGTGATTTTTGAGTAAACGCAAATCCTCACTTTTACGATCGTGCTTTGACGATTCTGTATCTTGATTTTGAGGAAACTGAATCTCATTGTGGTACTCACGACATTCAAATCCTCATAAAAGACTTTAATTTAGACGACATTTAGACTTAATTTAGACGACATTCAAATCCTCACAAAAATGACGATTCAAATTTCCTCACTTTGAGGAAACGAAAACTCGGAGCATTTGCCAGCAACGGAATCGTCAAAATTAAGGAAAATTTCGTCGTTTTTGAGCATTCATTTTTTAGAGTATAAACCAACCAATTACAATGCTTATTTAATATTTATGGGATATATATAACTTGACAAACTTCTATCTATCAAATGAGAATATTTTATTTAAAAAAACTATTTTAAAAAGGATGTAGCCTGTGCTTCATTCATCATTATATTTTTAGCCGCTATCTATTTTGTCAAAGCTTTACTTTTATATATTTTTATAAACAAGTATACCCATATACTTTCACAAATAAGAAATAAAACAAAAAATACTTGTTTGCGAAATTTTTGTTCATTATCAAAAATTGAAAGCATTTGTGTTTCGGGATTACCAAAATTAAGTCTGCTTTCTAATGCAAAATAATAATTTAAATTTCGTAAACTATTTGCATATCTGACGGCTTAACGTCAAAATCGCATGAATTTAACCCTTTTGAAATAATGTTTAGAAGACGCTGAGCAAACGATTCATGAAATGAATATTGAAGTTTTAAATGTTATACTAATTAAATAATAACATTTGCTTAATTGTCATGGTAAATATTAAATGTTGTATACGTTCTTTTTTTTTAAAAATATATGCATTTTGGAATGCATTTTTATTATTTTAAATGATCAAAAAAATACTTTTTTGCACTTTGTTAATACGGAGTTCCAAACTGTATTGCTTCTAAAGAACATTAACCAAATCTCTCAGTACAAATCAATTTACGGATTTTACATATCAATTTACGGATTTTACATTTTAAACAACTTTTACTTTCAATTGCCTAATATAATTTCTGAATTTCAAACAAATAATAATGCATAGTTAGTACAAATAATTGTCTTTGGGACGTATATATATTCCGAAATGTAGTTTAATGTCTGCTCTTAAATATTTCGGATGAATATACTAAAGTATAAAAAATATATTTCGGTACTTTAAACTGATGCTATTACTGTTTTACATATTTTTTTGAAGCAGTTTAAGTTTGCAGTTTTTTGTCAATCATGAACAGGTTTAATAATCCACCTCCTCTCGTTGTGTTGGAACAATACAAATTTTATTTCCGTACGTCATCAACAATTAGCATTGTTACCAACAATTAGCATTGTTATCAACAATTAGCATTGTTATTAACAATGAGCCCTTTTATCAACAATTATCATTGTTATCAAAAATTACAGTTCTATCAATAATTATAGTTGTTATCAATAATTATAGTTGTTATCCATAATTATAGTTGTTATCCACAATTATAGTTGTTATCAACAATAAGCACTGTTATCAACAATTAGCATTGTTATCAACAATTAGCTTTGTTATCAACAATTAACAATGTTATCATCAATTAGCATTGTCATCAATAATTGAAGTTGTTATCAACAATTAGTATTGAAACAAAACGATATATATTGTTGTCATTTTAAACACAATACTTGTGTTCCACTGTTGGAAGTTGCATGTTTCATCTGAGTGTACTAGAACAGTCACAAGATAGCTTTTGGGACGAATTAATTCCCATTTTACGCTTTGTTTTCTTCGCAACAAAAAGTTGGATGCGGTTACATAAAAAAATCTATCTGTCCGTCTGGAAAAAGAACCTAAGTTCCCGGTGGTAGTTTTCCTTCGGTAATTTGGAATTACCAGCGTGTAAGGAAATCCGGAGCGAAAGATAATCTCAATCACTTGAAGGAGGAACAAAAACGGGAAAATAAAAAAATATATCTCACCAAGGAGAAAGTAATAAGAATTTGACAATGGATGTGATAGAGTTCTTCTATTCAGGTAAAGTTGATCTTTATTTATGTCAAGCTTTAGATGTTTTCCGCCATGCGAGTTCACTTTCGATGCAGGTAAAGTTGACTGTAAACAAGGAATGCGCTACAAGAATATAAAATAATATAGCAGTCTTTTTTACCTGGTATTTTCATTCAAATTTACTATATGGTACTAGATCTTAAAGGCTAATTTTCATGCATAAGTAGGGGAAGGTGCTGTACCTCTGACCATATTAGAATTAAAGAAAAAGAATTAAATTATTAGAATTTTGTTAACATTAACTATCCAGTTCTTAATTAACTTTCCACTTTGTAAATATATTCCCTAAATTTTAAATGAGATTTAAACTGGTCAAGGGTACAATAAAACACTCCATGGTCAAAGGTACAACACTATGTTGTTCCTTTGACCACAGTTTCATTATTTTTTTAATGAAATAAAACATAATAATTAAATTGAAACTAAAAACTTGAAAAAATTTTAAAGGTTTATAAAAACCCGATACGGATTGGAATAAAATAAGAAAATTGAAGTTAGCTTTAATATTCAGGTTTTTAAAAAAATAAAATGTGTGAAGTGGATAAAGGAACAACACCTTCCCCTACCTTTTCTGTCGTGTAAAGTCATGTGTGTACTAAGTGATTACCAATACATTGGCCACTAAGTGATTAACACTAATTATTGGAAAAATTGAACTTTCCGCAATTGTGCTTAAATAATGTAACTTTATTTAATTTGATTTATTTTTTAATTAAAAAATGTTTTTTTTAATTTTGACTTGCACTACAGTTTCATAGAATTAGCCTGTTAAAATAAAAAAGGCACTGGATGAATGGTTATTCATCCATTTGCTTTCAAACTACTTAATTTTTTAATAATTATTCTTCAAAAAAAAAATTTATTACATCGAAAACCTGTTAGTTAAAATTCTAAAAAGTCCGTTTTCTTTTTTATTGATAATTTTTTTTATTCGCCCACTGTACTTATCACAAAAACTAAAAATCCATAGCACTATTGGTTAAGATACTTGGTTTTAAGGATCAGAATTTATGCCTAGTGGTATTTTATGTCTAAATGCATTTAACTATACCTTAAGTTATGACTAAAATTGACACAATTGTTAATTAAAATAAAGAAGAATCATTCAATTTATTTTGTTTTTTTTTATCTAACAAAATAAATGTTTGTTAAATTTTTCGAAATGGCTTAAGAAATAACTAACTAAAAGGAAAAAAAGCAAAAGAAACATGAAGGTCTGAAAGAACTTGATAGTCAAACGTTCATAACGATAAAAATATAACTTTTTAAACCAACTGAAATATGACAGCCTATCTTAAAAATGCAAATGGATAAACGCACGGAAAAGCGCAGTGGTATGGTATGGTTGGTACATATATATTCCAGCTTGTGTGCTTGTTCAGAGAACAGCTTATAAGCCTTCGACAAATGGGACATGCACAGAAAGAATTTTTACCAGCACAAAAGACCCACAAAGAAATGATAACACAAACACATAGACAAATAAGAATATTTATTGACGGTCACAAACATCCATGCTTGACCGGGATTCGAACCCGACCCCAGCAGCTCCAAAGGCTAGCATCCTAACGATTGCGCCAGGCGGCAAAAAAGCGCAGCGACAGACCCACAAGAATTATTTGGAGAAAAAAAAATAGATATATGATGTTATACCTTTAATAAAATCGGTTAGAACTTAATTTGGAGGAGGAATACGGTCTGTCAGACAGAAATCTCCACGATAACAGTACCTTTTTTTAAATTAAAAAAAAAATCGCTACGAATTTAGAAAAAGGAAATAGGTTAAAAAAAACAACGAGCATATTAATTGTTCTTCGTATAGTAACTGACATATCTATAATGCAATGCCATGCCGCTAACTTTTAAAGCTTTTCAGTTTCAAGACGGAATGCAAATTTTCAAGGTATCAAAATATTTTTGAAATAGAGTGATTTAAATCAAGTTATCTCTTTCCACGAAATGTTTTGATGTCTTTTGGATACGTTTAATAAAAGGCTGATGATTATGTAAAGGTATTTATGAACTAAGCATTTCGGAAAATTCCATAGGCTGTGCTACAAATGTACTTCCCTATAAAGGATCTTACATCAAAATCACTGAAAGATTTTAAATGCCATTGTACTTGTTTACAAATGAGTCAACGAAACTTGCGAAAACAACTTAAGTTTCAACAAAAAAAAACTGTTTAAGTATATAAATAATAAACGAAACTTAATTTAAATATTAATATAGGGCTTTTATAAACTTAGCTTTTCGGAAAATTCTATAAGCTGTACTATTCACGTACTGCCCTGTAAAGGATCTTAAATCAGAATCAGTGAATGTTTTGAGTTTTCATTGTACTTCTTAGGAATTGTACCACCAAAAATTACGCAAGCCTTTGAAGTTTCAAAAGAAAACTGCCAATGCATATACAATAAACAAAATTTAATTTCAGAATCGGGGGTAGTCCAGGATGTTTATAAGCTTAGCTTTTCTGGAAATTTTATATGTTGGAATAATGAAAAGTCCACCTGCGTTAGGAGATCAAAAGTAGAGATCTATTTCTAATTATAGTTGTGATCATAGACGTGATACCAAAAAGGTGAACTATGGTCACTATATTGCAATGGTTTGGTATATTGCACATGTGGTAGCATAAATTACCCTAACTACTTGTAGTTTTCTTCAGATCCTAACGTTGAAAAACTGTTTTCGTTTTTGCTCTCTGTTCTAAATTATTTAATTTTTAATACCTGTTAGATATTAAATATATTTTTAGCTATAATTGTTTGAAATTTTATTTGATGAATGTAAGTGGAGAAGAAAAACTTTCTTTTTGTCGCAGGATAAAATTTTGTTTTTAAAAATCGAGCTTTTCGAGCAGGACGAAAAAATGGGAATTGATTGGGAAATAATGGAACGAAAGAATGGGAAAGAATTTTCTTGATTTAAATAACAGGAATTTTTCCATAAGCGTTATTTTAACAACTAACTTTGAATGCATTTTTTTATTAAATTTTCCTCTAAAGAAGTTTTTGGTTAAAGAAAATTCAACATAAAATTGATTTCAAGTTCATTCATTTGTCAGGAATTAAAAATTAACTCAGTGCGGATGTAAAGGCAATTGGACTGAAAAGTTTGCCAAAGTTATAACAATTGCTACAGATCATAAAAGAATTAACTAATAATATTAATTTTTTAAACGTTTTGCGAAACACTTCAATTTATCAAATACCAAAGGTGCATAGCAACGATGTGAAATATTTTGCCTTTAGAAAACTAAGTTGGAATTTTGTAACTTAGAGTTTTTCTGACTTATTAAGTTGAATTTTTAAGAGATAAATACGCCTTTCTTGTTTATAAAATCGATTACCTTTATTTGGGAAACTGTTGTTTAATTTAAAGATTGGCGTCCGCTTTATTTATAGTGTAAATTACAATAATCTCACATATGTTTGATTTCAAAATTGCTAAAAATCGCTTCTAACACAAAATATGTTGCATGTTTTAATTATAGTTTTTCTGTTTACAAATTTTGCAAACGGCTTTAAAAAGATAAAAATTTGCGTTACGTAAAACATTTAAACAAAAAAAAAACACCATCTGGCGTTAAATTGTACTATCTTTTTGCGAAATTCGTTGTGTTTCACTCTTGTGGAAACTTTTGGTAATCAAAGAGTTACACGTACAGCCACAAAACTATTTGTTACCTTTTCAAATTTTACATGCATTTTTTTTTAATTTTTAAAGCTTTAACTACAACGTAAAAATGTCTGTTTATTTTACAGGAAATGAAATATATCAGCTGGTGTTCTAAAAAATGCAAAAAAAAAATAAAAAAAATAAAGGAGGTATTCGGTTTATTTTACACGAACAATTTGTAATTTTAACGCAAAAGCTGTTTGTTAACAGACAAATTGCAATAAAAATATTAGATAAATTTTCTGTTAAAAAACTCTGAGATGTTAAAATAACAAAAAACAGGGTTTTTTTTAACTTAAAATAGTTTATTTGTCAAGAGAAAAAAATGTCAAAAGAAAATTGCAGTATTTTTCTGTAAAATGAACGCATTTTTAATAGTGCATTAGTTTCAGTGATACTAATCGATACCTGAAAAAAATTCTGAAAAATAATTACCGATCACTCGACATTAATTTCTAATAATATATTATGACTTCATTACATACAAATATTTAATGATTTCCAAATCTCTGAGATAAACCTTGCATTAATTACATCTCCTTACCAGACCGTATGAGCTTGCAGCACAAGTGACCACTAATGGCTGCCCAACAACGACCTTGACATTCCAGAATGAGCCAAGAACAAAGTCGCTTGACTCAGCACAATCGGCGTCCTAATTGGATTAGAAAGGTCTCCTTTGTCCGAGTCACGTTAGAAATGACTCGGAATGTGGTCGGACGAAAAGCATCTCCTGTGGGAGCTTTCACTGAAAAAAGCTATTTCTATGCTAATGGGGTTAATTAACGTGTCTATTATGGTATAGTTGATGATTTCAGTAAGGTTTTTAATGCTCGGCGCTTGCATATTAAAAGCGTTAAGTCAATCGGAGCTTTTTCAAACATGGCCAAAAGGAATATCGTGTTTATGGTTTAGTAGTAATTCAATTGAAATTATTTTTTTAAATAATAATATTAGTATTAACCTTTAATATTAATATTATTTTTTAATATTAATATTAACTTTTATGATCACAATGAACAACAACAAATTGAAACAAACGAACGGCAAGGTGAAACGTGAAAAGAAATCCCGTACAGGCGAAATAGAAAAAATATTATGCAACTTAAACAGACACACACACAAATAACGCATAGAAATGATGAAAAATAACAAATAGAGCAACGACAAACTGCTTAACAAATTATACAGAAAAGTTTGCCAATAAGCTGCATAATAAAAGAAAAAAATATTCTGAACTAAAATAAAGAGCTAAGTCTTTTTTTTTTTAAAGAAATGTAAATTATCCTCAAATTATAACTAGATACAAATTATACTAAACATTGATTTTACTTATGATTTTTAGAAACTCCAGATCAAATTGGAATTGTTTCATTCCTAAATGATATTTATTTTAGACTAAATAAATAAACAATTAATAACTCTAAATCGAATCTTCAACAAATAAGCCAAATGTCTCACGTCTTCCCCTCCCTCCTTTCTTGAACTCAAACTCAAACACTTCCAAACTCTGAGTGAGGGTGGACTCGAACTCAAATCCTTGATGACCGGAAAGTCAAAGTAATTATCGATCCCGATTCTCAAGAACTGGAATCGCCTTTAAACTCCACCGAGTCAATATTTATCCAGGGACTTGGAAACGGGAGGTTTGGGTAAGTTAGATGATGTCAAGATGAAGCTCGATATTTGTTAATTTGAATAAAGTTTAATAGACACTGCAACGGTTAAAGAACTATGTACTGGTCTACACTCCTTGCCAACCTAAGTTGGGTAAATAGAAATATGCTATTAGGAAGATCCTTCCGCGGATGTAAAGAGTTCTTTAAATTAATTGTGAATCTATCCAGAATACTTGCTTAAAATATTAATTTCGTTTAAGGATAACAGATTTGAACATTATTTGAGAACATTTCCCAATTTTATCAGAATGAAAAGTGTATTTTCGTTAAATTATATTCAGATTATTATGTATGCAACTATTACCTTACAAGAGTTTCCAACTAACGGACCAACCGCGCTTTTCCCTCTGCCTTTTTACTCTTTGTTTTTACCCAAGTTAGACTAGCACAAAGTATAAGTTTGATTGAAGAGGAAGAGTAGGTGTTAAATTGCGACATGTCTAGTTGTGTAATGCAGCGTTAACTACTTTAAATAATAGTTTGGATTTGGAGTTGGTATTAAATGATTCAAAAGCAGATGTGCTTTAACCTCAAAAATACCCCGACAAAAAGACAATCAAAATAATAGTTTAGGAAAATTTAAGAAAAAACAATTCTTCGTTAATAATAGAATTTTAATATAATTTTATAAATGGAATGTTTTTTTAAGAATCCGCCCCTTTAAGCATGCTGATGCTGAACCGTAATATTAAAAAGAAATCCTCTTTTTATAGTTCTTAGTTTCGCAGTTGCTTCACTGAAAAGTTTGTTCAAACACACAACATTTCCAAAATATCCCTATTTCAAGAAAGAAAATACCCAAAGATTTATGATAAAGAATACTTTATATTTTATCCGTCGATTTCATGAATCCTTCATAAGTTCATACTTTATAACTTAAATCCACAACTGCGGCACACACAAAGTATTTAGCCTGTCAATTAATGTATTAATTTACAATTAATTATGCTACTATTTTTATTTTTAAATCATTATTTTGTTGTTCTTCCATCCAATATATTGCCTACAAACTATAATTTTTATTCATAACAATTTATCATTATTATTACGTTGAATATGAAGAAACTCTTGATAATATTGGATTTGCTTTAAAGATAATGTAATTTTTTTTTCAGGCAGAAGTGAGAGATAAATAACACATATTTACAAGCAAACAAAAAAAAAACATTTAACTCATTTAACTCAACTGCTGACAAATCAAAACACAAATGCCATTAAATAGGTTATCATAAAACTCAGGTATTCCGTGCCGTCTACTCGGGAATATAAGTGTCTCAATACTTGTTAATAAAACTAAAACAAAAGAGTGAATTCCACTCCAGTTGGAGAAGTGCATTTTCGACACCGTAAAGGCATGTATATTTACTCAGACTGAGTTAAAATCACTCGTTTGGAGTGATCCTGTCGGAGGTTTAACACACAAAGGATCCACTCCAAAAGGAGAGGTGCATTTTCCAGTCTGGAGGAGTGAAATCCACTCAGACTGAGTTAAATTAGGAGTGTTTGTTTTAAGAGTGTACACATGCGATTACGTTTCAAACATCGATCGAAGATTAAATATACCACAAAATCTTACCTGGGAATCTATTCGCCTGCCCTCGTAAAGCCCTTTCTTACATCGCTTAGCATCGGGGTTCGATGGTTGGTTGGTTGGTATACAAATATCTTCAGACTTGTGTGCTTGCTCAGAGAGCCGCTTATAAACCTTCGTCAAGTAGGACAGTCACAACCCACACACTCACACTCACATGCACACATATAAGTGACAGATGCTGCCATCTATCGCGCGCCACCTCCACAATTTAGACATGTCCCTGAAGGGTAGGGAAATAGTCTCCAGGAACCTGTAACCGTGGGAAACTACGCAATAACCTCCCACAGGACTTTCGGACCCAACAGATTTAACGAGCACTAACTCCGTATATACTCGGTGGGTTTTCAGCGACCATGACTCGATCGGGGGACCTTCCGATCCGTAGATCAAGACACTGACCGAAGGGTGCCCCACAGCCCATTTGGGTTCGATTCCAGGGTAAGACTCTAATCTATGTAATAGTTTCCGACTCCCTATTTCTAGCCTCCTTTTGGAGCTTTATTAAAGCCAAATAAACCTCGTAATTTGGAATCCTGGTCAAGTGACAAGGTCGACACCTGAGCGGGAACTCAACGGAACTCCGAACGACATCATACGCCAACGCAGTCGGGACTTAAGAATCCAACGATCTGTGATTTAACGAGCACCTTATGTACTCGGGAAGACCCGTAATTTGGTCGATTTTTGAAAAAAAATTCCGACAAATACCAGGTATTTATAATTAAAGTTAGAACTTGGAAATTTGTATAAAAATAAAACTGCCCGACCAAATGTCATAAAACTTTTTAAATGTGTATAAAAGGTCATGGGATTTTAGTTCACCCCAAAAAAAGTTAAAAAATGCACCACCAGCGGAAAATGGCGCTGTATGCAATAATGTGAAACGAAATAACAGAGGAAAACATCAGTTGCAAACAGTTTTATTGTTGCTGTATAGGTTGGTAGGTAGGTTGGTTTGCTGGTTGGTTGGTAGACATATATTCTCAGGCTTGTGTGCTTGGTCGTAAGGACCCGCTTATAAACCATCGTCAAGTAGGACAACACAAGACACACACATATGACAGATGTTGCCATCTGTCGCCACCTCCGCAATTTAGACATGTTTCTGAAGGGGACTCAATGTGGCATCTGCCAAAGCTAAGTGTTCTTCTAGTGTTTAACACTTTTGCATACAGCGCCATTGCATTTTGCGAGAACTAAAATCCCTTGAGCTTTTATGGACATTTACCAAGTTTTTGGTCGGGACCACACATACCACACTTGGTCGAGTAGTTTTATCTTTTTAGCCATTTCAAAGTGGAACTAAGTGGAATTATAAAGACAATGTATGTCTCTAAAGTACAGGGTGGTTATAAAATAACGCTCCCTATTTGGAGTGGTCTGCAGCTTGAATGAATAATCCAAATGCAAAAAACTTTGAGACACTTACTAAACAAGAAGGGGGAAAAAGAATGGAATCATAAAAAACAAACTCGTCTCTTGACCAGGGCTCTAAATTACGAGGCGTAATTGGATGTGTTGGCCGCAATTAGCCATAATTGGCTACTCCTCGTAATTATAACCTTGGTCAAGAGACGAGTTTCTGTGTTATAATCCCATTCTTTTTCGTAATAAAGAAACTCGTCTCTTGACCAGGGTTCTAAATTACGAGGCGTAATTAGCTGTGTTGGCAGTAATCGGCCATAATTAACGACGCCTCGTAATTTAGATTCTGTTCAAAAGACGAGTTTGTTTTTTATGATCATTCTTTTTTATAATTATTCTTTACGATTCTGTCTTTTTTGTGATTCCATTCCTTTCCCCCCTTCTTGAATAGCAAGTGTCTCAATTTTCGATGCATTTGGATTATTCATTCAAGCTACAGACCCCTCCGAATAGGGATAAAGAAAGAGAAAATTCACACCCAGGGCAAAGGCGGGAATCAAACCCGATCCCGGTACATGCGCAGACTGTTGCGTACTGGGCTGCGATCAAACCCACAAAGCTACCCGTGCCTCTAAATTAATTTTTAAATAAGCTGAATTCTCGTCCATTAGCTAAAAGATCTCTATTGCACTTCTTGGAAGTTTCAATGTGACTTATGTTTCCAAGAAATCATTATTGACACTAATTTAGTTTTTGAAACAATTCCTTTAAGTCTATTTGTAGTTTTCTGCTTTTGAAGAAAACTGTAGTGCTTCCATAAATTTAAATTTTACTCACTTGGATGGAGAGTCAATGAAGAATTAGTTTAGGAATATATTTGTGCCATGATATGAAACCGAAAATACTTTTTCGGGAAAAGAGTTTTAATGGTATTCTCAAAATTTTCGTGAAATATTAGTTGAGAATCTGTGGAATTATGTTAGCTTGGGTACTAGCTACCTAATTTAGATGTCAAAGGATACCAAGTAAAAATTCCACATGAAACAGATCATTAATTAAATTATATAAGTAAACAAATAAAGAATAACTACCAACAAAAGTTGTATCTATTTATTTTAAATATTTATTATTAGTACGATTTTACAGTTTGTAGATAAGAAGAATATTTATATTTCATTTTCAATTACCCAATATGCAAATAAAGTAATGAAAGCAGCGTAATTGGGTTGAAACTCCAGAATGGTCAATTTGTGTGATTCTAAAAAAAAAAAAATTGGTTTTCGAACATAGATCCATCTGTCTGAAAAATACACCTGTCTTATCTGTCCTCTCTACAGCCGAGTGGTTAGCATCTCAAGCCAGCAAGCAAGCTGTAACGGGTGAGGGTTCGATTCCCGCCTTCGCCCTGGGTGTACTTCCTTTCTTTGAGACAATAAAACTCTTTCTGTGTCTGTCTTATTTGACGAAGGCTTATAAGCGGGTCTCTGATCAAGCACACAAGCCGGAATATAAATGTTAACTACCTTTCCTCTTTACAGTTTGAGCTAAAAGAACAACGGGCTTCAAATTATACACGTGCCCTTTGTACTCATCGGACGGATGTCATATTAAGGGTTTTGAGAAAACCGTTCATGAGCAAATGGTAACTGCCCCGGAACTTTGTTAGGATTTAAAATCATTGATTTTTCTTTATAGGGTACCCCTTCAGAAACATGTCTTAATTGTAGAGGTGGCGCACGATAGATGGCAGCATCTGTCGCGTATGTATGCGTGTGTAATGTCTGTCTTACTTGACTAGGGTTTATAAGCGGGTTTCTGGACCAAGCGCACAAACCTGAAAATATATGTCAACCAGCCAACAAATCCTTATAGGCATAGGATATATCATTAACTTTAAATCTATAGATTTATTAAGGGA
Organism: Hylyphantes graminicola; assembly: GCA_023701765.1. Classification (NCBI taxonomy): domain Eukaryota; kingdom Metazoa; phylum Arthropoda; class Arachnida; order Araneae; family Linyphiidae; genus Hylyphantes; species Hylyphantes graminicola. The sequence goes on from CM043111.1 coordinate 17,009,161, forward strand.
TAATATTGAAATTGGAGTTGTGTAACACTCTCCCAGTTTTTTTAAAATTTATATATGCTAAAAGTCTTTTCCCACTCTTCTTACACTTTTAACCCTCTAATGCATGAGGTTTTTTTCTTCCCGAAAAAATATATATGAATCTTTAATACTCATACATTATGGGAAAAATACTGAAAAAAAATTAACTGCATTAGAATTTAAATAATTTCAATTTTTAAATTTTTTTCCATACTACAAAAAACAACTACAAAATTCCAATTTTGATAATAATGACTAGATAACTACTATTATTTTACTATATATATTTAAAAATAACCCTCCTTAACTACAATTAATTTTTCAAAACAATTTATTTGTATTATTTAGTAATAATATTATTATTCTTTGAATACTGCCAAAAACGTAATTTCCCAACAGTTAATAACCTCTCTCTTTAATTTTTAATACACTTTTACTAGTGTCATCTATGAGGGTAATTATTAACTAAAACTTCAAAATGGAATGTAATAGATAAAAAAAAAAACAAATTTGTCGAGAGGGAGGTCTACTTTAATAGAATAAAGTGGATTATGTAACTTGTTACCAAACGGTAACAGTATGCATTAGAGGGTTAATATATAATGTAATTTATAAACTTGAATCATGTAAACTTTTTCAAATTGCAAGAGATACTCGTTTGAAATTCTTCAGAAATTGTATATTATTTAGTGTATCGCGAATTTGTCTCAAGTTAAGGGCTAAGGGCTGTACCATAAAAGGGCGTCAGCCCTGGCAAGGCATTCAGACAATGGATCTTGATTGATCAGGGCGGAACCCTGAGATACGCTGAGGCTGCGAACTGATAACTCGTGATATACGCCTATAAAGCCCTATTATCGAAATAGATAACGTGCAATATTTGATACATTAAGCAAAGTTTAGATTCATATTATGAGATTCTTGAAGTATGTATGCGTGGCGCGGTGCTCGATGCAAAATGCCGCAAGCATAAATCACGTTTGAGTATCATATGTTTGATGCAAGTTATAGTTCGGAATGGGTGATAGTTGAGTTATACAAATATGTGTTTGCTTTACGGTGTTTATTCGAGCAATTTACAATGTTAATGAATAAATCATGTCGATAAACTTATAAGGTGTAAACAAACACTATGGTTTATTTATCATGACAGCAATAGATTTTAAAGTCTAAAAATGTTCAAACGGAACATTTTTATGTCAACAAATAATAATTGAACTATCGTAAAAATAGGTTTAAATTAAAAGCTCGCAATAAAATTATAATTTTGTCCAATTTACAAATTCTTTTTAACTTTTATTAATAAGGTTAAAGTCAGAGATAAATAACTTTAAAATTAAGTTTTACCCTCAAAGATATTAATAAAATATTTTTAAGGCACTTAACTACTTTTCCTTGCGTATGATGAAGAAAATATATTATAATGGGTTACATGATTCATTAGAGTTTCACCACGGCTTACGTTTTCCTGTACAATGAAAAAAAGACTATAAATATATTTAGAAACTAAGTTGCTACGAAAAATGTTACAGATAAAAAATAATTATTTATAGTTAATGCATAGAATTTTTCATACTTTTTCATATAAATAAAAATTTCTGCATTTTTTCTTTGCGATTTTAAAATTTATATGAATAATATTTCGACAAGAACCAAGGATTTAATTAAATCTAGTAATAATTTACCTTCAGTAGTTGGTTCAGTAGCTGTGAGGTATTGCGTGTCTACCACATAAGACAACGATCGCGTGCTTGAGCATGCTGAGTCGGCAGATTTTCAGGACGAGAAAATCTTCGGCATGCATATCGTATGATTGTATGTATATATGTGACATGTAAAAATTTTCAGTTCTCTTTTGGCTTGGAATCTCTTGGGGAAAAAATCCCTGCTTTCTTTGACACCTATAGAAAGCTCAGATTCATTTCGATACGGGCGTCAATTTTGGTAGCAAGAACCAGCTAGATGTTTCCACAAAAAAAATCTAAGTTCTGGGGAAGATGCCGAGTCTGAAAACGGCCTGATTCGTCAAATATCTTAGGAAAAATATATTAATTTTACTTAATATATACTTAATTGCCATCAATTAGCATTGGCTTAGGTTATATTCGCGTCCTAACAGTTTATCCCTATAACGGAAGCCTCTGCGCATTTAATTGACCAATCCTTTAACCAGTAGATATTTGCAATAATCCCCCAGCAATGACCAAAGGGTTAGGAAGTTTTGGGAACTTGAAACCAAATATTAATGGTAATTGATGCGTTAGAGGATGCACTAATCTAATAATTCCAGTGTTTCACTCTAATTGGGGAGTCAGAAAGAGGATTTAGAACTTAGTTATTGAACTGGAGTTGCTTAAAAAGCAGTGAGTTAATGTATAACACGTGCTGTTAAGAAAGATAATTAGAAGTTCAAATGAAAAATATATTTTATGTTATTTAAAATCCAAGTAAATATTATTATTTTGATTGAAAGTACTGTTACATATGAGTATTTAATATTATGTTTTCCATTTTGATGCCAAACGTTTAATTAATAGTAATAGTTTAGTGAATTTTTACCTCTGCATTTATGTTATCTTGAAAAGTAAATACAACATTTTTTCTAATGTTCATTTATTTTTTAATCTATCACATTTAAGTTGTTACTTTAAAATTTTGTAGCGAATTGTTTTATTTTTTTCATTTAAATAAATATTCAAATAAAAACAAATAGATGAATTTTAAGAAAAACTTTGCAAAATAAAGATTTTGTTAACTGTGTTTCAGATTTATTATTTTAAGTCGGCGAATGCAAACATTGTGACTTTAGTTTAACAACAATTTCAAAAAAAAATTAGAATACATTCAAATTAGGAAATTGCTGCCAAGTTGCAGATTTTAATTTTTAGCAAATTTAAAACATAATACGGAACATAACAAAATCGGCATAAGTAATAGATTTTTTTTATTAAAATTATATATAATTACACCATCTACAATTGAAAAGATAAACCCCAAAGATGTTTATATTCATTTTTTAAACTTAGATAGCAAGTTAAAGTATTAAAATTAAAGGTAGCATAGGAATTGAGTTTGGTTGAACTTTTGTCCCCCTGGAACAACACGAGGGCTAATGGCGCCGTACATGGTAATTTAGACCCACGGTCAAGTGACGAGCCAATTGAGTAGGCATCCAACACAATTTTTAAAGGCAATATAGTACGCACAGCAGGGACTTTGAATCGCTTGGAAATATTCATTTCACTCTTCGGCTGCACACAGCATTTGTAGAGCACTACTCTGGCCCGAGCATGAACCTTTCGAGTGCAAGACAAGCGCCCTACCAACTGGGCTACCCAATACCGCTTAAGGAATTGAAGTTTTCTTTTTATGCAATACCCCATTTTATATTTGGCAAATTAATTGTGATTTATATCCGATTATAAGCGCTAGGGTAACAGAATATAGTTTCGTTTTTCAAAAATTAAAAACACATCAGGGTAACAGAAAATTTGCCGGCGCAATGGTTAGAGTTCTAGTTTTCCAAGCTGCTGGGCTAGGGTTCGAATCCCAGTTAAGGCACGGATGTCTGTGCTCGTCAATAAACGTTGTTATTTGTCTATGTGCCGCCCACTCGGCATAGTGGATAGCGTGTCTGAATCCCAGCCAGTGGGTTCCGGGTTCGAATCCCGGTTGGTAAGCGCGTGGATGTTTGTCTTGTGAATAAAGTGTTATTGTCTATGTGTTTGTCTTTGTCCTTATTTGTGTAAAAGAAGTCCAACCTCTCCGAAGTCTCTGGCAGTCATCTTCTGTGATATAATCACAGACACGACAACAACAACATCTGTCTATGTGTTTGTGGCGTCCTTCTTTGTGTGTCTCTTGTGACTGCCTCTTCTGGCGAGCGGGGTAATGGGCTAAAAAAAGCCTACACTCTTCCCTTCTTGTGGGCGCAATCACTGTCATTTGACAACATAAAATTTACTGCAAGCCACGAATTAAAATTACCTAATCTTATTCGGGTGATCCATCCCGAAACTGCTACACCCAGAAATATTATAAAATTTCTACTTATTCAACAGAATTTCAAGTAAATGATTCATCGAAAATGACCCGAGGCTGTGCTCTATCTCCCGTCCTTTCAAGTTCAAAAGCGCCTCTTATATGGATCGCCCGTTTTGCGAATCTAATCAGATCTTCTCGGCAGATAAGCGTTACGAGACAATGGGCAGAAGTGCGAATAGGCACTTTTTTATGCGATTAAATTGATATCGTCGACTAGTTTGTTGCTGAATACTTCGGAAAGTTTTTTGAATTGGTGCAATTGGGTAGTGTTCTTTTATGTGATAACTTCTTTAAACCTCTAATGCATGATTTTTTATTTTCATCCCAAAAAAATATCTATGTATCTTTAATACTCACACATTATGGGAAGAATACTAAAAAAATTTAACTGTATTAGAATTTAAATAATTTCAATTTTTAAAAAAATCTCCATGTGACAAAAACCAACTGCAAAATTCCAATTTTGATAATAATGACTAGAAAACTACTAAAATATTTCAAAATAACCCTTTTTTAACTATGATTAATTTTTCAAAACAATTTATTAGTATTTAGCACTAATATTATTATTCTTTGACTACTGCCAAAAACGTAATTTCACAAAAGTTAATAACCTCGCTCTTTAATTTTGAATACACTTTTACTACTGTCATCCATGAGGATTATTAGTAACTAAAACTTTAAAATGAAATGTAATAGATGAAAAAAACACAGATTTGTCTAGGAGGAGCTCTAATTTAATAGAATGAAGTGGATTATGTTACTTGTTACCAAACGGTAACAGTATGCATTAGAGGGTTAAATTTTTTTTAGTAGATGAATATGTGATACTTAGTGATGGAAAAGTCCCCAGTCATTTATTGAGTTGTGACAAATGCCCAGTTAAAAACAGAAATACCCAGATAGATTGTATATTACCTACTAGATATCAATTTTAATTAGAAAACAAATGCTCACAAAAAATTTAAAGATATTTAAAATTCATTAAAATCAAATTTGCCATAAAAGAAAACTAAAATAATATCTATTGCCCTTATTTTAGATTATTGAAAAATGCTTTGGTCAAATGCAAAATCTAACGCCCCTTTTACAAAATCTCGCATAACTAGACACAGTATTTGGTACTTTTTACTTATTTTAATCTTAATAATTTAATAAATCGAAATGTTAAAAGCCCCATCACCCTCAATAATTTTGACAAAAATAATAAAGTCTTTAAAAATTTATGCTTTGCATAAAAAAAGGTAAAGCAAATGATTTTCCCATAATTAAAGTAGGATTTTACACGACTCTTAAAACACCAATGCAAATTAATTTTCCAATTTTCTTTATAAGATTAAGGCAAGTTTTCTTTAGTTATATTAATATTTGGTTTTTAATATTTTTAATATTTTTTTAATATTTGGTTTTAATATTATAGCAATCATGTAGTAAGTATTATGCTTAATTAAAAAAATCATTATCCTCATTGGACATGTAAAATTCAATGACTAAATATAAATAGTAAATTTCCATACCATTCAAAACAGTAAATATTTACTGAGATCACTATGAACAAGCGCAAAATTAAATTTTAAATCCCAGTCGACGCATGAAAACAAGGAAAAATTTCACATAATATAATGTCGAAGACAACTCGTTTGTTAACACGTGTAAGGGATTATTTATTATCCGAAAATATCTTCTTCCATGAAATGCTATCGATTCTCCCCATTCCATTTAGTTGTTTACTCAATTGATTTCTAAGATTTCCTTTCTGTTATTCCTTAATTTCCCTCGTGATTTATTTAATTTTTAATGTGCTATTTCAATTGGCAAACTTACACAGCACATTAAGAGACGATTTCATTTGCATTGGGTGCTTTAATATTCTGGTTATGTTTGGTTTACCAGAAGTACTTCGCAATTATATCCTTACCCGTTAACGCAAAGTGATTATTGATTTTTGTTTAGTACCGTGTGCGGGAAAAGGGGCCTATCTGCCGTTAAGTTGACATGGCAGATCGGTCACTTTCACGCGCACGCAATAATAACTATATCTCTTACATAATCGATAATGCTTAAGCACGGTATTTAACCCCTTTCGGAGGATAATAAGAACAATGTGGAAAGTGGGTTAGATCTGTTGGACAATTTCCCACCAGACATCTATCTTTTAATATTTTATTTAAAAAAAAAAGCCCGTACGGAAATATTTCGGTGGACTTGTCCCTTGTTTATAATTAGGAAATTATTATATGATATAGTGCAGTTTTTAAATTAACATTTTTTGTGATTTATATATTTGCTAATAATTCTTAGTTTGAATTGAAAGAATAAAAATGGGCAGTTGATTGAAAGATCGTAAGGTTCAATATTAGAAAAGTAATCAATTTTGTGTCTCGACTAAAACTGAATGTTTTTAAAACATATATTCTCTGTTCAACTACTTTCTTACTTAGAAGCTACTCATTTTCCCTCAAAAGAAACTAATTTTTTGTTTATTTTTTACATTAAAGGTTAAGGAGTTATTAAACTCACTAAAGTGAAGAATTACAACAAGCGATACTTATTTTGCAAAGATATTTCTTTCGTTTTATTTGTTCATAAAAAATTTACATTTCAATTAAAATAACTTTATCTGTTTTTTTATCAATATTATGAATCATTCATATAAAAATTTACCCGGAATACTGAATACTCGAGTACACAATAACACTTAAAAATAATAAATTCGACTATAATAATTCAAATAAATGATTAATAATTTTTTTTAACTGCTCTTTGCAGTTGTAATTCCAAGTTTCGCTTGCGTAATTTAAGAGGCATTCTGAATTGATGGTAAAAGCTTATTGGTTTCAATCCCTTTTAACCCAGTAAAAAATTACTTCACATAATACTTAAATATTGTTTTTAATATTAATAAACCGACATTAAACCCTGAAATGTTGTTTCTATAAGTTTCATTTTAGTTTCCACACTACGCTTATATCGTAAAATGTGGAAGGCATTATAATTGATCAGTCCGTATATTTGCCCGTTCGTTACCAAATTTTCAAGTTCGTATATTTGAAATTAAAACAAACACTAAATTTAAATCACTATTTAGTTGAATAAAACCCATGAGTTTATATTTCGTGTGTGGAAGAACTTTTAAGTGGCACTACTTACTTTTGCATTCTTATTTAATTTCATTTTATTTCATTTACATAAATAGAAAATCTATATTTGAGTAAACTATTCTAACAGAGTAAAAAAATAATACAAAATAAACTATACGATTTTAAAATTTATTCGATTTTATCTGTGTCAAGTTATCTATTTGAATTATACAATTATTGCAATGATGCAATTATTATGCTTATATCCTATAAAAAAAACCTTTAATTTACCATCATAATGGGTGGTAGTAAAAGTTCTGCCCTGTAATGTTTATTTACCATCCCTATATATATATATAAAATTATGCCTATACCCTATAAGCAAACCTTTAATTTACCATCATATAATAGGTGGTTGTATGGTATGGTACATATATATTCTAGCTTGTGTGCTTGTTCAGAGAACCGCTTATAAGCTTTCGGCAAGTGGGACAGACAAAGAAAGAATTTTTACAGTCACAAAGAAATGAATAACACATAGACAAATAGCATTATTTATTGACAGTCACAAAACATCCATACCTGACCGGGATTTGAACCCGACCCCAACAGCTCCAAAGGCTAGAGTCCTAACGATTGCGCCACACCGGGGTGGCTAGGTGGTTGTAAAAGTTCGGCCCTGTGCTGTTTATTTACCATCCCTATATAAAATTATGCCTATACCCTATAAGAAAACCTTTAATTTACCATCATAAAGAGTGGTGGTAAAAGTTCCCCCTGTGCGTATTTACATCTTATGTTAAATTTATTGTGTGGTACAGGCGAAAACGTTTGCTTCGTTGTAACATTCATTTGCTGTAAAACATAAACTACAACACTATGCTGTAAAAAGTAGCCGCAAAATGTGCTGTAATTTTTTTAAAGTCTTTTAGGTGGTTTAGTTTTCGATGAAATAAAGAATTTGTTAATGGAACCTAAGATAATAAACAGAAACTAATTTTTAAAACAAAAACACATTCTTTATATATTTGTCAAAATAAATGAAAACCTGCAAATTTTAAAATAAACTCTGCGTTAGATAAACCGTAAAGGCACATTCCCGAAGTCAGAATCACAATAAATCGTTTCCTTCGACACCATGGAGCTGAATTTAAAGAAAATAAACCTCGTTTTTTAATCAAATTTCTATCCTGTAACATCTTACAAAACGAAATAAAAGTATTTTCTTTCAGAAATTGTCTAAAAACTTCATTAAAATTTTGGAGCAAGATATAAAAAAAACTGCGTTGTTCTACCTGAAATGAAACTTTGGAGCGCTAAGGGACAATTTATCAAGGCAAACTCTCATTTTTGCCGAGTATATTTAAATAGTATGGAAATTTCATCCATTTTTCTCCGATAAAGTTTACGGAAATCTTCTTTCTAAAAGAAGCTCCTCTTAAATTGTTTCCACAGCGGGAAAATAAAGTCTTATGCTTTTTTTATTTTTTGAATAATCTTAAGTTCAATTTTGTGGTGATTTATTCATTCACATAATTGAGAATATAAATTTTTAGCGGTTGTAATAGGATGTTTCAAGGAATTTTCAATCAATATAATAACAAAATTTAGTTATTTTATAGAAAATTTCTTTTTCATTATATATAAAATAATACATATTATATATCCTGAAAAATATCCTCTATATCCTTATATCTCAATTATTCACATAATTGAGAATATAAATTTTTAGCTTTTTAATAGTATGCTTCAAGGTATTTTCAACCAATATAATAGCAAAATTTAGTTTTTTATAGAAAATTTCGTTTTCAGGATACATAAAATAATATAACATCCATAGTCATCTCTGTTACAATGCAATGAGTAAATAAAGATAATGAAAATGCTCACATTAGAAAAAAATATTGATCTCTGTTACATTTTTTAGCATGCCCAATGTAAATTTAAAAAATGCCAAGTGAAGCATAGCCATAATGCCTAGTCGTGTACTGTGTGTGAATTCACAAATGATTAAAGATAATGACAATGCTCACATTAAAAAATATATATTTATCTCTGTTACATTTCTTAGCGTGACCAATGTAAATTTAAAAAATGGCAAGTGAATCATAGCCATAATGCCAAGTCGTGTACTGTGTGTGGATTTACAAGTGAATGAATAAAGATAAGGACAATGCTCACATTAAAAAAATATATATTTATCTCTGTTACATTTTGTAGCATGACCAATGTAAATTTAAAAAGTTCCAAGTGAAACATAGCCATAATGCCTAGTCGTGTATTGTGTGTGAATTCACAAATGAATAAATAAAGATAATGACAATGCTCACATTAAAAAAATATATATTTATCTCTGTTACATTTTGTAGCATGACCAATGTAAATTTAAAAAATGCCAAGTGAGACATAGCCATAATGCCTAGTCGTGTATTGTGTGTGAATTCACAAATGAATAAATAAAGATAATGACAATGCTCACATTAAAAAAATATATATTTATCTCTGTTACATTTTGTAGCATGACCAATGTAAATTTAAAAAATGCCAAGTGGAGCATAGCCATAATGCCAAGTCGTTTACTGTGTGCGAATTAACAATTGAATGAATAAAGATAATGACAATGCTCACATTAAAAAAAAAAAATTTAGCTATGTTAAATTTTTTAGCATGAAAAATAGTAACTTTAAAAAATGCCGAGTGAAGCATAGAAATATTGCCAAGTCGTTTACTGTGTGCGAATTAACAAATGAATGAATAAAGATAATGACAATGGTCACATTAAAAACATATATTATTGAAAGAACACGCATTGTGTTGTTTTAATGAAAGTTTTTGGCTAATATAGAGACAACCCAAAATTTTTTTAGCTCAACAAAAGTTTACCATTTCTACCAAATGGTTTTGTTTGCTTTACAAAAGCTTGGCCTTTTTACCAACTGATTCTGTTCAGTCAACAAAATCTTTGTCTTGTTGGGCTGTACATATTTAAACAAGTCTGTCCCAGTGCGCTGGGGAATCTTCGAAAATTTTGAGGGATGTATTTCCAGTACAAGTACTTTAAAAGTATGGTTGTTATATGAGCCAGGAACCTTTTCGGTTCGAACTTGATAGATCGGGAGTTAGGTAGATGTATTATCTACCTCGAGTAAGAAGGACCAGCAAAATGAAGGAGAAACTACGGGTCTTCAAACTTTATTTCGATTGAAAATTTAGCTTTAGACAAATACAAAATAAAATTGTCGACCAACAACATGCCAAAGGTTGCTACAAAATATTTCTAATTCTTTACTAGTTTCCAATAACTATCGACATTCTTGCCACGACGTGACAATAATAAACATTGAATAGAAAACCGAGCTTACCTCAACTAAAAGAGTTTATTGAGGTAAGACCATTGCCATTCACTTTCTTGGAACAACTAAAATATTGTAAAATCAAACAACGTTACCAAAAAAATATTGTTTGCCCAATACAATTTTTTGTGTGATCGACATTAAAAAATATATATATAACTTCAACGAATCAAAAGAAGAATCATGTGATATTGATAAGTCTACATGTTTAAAATACTTGGAGTATTCATGGTAAATTTGGCCATGGTTCTAAATTACAAAGCGTAATTGGCTGTGTTAAAGTTTCAAAAGGAGGCTAGAAATAGGCAATCGGAATCGATTACTTTACCCATTACATTACATTACATTACATTACATTACACGGTATATATAAGCTTTAATCAAAAATTTATTAAGATTTTATTCGAAATATTGAAACATAATTAGTAGTAAGTTGAAAAAAGAATGTAGATTAAGAAAATTTTCATAGAAATGACAATCTACTTATCACCAAACCTACGTTTAAAAAAAATGTAAACCGCCAATCTTACATTACGATATAATCTGGAAAAAGGATTTAAAAGTTTTTTTTTTCAATGAAAATAAATAAATAATAATCTTGAAAGTTTTTGCAATTAGAAGCAATTGCAAATAAAAGAATTTAAACTTATTATTATTTTGCTTTTATTGTTAACGAAACAAAAGAATCAAAATAAGTTACTCTCTTGTGAGTTTAATACTTATTTAAATTTTAATAGTACGAAAGCATATAAAAAATATGGAAATCTGATAGTAAGAAGGAAATTTGAAAAGAGATGAGAGGTAATTACAAAATAAATAGAAAATTTTTTCGCCATCTAAATCCCTTGTTTCAACTTATTTTTATAAATGCAATATTTTACAAATAATCAATACTATTTTAGTGCTAATTGAAGTTCAACAGTAGTCACAAAAGTGTATCGAATTTTTGGCATTTATAGAATGGCCTAATTTATATAAAATCGATACATAAATTTCACTTCGCAAAGACGGTCGTAATCACAAAAAATTTTCTTTAAAGACTTATTATTGTAACCCATTAACGGTGATTGTCAAGAGCAATTTATTCAAATTTACCACGCGAAACTAAGATTTCTTCTTTTAAGTAAATAAACAAAGCGCAAGACAAATGAAGACCATCAGTCCTAAATAATTTACTTTAGGACCAATTAAGTTACTACGCGTAAAACGAATTTTAAAATGTTAAAGTTCTTTTCCGGAAATGAATGAGATAATGGATATACAAAGTCTTCGTTAGTCAGTTAATTATATGCTCGTAAAAATATTATCGGTAAATTGTAAGTTAAAAAACAATATACACGAGTAATAAACTCTAACATAACATTCATTCATATATTTTTTTTAAACTTTTGCCAAATTAAAACCAATCTAGAATTACTTGTATTAATTATCACTAAGTAAGGAAAAAAAAGTTCTGTAAGCTTAAATATTTTTAAATACAAATTGCGGTTCATATTTCCTATTTCTTAGGAAAATATTCTAATTAATATAAAATTTTACTTGTCTCCGTTACTTATTTTTGTAGAAAACAATAAGTTGTGAATTTTTGAGACGGATGCTATATCATCGAGAGATTTGATTTAAAATGCTACTTTCAAAATCCTGCTCAATCAGTGTTTTTTTTTTAAGTAAATCGTTTTGAGAACTTAATCTCTTCGAAGAAAACTATTTTTCTATTGTTATATATTTATTAAGGTTCTTTTGACTTTATGTTTGTTTTATGAAAATATAAACTGGTGGAAAAATTAGAAAAAAAATCAGTGTAAACTGAAATGAGGAATTAATCGTTCTCTAATTATATTTTGTTTGAATTTGAAAACTTGTGTCCTCAATACTACCCAACTAATTCTTACAAACAACATACTGACGCACAAACGAATATTGTGTAAGAATTATAAGCTGGATTAAGTTGCTTCGCATTAGAAATAATTGTTCAGTTATGATTTTCAAAGAGAACTTTTCATCAAAAATAAAACGATGCTAACAAATAGTTCTTTCAAAAAGAACTAAAATAGACAATGTTTATATTACTTTAATACGTAGTGAAATTCTCTGCTGAAAGCAAGTAGGCTTGCTAAAGTTACTGTCATCTAGAACAGACTCCACAAAAGATTTATACACCTTAGAAAAATATACTGCAACACAAGATCGTACGCGATCGTAACTGGCCGATACAACCATCGCCTACTTAAATTACAAGGCCAGAGAAGCTCTCCGAAACATGAGAGTTTGACGTCACTGTTCCGAGTGCCGAAGTTGAAAAATCCACTTAGGAACTAATCAAAACCCTCAAAATGAGGTCAGGCGCTAACTTGTGGTTCCGAACAGGTTTCGTAATCAGTTGTCTTCATTTTTGGAACAAAATCCACACTCGGAAGAGTGACACCAAACTTTCCGCGCGTGATCGAGAGATCTTCCCCTTACTTCTAAGTTGAGTTGGCCTTGATACAACTGATTGTCAGAAATTTGTGCTATAGTCAAGCCGATATTTAGCGATTGAAGTATTAAACAGCAAACCGTCAGGGTAGATAATGATGGGGTGGAGTATGATATATGACAATGATAATGGTGTGTTTGTGGACATTGTTGACAGTATAAATGATGAACAATGTTTATTATATCTAACTTATATAATGCCGAGTAATTCTAATTGCTCTTTTATGAGTTGATAAAACTTCATTTATAATATAGTTATTCAAAGGATATGTGTTCATTATATAGAATAATCTTGATTTTTAAATTATTAATTATTTAAGATATAAAACTAAAAATATTATAATCAACAAAAATACTAATACTTTTAAAAAAAGTGATATTTTGCTCTCACAGTTTTATATTTTGAGAATTTTTACTTAACTGAACTGAAATAATTTTCCATCCCACGAACTGTTTTCCACCCTCTATTTTATATCTCCACAATAAACTTTATCTCGAAAACTCCAAATGTGTCTGCAAATTTAGAAAAACTCACAAAACATATTTGGTATCACAGATTTAAGCACTCGCAAAAGCACGGCAAATCGCTTTTCTTAAACGTTCAACTGTTCCCAGTAACTTTTTTAAACAGTTAAAAGTAAATCACGGCTTAAAGTTGCTCTCTTAAAAGTTGCAAGCAAAACAATATGACACACATTTAAAATACTAAAGTGATACAGCCGCCATTTAAAGTCAAAAGCACGTATTTCAAAAATAAATGTTTTTTATGCAAATGACTTTAATACCAATGAAGTAACGATTGTGAGGGAAAATATTGGCTGTAATTTGCTTTTGATGGACAGGGTAGATAGTTATGTTCGTCGCTTAATATTATTTATTTCCCGATTCTGTGTTTTATTACATCAGAGTATCAGATACATTAAAAGTAACATGTTTGTCTGCGTTGCCTTGATTCCAAAAAACTCACATAAATTATTTTTTTGAAAAACAATATCTATAAAATGCAGGGAAGAATAAAAAATATTAAAAAACTGCAATGATAATTTTAATGCTCTGCTTATAATCTGTGAATTAAGATTTTTTTTTAAAAATATATATATGCTAATAAAAACGACTAAAAACAAAACAGGAAGCATATCATGGAAATATTGTATCTAATGATTTGAAAAAATTATTATTTTCATAATTGTTACTGAATTATAATTTCGTTCAGACTTTAAATAAAAACACATACTAACTAGTTTATTACACATTTTGAGTTTAACCAGGTAGTTCTCAAAAGATTGAAGGAACTATCATGCTTATTTATAAGCGGATAATTGGCAAAAAAATTGAATTTGCCGGTGAACTTAATTCAAATGCGGAAAATGTCTAAATATGGCCAGTTCTTATCAACTATATTCATAGATTGTAATTAGTCGGTTTGGTAAATTGCAAATCCTTAATGAACGAAAGCTACTTAGGCTATAAAGTAGGACGACAAAAAGAATTAAATATAAATTAAAATTGTAAAGGAAAAATGAACAAATCATAAGTTACAAAACTGTCGAAATAAGTTCTAATATTCTTGGTAAAATTTTCCTACTATTTTGGGACTTTTACCAATAAAAAATGTCTTATATATTAACAGAATGTAAAATTTAACTTTAAGTTTACTGCACTACGTACAAAAAAATTTCAAATAAATAATTAACAAGATGTTATCTGCACAACTCCGAATCACTGAAATCACAGAATATGTATGAGAAAAAGCAGAAAATTAATTCTACTTTTCATATTACAAATGTCATGTGAATTAACACTAACAACTTTGTGAAGACTTCTAAAATTAAAGATACAGGTTAAACATACATTTTATTTTGAACATATGGGAGAAAAGTAGGATGTCCAAAACACTGGACAACGGTTCTAACAAAGTTTCGAATGTGCATTTGTCTTTAATGAATTTAAGTGGACAAAAATGGAAACTTTTCTTTGTATCAAATAAAAAAGTTAGTCAACCATAACGGAATGCTCTTCTAGCTAGAGATAGAAGAAGATTTAGATGCTAAAATTCAAAAGCCAATACTAAAACTGGTTTTTCAAGTGACGCTTTTATTCGCTTTGCAGCAAGCCTAAACAAACAGTTTTGGCGATTTATTTGGCACTATTCTAAAATGTAGCTGGTTGATTGGAAGACATATATTTTTAGGCTTTGGCGCTTGGTCAGAGAACCGCTTATAAACCTTCGTCAAGTAAGACAGACACTACACACACATACGTGACTGACATATGCTTCCATCTATCGCTACTTCCGCAATTTAGACATATACTTGATGAAGGGGAGGGAAATAGTCTCTAGGGACCAGTACCCTTGGAAAATTGCGCATTTACCCAGACTTTCGGACCTAAATATTTAACGAGCAAGTACTCGGTGGCCGATTCCGAGACCAAGGCACTAACCACTAGGTTCCCCACAGTAGGGTGGGCCGAAAAAAACTTTTTATTTTATTTCGGATCGCTATAGTGCGGAAAAGTTGCCATTGGTACAGACGTGAAAAATGCACTAATTTTTATTTTTTTATTACCATATCTTCCGTTCGCGCAATGCCTTCAAAGTTGGCGAAAAATTGTTAAAAACCGTAATTTTTTATAATTTTTTTAAAACAAGGCAGATGTTTTTAATTACGTTCCTATATCATGAATTAACTACTAAAAGTATGTAAAATCCAAGTATTATAGCACTTATTATACTATATATTATAGCATTTATTATGAATAAGTTATTATACATTCGTGTCAGATCTTCCGACCACTAAACGTAGTATAAAATTAGGAAAATTCGAAATTTTTGCTAAATTTCAAAGTTTTAACTTTTTGTAAATTTTAATTATACAACATGATATAGGAAAGCAATTAAAATCATATATCGGGTTTAAAAAAATTATGAAAAATTACGGTTTTTGACAATTTTTGCCAACTTTGAAGGCATTGCGCGAACGGAAGATATGGTAATAAAAAAATAAAAATTAGTGCATTTTTCATGTCTTTACCAATGGCAACTTTTCCGCACTATAGCGATCCGAAATAAAAAAAAAAAATTTCGGCCCACCCTACCCCACAGCCCAAATGGAGTTTTTCGTGGCTTATTAAATCGACTTGGCCACTTTCTGACTGTCCAATGAAAACTAAAATTAAAATTAATTTTTCTTACCAGGGAAGTGAATTACTAACACTTTGTGTAATAATTTTACACAAAGTGTTAGTAATTAGTTCCTCTGCTACCTCTTACTACAGCCTACAACTGCCCAAACAGTCATTCTTGGTTTTTAATTTACGCTTTTCAAAGAAAGTTAAATTTTTGCTTGGCGACTTTTTTAATGGCCCTCGTGCGTCATTCATTCTCGCCCAGTGCGATGATAATTCTGACTATATTTAAACTCATAGTTTCCTTGCACAGAAGCCATGACCATGGGCGGAGCTACAAAACGCGCGGAACAATCAGGTCAAGACAAAATAAAACGGCCGAAATTTTCTCTTCATTTAATTGCTCCGCAGTTTTATAGCATCGCCCATGGTCGTGGCTTATGTGCAAGAATACTATGAGTTTAATTACAACCTAACCTAACTTGGCGACTTTTTTGGCGGCTTCACTTTCATTTACGCCAAGCATCTCCGCCATCTTAACTCTATACCTTCAAGCTAGCAGCGAATTCCCTACTTCTCCCTAAATATATTCCGTCCCATCTTGTCGCAATCTCGCGCGCTTTATAATGGCTCCAGCTGTGCAGCGCGACATTTCCCTTTTTTTCCCTCCTATCCATATAAAATAGAAATCGGGAGAAGAAAAAAGGGAAATAGAAATGACAAATCACGCAATTCCAAACGCTTCGGGGAGAAAAAAGTTTTCAAAGGAGAAAATGTGGAGAAGTAGTGATTTTTTTTACCCTTCTTTTCTAAAATCTATTGGGAGTATTTGATCAATATAATTTGATTTTTAAAAAGGTTGTTTGGTAATTGGGATATTATTGATTTTGCCATATCTTTCAAGTTCTTGATTCAAGCTTTTTTTTTTCAGTGTGTGTTTGTTTTAAAATTAAAATTTTAGAAAAACTAAGAATAGTGGTTTTTTATTTCAAACATTGAAATTTTTTATACACTTTTTCTTTTAAAATATTATAGAAAAATCAATGATAATATATTTTGCAAGCATCGCGGTGTCGAAAGGTGTTGTGACATTATGAAAATTCTAAAGCTTTAGTTGAAAGTTGAGAGAAATTAATTAAAAATTAGCGCCTTTTTGTTCATTAAGGGGCCTCATAATTAAGCAAACCCCTGTAGGCCAACTAGTGCCCAATTAATTTCATGAAACTTATCAGTATGAGACAATGATTTTATGCCACAGGGTACCATATTTTGGTTAAAAAGAGTTTTATAAATATTTTTTAAACAATCATGTTTAAGAGTATATATTATAAAATGACAGAAAATTAGATAAATATGAAACATTAACATAACTTAATTAAAAATTTATAAATTTTAGCCTAAAAGCAATTAAAAACATTTAGCGAATAATAGAGGATAAAAAGTTCAGGTTTGTGTGTTTTTTCTACAGTATATTTATTACTTTTCTTTCTTTATTTTAAATAAAGCAAGGTAACATTGCGTTCCTTACAAGTTTAACTATCTACTAGCCGTAACTTTTCCAAAAGGCAAACATTATTATTATTGTTATTGTTATTGTTATTGTTATTGTTATTGTTATTATTATTATTATTATTATTATTATTATTATTATTATTATTATTATTATTATTATTATTATTATTATTGTTATTGTTATTATTGTTATTGTTATTATTATTATTGTTATTGTTATTGTTATTATTATTATTATTATTATTATTATTATTATTATTATTGTTATTATTATTGTTATTGTTATTGTTATTGTTATTATTATTATTGTTGTTGTTGTTATTGTTGTTATTGTTGTTGTTATTGTTGTTGTTATTGTTGTTGTTATTGTTGTTGTTATTGTTGTTGTTATTGTTGTTGTTATTGTTGTTGTTGTTGTTGTTGTTGTTGTTATTGTTGTTATTGTTGTTATTGTTGTTATTGTTGTTGTTATTGTTATTGTTATTGTTATTGTTATTATTATTGTTATTATTATTATTATTATTATTATTATTATTATTATTATTATTATTATTATTATTATTATTATTATTATTATTATTATTATTATTATTATTATTATTATTATTTTTATTTTTATTTTTATTTTTATTATTATTATTATTTTTGTTATTATTATTATTATTTTTATTTTTATTTTTATTTTTATTATTATTTTTATTATTATTTTTATTATTATTTTTATTATTATTTTTATTATTATTTTTATTATTATTTTTATTATTATTATTTTTATTATTATTTTTATTATTATTATTATTTTGCAATAGTGCTTGCAATGATTAATTTTGGCAAGTGATCCAAATCAATAATGTTTAGCTATTCGTAAACATATTTAATAAACTTGAAAATGTATTTTATTATTTTTGATGTACACTTAATTGCAAAATAAAATAATCCAAAAGAGCGTAAGATAATATATTAAAACAAATTAAGTAAAAAGACAGTTTATTGTCTATTAAAACTTTATTTTTTAACAAATTTCAATGTATGTAATAATTTATTTCATTCGCAATACTTCAATTTAATGAGAATGCATTCGGGTAAAATTTAACAGAAATACACAAAGATTTTCTTCTTAATATATAAAAAACAATAAACTAATAACCAAAAGAACTTAACAATTATGTATCTCTTAATACGAAATGTAACCTAATATCGGTTGTTCAAAATCATTTGCAAATAACATTCCCGTTATATTAGTATTTAAAAAAAAATTCAAAAGAGCAATGAACTAAAATGCTCGCGGAAAAAACGATTGACTTTAATAAATTCCTCCTTCTTGCTGTTTAGTAAGTATCGGGTGCTCAAACGCTAAATTTTTAAAAAGCGAACATTTATCGACATCATTATGGTTTAACATATTTTCCATTCGGGATTTTTTATGGCTTAAGTTTATTTTTTTTATGATGACAAATGGTGTTTTTAAATTGATGAAATAAATTGTGTTGCATTTCAATTGTTTCACGTGCTTTTTAGTCCAGTGAATAGAGACTCAAAAAGGGGGTTTACCATACAAAAGGTCCGGTATCGCTGATTTTTTTATATGTTGTGTGAGACCCCTAGGTAGTAATAAATGTGAGTTTTCGTCATCCTCGTTCTATTGCTTTTTCCGCCATCTTGAAAAAACGTTCGAAATTTCGCCAATTTTCCAGTTTTTGGCCCATAACTTTTTTCCTAAGCATTTCTAAATCGAACTTTTCGACACAAAGTTGTAGAAAATAAAATTTTCTTCAAAATCAGTAGCAAAAGTGTTTTTCTACGACAAACAGTTAAAGAGCTAAGAAGCAGCAAAAAGGGTGTAAAATTGAGTGTTTCGAAAAAATATTACGTTCCAACGACTTTCTATCACCGTAACTCACATAAGACTTCATTTTAGCAATAAAGTAGCATTTTATAAATTGTAGGAAATTTAATTTCCTATAAAATACACATATCAAAAATAAGTTTCTTATAGATTCCATTAAGAAGGGTGAAATGTACAGAAACACAAAAAAAGTCATATTTTCACCCGACAATACAATGTTTTATTTTTTAACCTACAGCTCTTTCCCAGTGTATTTTTTAGTGTTTTTGTGAATACCAAACTTGTTTAAAATAATTTTTTCAATAAAAAGGTTCTGTTTTGTGTTCCATACGATAAAATGTGACGGAGCTACGCTGTTCGAAAAATGACGTATAATCTTGAATTTCGCCAAAAGAGTTTTTCACCACTTAAAATCCCAATAATTAAAAAAGAAATCATTGTTTTAGGGGATCATAATTATTATGAAACTTGTAGATATCATCATTTATTATATTTGTAAGGCCTTAAAAGTAATTTTAGGTTCAATACCAAAGAATTTATGTACATTTTTGGAAAAACATAAGCAGAAGCCATTTCATGTTTTGCTAAAGACACAGAGTTGTCGAATGGATAGCTGTATACTTTCATTTAGATTTACCATAGCAACCATAACAATAACTATGGTAGCGAAAATCCTTTTTCGAGAAAATAGTGATCAGGAACGGAATTTGTCAAGATTATTTCCATGGAAAGATAAAGTAAATTTGATTGCCTACAGACAACCGAACTCAAATATGCTGAGTTTTGTATATGGTTTGTCAGAAATATATAACTTTTCAAGTTTTTGACTGCTAATATATCGAGTTCATGAAAAGGTAAGATACTTTTTTTGTCTTAAATTGTGTGAATGCTAGAAATCGTTGTCATCTATTTTTATTATATACTTCTAGTTACATTCCAAACTTTACAGAGTACTTAAGAGCGCTGAACGATTAAGGAGGTGCAAGATGAGTATCTCAGCTGATGTGATATTTGACCGAACAACTGTAAATACAACCCCACAGGAGAAGTTTTTATCCAACGAACAAAAAAAAGACGGTTCGTAACTCAACTTAGAGACGAACTGGAGGCTTCAGACATTATTACAAAACAAGCAGACGAAGATGCCGACGTTCTAATCATCAAGACTGCCAAGTCAATAGCATCCCAATATGAGGCTGTTTTGATTGTGGGTGAAGATATTGATCTACTGGTGGTACTAACTGGTGCTCCTCCTGTTGCCAAAAATGTCTTCTTTAAAAAAACCAGGGAAAAGTAATTCACCCGACATTGTCTACTCTTCCTCGTCATTTCTGCATGGTTCGACTACATATCTTCTACTGCTTCATGCCATTAGCGGATATGACACGACTTCCAACATTTTTGGATATGGAAAAGGCACATTCTGCAATCTTTTCCAAAGGAATCCATATTTGTTAGAAGTGGCAGATGTTTTCAATAACCCCGATGCTACTGCGGCAGAAATTTCAAAGGCAGGAGAACAAATTTTAGTTTCCTTATATGGTGGAGACAAAGATCAGTCTCTCACTCTTTTCAAAATTTCTTTCCTGCACCACAAGGCTCAATTTAGCTAAGCTACCACCAACCTCCGACGCAGCGCAATTCCATTCATTGAGGACTTACCATCAAGTCATGGCCTGGAGAGGAATTAAAAAAAAATCCGTTCAATTACGGATGGATGAAACGGAGTAGAGGTTTAATGCCTATTATGACGAAAATGGAAGCTGCGCCTGCGGTTTTATTGAAAACAATTAAATGTAAATGCATCAAAAGTTGTTTGGCTGCATGCAGTTGCAGAAAATCTGGATTGCATTGCTCTTATCTTTGCTGTGCGCAGTCCTGCGACAATAGGGCACTCATCGTTGACGAAGATGATAATGATCTAGACCCAACGTTCCCAATGTTTTTAGACATGCGTACCACTTGACTTTTTAAGAAATTTTGGCCTACCACCAGACTTAAATATTTTAATAAAGGTATAATATTTACTCTTCAAAAAGTGCTCAAAGGCTTTTTGAATTATATTCCTGAGAAAACTTCACATTTATTGGTTAGATATTTGTTTATTTATAACATGCTTATTATAAAGGAGAAATAAAATAAATTAAATTGGTATTGATTTACAGTTTATTTATTAAATATAGGTCTAAAAACATACAGATAAAAATAGTACAAATTCATCCAAAAATTATTCATCTTACAAAATATACTTCCATAGTCTGTAGTGAGAAACTTGTTGTTATTTGCCTGTGATTAAAATATCAACATTAGGAGTAATGGAACTTATCATCAAAAATGGCAGAGCTTGCTAGGAGATCAAAGGGTACTAAGTTTTAAATTCGAGCCAGAAGTTAGTTAAATATTTCTGTTTTAAAATAATGAGTAATATATTTGCTTGCTCACTGCTAATGCCTACAGAAGCTACTAATAGCATGATGTTGCTCACATTACTCACGCGTACCACCAGAAATTTTTCCGCGTACCATCAGTGGTACGCGTATCATCGGTTGGGAACCTCTGATCTAGACACAATTTCAATCTATGAAGATGAATCAGCTAAAGGTCTTCTTTATATGATACCCAAACGAGTCCAATTGATAACGTAATTGATTCACTTGACAGCTATAAACTTGTCAAATTTTATTTGTACCATTTCAATTCTCCATATAGCTAGTTCTGATATTAACTGTTAGGCATGATAAATGCCGCTTAGAATAGTGTTTGGTTTTTTTTAGTATGTGTATTACTTTAAGCAAAAATTGTTTATTTAAATAACTCATTAAAAAATTGATAATTTTCTATAACATATTTCCTATATTTTTTCCATAGTTCTATTAGTACGATGTTCCTTAAACGAAAAGGCCATATAAGAGTTTTTATTTTTATTAAAATTCTTTGTCGAAAGGAAAATTTTACTTCAGTCTCATGTAAATTGAAATCTTTTAAAAAATCAAGTCCAATTATTCAAACAAAAAATGCACGTCTTCGATTTTTTAATGAACCTAAATTCTTTGGTATTGAGCCTAAAATTACTTTTAAGGCCTTACAAATATAATAAATGATGATATCTACAAGTTTCATAATAATTATGATCCCCTAAAACAATGATTTCTTTTTTAATTATTGGGATTTTAAGTGGTGAAAAACTCTTTTGGCGAAATTCAAGATTTTACGCCATTTTTCAAACAACGTAGCTCCGTCACATTTTATCGTATGGAACACAAAACAGTACCATTTTATAGAAAAAATTATTTTAAACAAGTTTGGTATTCACAAAAACACTAAAAAATACACTGGGAAAGAGCTGTAGGTTAAAAAATAAAACATTGTATTGCCGGGTGAAAATATGACTTTTTTTGTGTTTCTGTACATTTCACCCTTCTTAATGGAATCTATAAGAAACTTATTTTTGATATGTGTATTTTATAGGAAATTAAATTTCCTACAATTTGTAAAATACTACTGTATTGCTAAAATGAAGTCTTATGTGAGTTACGGTGATAGAAAGTCGTTGGAACGTAATATTTTTTCGAAACACTCGATTTTACGCCCTTTTTGCTGTTTCTTAGCTCTTTAACTGTTTGTCGTAGAAAAACACCTTTGCTACTGATTTTGAAGAAAATTTTATTTTCTACAACTTTGTGTCGAAAAGTTTGATTTAAAAATGCTTAGGAAAAAAGTTATGGGCCAAAAACTGGAAAATTGGCGAAATTTCGAACGTTCCTAGGGGTCTCACACAACATATAAAAAAATCAGCGATACCGGACCTTTTGTAGGGTAAAACTCCTTTATTCACTGGACTATTTCTAAATATCATGTTTCATAGGCATTTATAAAATAAATTCAGGAGGATATAAACCGAAGAGTTTTTTCAGAAATAAAAATAATACTTTTAACCATACATTTTAACAATATTAAATAAATTTAATGTCAAAATATGGATATAAGCTTATGCTTATATAAGTTAAGCAATTTTAAAAATATTCATTTAAAAACAATAATTGCTTATCATAATCTTGCTTTACTATTCTTGGTAGGTAAGCGCTCTAGTATTCAATGTATAAAGTGAAATTTAGAGTTTTTAAAAATTGATATTTTAAAAGCCTTAGGGATTGAAGCTTAGAAAGAGGCCAAATATGCAGATTATCGGCTTATCTTATTTTTTAATTAAAAAAACTAATTCGAATTTAGAAAAAAAAAGAAATTTTCTTTCTTTTTAGCAACAACAACAAAATGCCAATAAAAAATGAACAGCTCAAGTGCAAAACAAGTTAAATTACATTTTGGAAAAAATTGAGTTAGTTAGCTTTTCATACAGATTATATACGTATTAATGATTGTGAGTGATTATAATCGTGTATATATACATATACATACGATTTAACTTTTTTTGTTTTTTTGTGCAAATCAAAATGTTCGTGGATCAATTCCTGCAATACCTCTATGAAAAGCTAACCAACTCATTTTTTTCCCAAAAAGTGATTTAACTTGTTTTGCACTTGAGCGCTTCAAATACTGTGTAAAAAAAATTGTTGCGCTGCTCGAACTTAAGCCCATTCTTGATTCGTTTAATTTTTGATTAAAAACTAAGTGGAATTGTTTTTACAAAACAAATTTTGGACTTGAAGTTAAGATCCTTTAAAATATTAAAGCAAAACTGTAATTCTCTTATAAAAATCACTTTGTACAGATCAAACACTGATATTTTTTTCATATAAACGACACATTTTTCATGAATTTCAATCTAAAAAAGAGTGAGTAATAGTTATTAAATATATTAACAATCAGTTTTAAAATGTATGAATCAAACCGTTATTGTTTGTATACAAATACTTTTGAATTTTTTAAAAATTATTTAAAGCTATTGAAAAGTTTATATTTCAGTTTTAAAAGTTTTATATTTCAATTTAAAAAGTTTTATTTTTCAATTTAAAAGTTTGATGTATAAAATACTATTGATTATCAAGTTGTGAGTGAAATCAGCTTTAAAATATATAAAATTACACTAAATATAACAATTACTGATACAATAATGGAAATGCATAATCTTTTATACAAACAACGTTAAATCGATTCACACATTTTACTTAAATAACAACTAGCTTCCATATCTTGTTTAGTTCGAAATGTTCTAAAATACTATATGTAGCATAATATATTTTATATGCTCTGAAAACCACTGCTAGAAGTAATTCAAGTTGATTGACAGCCGATATGATACTTGAAGCTATGAAGTTAACGAAGCAGAATCTTCCTCGATGCTGACGTCATCAAAAAAGGATATTTAGATGACTCATATTTCTATATCTTGCTTTATAAGTCGTATCCTATGAATATCGTATGGTTTATATTTTCTTCCATGTCTCAAAAATTCAATAAATTTGTAATACTATAGATATTAGTATTAATTACGATGTACTCTTACATACAGTTTAGCTAAACTTGCTGCTATAAAAAAAATTAGGTAATTTACTAAACAAACGCTGTAAAAAAAATCTGCAAAATTACAGCACATTTTGCGGTATGACTTATGACTTCTTTGGTGGGGGGCAAGTTCGCCGAACACTGCGACCTTAGGTCTATTGTATTCAACCCCAAGAAATGATACAGTCACAAGAGACACACAAAGAAAGAGACGACACAAACACATAGACAAATAACAACATTTATTGACGGTCACAAACATCCATGCCTGACCGGGATTCGAACCCGACCTCAGCAGCTCCAAAGGCTAGAATCCTAACGAGTGTGCCACCGAGGCGGCACATTTTGCGGTAACTTTCCCTATCGCAGTAATATAATCTGCTTTTTAAAGCAAACTGATATTTTTGAAACTTACAGAGTTACATGAACAACTTACTCTAATAGCGTTTAAACAGAAAAGATAATATGTGCATGCGTTATCTTGCCTTCAAAGCAAACACTTTCCCCGGCACAATAAATGGTGGTTCGTAGACATATATTTTCAGGTTTGTGTGCTTGGTCAGAGACCCGCTTTACAAACCTTCGTCAAGTAAGACAGACACAACACATGCCTATAAGTGACAGATGCTGCCATCCACCGCCACCTCCGCAATTTAGACATCCCTGAAGTGGAGGGAAATAGTTTCCAGGGACCTGTACCCGTGGGAAACTTCACCACAGGACTTTCGGACCCATAAATTTAACGAGCACGTACACCGCATATTGGGTATTCAGTGGTATCGACACTTGATCGCGGGACCTTCCGATAACGAGAACGAGACCTTAACCTTCGGCTACCCACGGCCCACAATAAATGTTACATCATGTGTATATTCGCAGCACAAGTGATGCAGCACTTGTACCATCATCTATTTGTGATTGTAAATTTAAATTTGTTTTAATTAAATTTTTTACAGTGACCGATAATAAGCAAATTGAACTACATTTTCAAAGTCAATGATGTTTTTAAAATTAATCCATATATTGTAATACTTATCTTATATCTTTTTAATCAGTGATGTTCTCTATTAATTATATTTTTATACTAATACATAAATTCTCTAAATCAACCATAGATCTAAATTTCTGATGAAATTATTATTGCTAATTTGGTTACTGAAATGTTATATTATTCCTTACGTTCATAAAAAAAATTAAATTTAAAAGCAGCTGAAAAATTTTATGTAATAAACCAATCACGAAAATACAAAATTTCTTGATCAGTGATTTTTTAAATATAATTATATTTATTATTTGTATAATTATCAGTATTTTTTAAAACAGGTGAATTCTTAAAATAAATCCAAAACTAAATATATTATGCAATTGTTATTGTCAATGTAGTTTCGGAAATATTATATTGCATCCTTAAGCCCACATTAAAAAAAAATATTTTACTTTTCCAAATAAATATGTAACACTCTCATGCTAGTTTCATATTCACTTCCCTTTTATAGAGATATAACCATCTTTTGGATGCACCATTCTTCAGATATCTGACTCGTACTGGTAAACTGCAGTAACTACACTCTCAAAAAAATTTCCTTCAATTCACGGAAAAAGTCTGTGCAGCACTGCTACCGGAATGTTTCCGTGAATTGAAGGAACACTTTGGTCCGCTAAAAGAAGGAAGTATTCCGGTTTTTTTTTTTTAAGACAGATCCGTTGTGTTTATTTTTCGTTAAAAAACGAAAATTTTATGTATTTTGAAGATATATTCGTTTTGTTTATTTTTCGCTAAAAACGAAAATTTTATGTATTTCGAAGAAACATCGAACTTCGAGCGACATCGTACGCTGACGCCGTCGGGACTTTGGACTCCACAGATTTAACGAGCACGTCTGTCCCAGTGCCATCAGGCCCTAAACTTCCCAGTACACATATCCGATTTATAGGATGATTGGCAGTAGGTGGGATTCGAACCCCCGCACCCCTGAGAAGGCTGAATCCTGAGGCGGATGCTTTAACCACTCGGCCATTGTGACACATCTCTTCAAAATTTTATTATAGGAGTTACTGCTGCAAAAAGTCGTGATGTCGATAGAAATTAATAGCGGCCTCTTCTACCCACCAACAATAATATCGCGATGCGCATGCGCGGTTCAAAGAAAACTGAATTGTTCCGTTTTTTCATGAAACGGAAAAATTACTGTGAAAATAGACGGAAAGTTTAGTGTATAAAGACGGATTTTTCTGAGAGTGTACATCAATGAATCGGTCCATTCTTGCTCTAAAATAATCAGTTTTTTCCTTATATATTCTCTCATTTGCTGAGTTATTTGAGTGTTAGCAAGAATGGTCTCAGTCATTTAGCGTAGTTACTGCAATTTACCTGACCACGTTCGATATATATTCAAATGTCCCATAAGTGCGAGTGGACCCAGGTTTGAATCCCGAGTAAGGCATTTATATTCTAGCCTTTGGAGCTGCTGGGGTCGGGTTCGAATCCCGGTCAGGCAATGTTTGTGACCGTCAATAACTGTTGTTATTTGTCTATGTGCTTGTGTCGTCCTTCTTTGTGTGTCTCTTGTGACTGTCTCTTCTGGAGAGCTGGGTAATGGGCTACAAAGCCTACACTCTCCCTTCTAGAGATCGCAATCACTGTCATTTGTCAAGACATTTATATTTGTGTTGTCCTAAGTACATGATGAGTACGTTCTCGCTAAATATGTGGGTCCGAAAGTCCTGTGGTCGGTCCTAGCGCAGTTAACCATGGGTGCAGGTCGTCTGAAGAAATTTGCCAATTCCCTTCAGCGACATGCCTAAATTAAGAAGGTGGCGCCATCTTGGAGTAGAAGTCAGACATCCACTCTCCCAAGGGTACTCAAAGCCTTGTGCCAACGATTGCTACTGCAACCCTCTTGCCTTCCTGGCTACGGCCTAGAGGCACATGATAACAACAACAACATAAGTGCAGGTGGGATTTAGAGTACTTCGGATCAACATATTTTTTTAAATCAAGACTGGGCAAATAGGAACTAGATCGAATATTTACAAATCTTTTAGAAGGTTATTTGAAAAAAGAAGAAAATTTTGTTTATTACTAATTTAAGATGTTTCTTTAAATATTTGTTGTGAAAAAATCTAAGATTCTATTCTATATCATTGGACATGGTCCCTATTTTAACAAAAAAAATTTACAGTACTTAATATGACATATATGTTTTTTTCCCTCTTCTAATATTTTTTAAGGTTATTTTTTTATTTAATTTTTTTTTTCGATAATTTTTTTAATTAATCATTGTATGTCATTTTTGACTTATTCAACATAATGCAATAAAAATAACTATATAACAGGTATGTTTCATGAAAAACTACAAAATATATACTTTATTAATATTTCCAAGCGTAAAGTAGTAGTCGATTTTAAGTCTATAATGTAATAAGTTGATTTGTGATGCTAAAGTACCACATTCATATGAATTTTAATTACATAGATGCACCACAATAAGAACTAATACCTTTTGACAGTTGTTAACAATTCCATATTATTTTCGATCAAGTTTAATTATTATAAAATAAGTACTACTTAAATTTATAATCCATTGTACAGCACATTAGTGGAATTAAAAAGAAACTAAAATTTCGAAAACAATTATTGGAATAAAGTATCTTAACTGGTTAAAATCAAGAATACTTAATAAATAATACGAAATGTTGTTCTTAGAATCGGGTTATCAATTTCGTGAATTTTAATTTTGAAACAAACACATTCTTGATAAATGCAATGACACGAAATGTTGTTCTCAGAATCGGATTATCACTTTTAGTGAAATTTTCTATTTTGAGCAAAACATTTCCTGTTAATTACAATAACGAGAATCAGGTAAAAATCTAAAATATAAAACAAATGATTGATGATCAAATATTATAAGGCAAGAAATTTAAGAGACGAGTCATTTTTTGGCCCCTTATTGCTTTTTAAAGAGTATTTGTAAAGAAAATGTTACTTTTTTGCTGTCTTAAAATACTATTCAAACCCTCTAGTACGTTTTCCAAAAGTTTCAAAGCAATTGGAATAAGTATTTTTTTCTTAAAAACAACTTTTTTCAATTTCTTATGGGCTGTTCCACTGAAATTTAATTATCTAAAATTATTTCTTTCAGTTTGTAATATTTGGATACATACCCGTACTTCAAATGATAATACTCTAATAAATGTTTA
Organism: Hylyphantes graminicola; assembly: GCA_023701765.1. NCBI lineage: Eukaryota > Metazoa > Arthropoda > Arachnida > Araneae > Linyphiidae > Hylyphantes > Hylyphantes graminicola. The sequence goes on from CM043111.1 coordinate 17,038,281, forward strand.
TGTAAAGCGATTTTTTTATCGTTAATAAGATTATATTATATTTACCAGATTTAAAGACAGATTGAAAAAAATTGAAAGACTTTTTAAATTGAACTATAAAGTTTGAATTTTGCATCTATTGGGATACTTAACACAAAATAAAGTTAAAAATATAAAGCTTATAAACTCATACAAAGTGCGGTAGCCTACACTTAAAGAAAACTTGACAGCACAAACACAACCCTTTAAGCAGCAAAAGTGTGACACAAATATAATTGTGTAAAAATTCTAATCTGTGATTCTCTTCTGTGATTCTAAAATACAAACACAAATTATGTTTTGTTCCAACATTTCTGACGATCTCGAAAGAAAACGGTTATTATATAAATGCGCAATTGACTGTAAGCTATATTGTTTTCTAAAGTATCCATAACAAAATTGTAAAATACGGAAAAATTACAGTAAAATTACAGCAAAATACAGTAAATTTTGAAGTACAGCAATATAGATTGTGTTGGCTTTAATACAGCTTTTCTTTTTAACCGAAACTTTAAAGAGCCGATGAAAGAGTAGATGCGTGTTGTGCCTTTAACACAATTTTTTGTGCTAACCATGCATTATTATTTAGTCGCAACACAACACAACAATTGTATTGATCCTACTCGGCTTGTTATTACTGAAGGAAAATGTATTAAAAGTTAGCTCAACATTTTCTATTAAGATATACATATATATATGAGCAATAAAATGCCAAAAATTTTGGTATTAAATTACTTTCACTTTTAAAGAAGATAACCTCCAGAATTGTGAATCATTAAGTGTCATTTTTTGTGTTTCATATTTGTTTTAAACTGTATTTAAAAATCATTTCATTATATATGTAAAAAAATTGGGACACATTAAGAAAAGTCAAATATTTCGACATCTGAGCAATGCATCGAAAGATAATTTATTGACTTTTTCTATTTACAAACCCTTTCTTTCAAGCTACAAAAAACATTGCTAATCCTTTGGTACTTAAAAACATTTATTAACTTTTTATAAAATAAGCTAAAGGGATTTTATGTCGTTCAGGACTCAACGATTTCTTTGACACTTAATTCTGCGTAAAAAAACATTTCACTGCGGATTTCTGTCACTTATTTTCTTCAAAGGATAAATTTTTTTTGTGTAATGTCTTTTGAAAACATGAAGCTTGAAAGCTATTGTGGGACAAGTGATTCGATGATTGGATGAAACAGGAGATTTTTTTACTTCTCAAAATACTTAATAATATTAAGAAAGGTATTTACATTAAAATAACTTATTGTAAATGTTAAAGCTGGTATTTATAAAATTTTGAAATTTTTAATAATTTTTGACACGTGTGTCATAAATATTTTTTTAAAGTTTTATTACACTTTTTTGAAACCAACAAAGTATAGTTTTTGACAATTTTAATTAATGCAAATTGTATCTCTAATGACGTGCCTTTCTCGTAAATAATAATATTTTTCGCAATGTCTGACTTTCATAATCAAACTGTAGTGAATTGAAGAATGTGTAAAAAAAATCGTGGTCGCCTTGGTGACAGATTTGTCAAATTTGCTGAGAATGTGACTGATTAACATGTTTGTGCTATCCTTACAGAATTCTACCATTTTGTCTTGTACGTTTGTGTTGCCCTAAATAAAGAGATGTCTCGTAATAAGAGCAGCTTTTAAAACACAAAATCGTACAGTATCAATATTACGATTTTGTAAGCTACTCTTTGTCTTTGTTTAGAGTTTTATGTTTTTATTTGGCTGGAGAGGTTAAAAATTTTTCATTTCGTTACCGATTAACCCTTTCAGTCCCAGTGATGCCGATTGGCATCATCATGTTTCTGATCATAATTTTAAAAAAACGTAATAGGGCTGACATCTATTGGAATTAATTAAAAATATTTTTTAACAGAAGAAAGTTTAAAGAATCGAATAATGTGCTTTTTAATATCATAAATGGCTAGAGGTGATCAGAATATTTTTTTCTAAATGATGAGGCCAAATTGTCATTGGGACTGAAAGGGTTAGCGCTTCCTTGCTTAAGTTTGCAAGAATAAAAAAAATATAATACTAAGGAATATCATAGCCTTGATTAATTTAAGTACAAGACAAATTAAGTTACTCGAAAAACAAATGTAAAAACAAGAAATTAACTTTTCTCTTTTTGAATGCATGTGTTAATTGTAATCACTAACTCACTAAATCGTCCTAATGTGTTATTGATAACACATCTGGTGCTTTTTAATATGTATACACTTAATGGACTATGACAATAAGAATAAAAAAAATATTTTTAATCTGCTCTTCAATCGATAATTTCATTGGTAATACTAAACTTATTTAAAATATTTTTGGCGGAGTAAAGAATACTCATCTTTAAGCAGGAAAATTTGTCAAACTGTTTTAATTTATTGAATCTTTTAAAGCTCTACACAATAAAATAAATTGATATGAAACTTTAAATGAGTGCCTATATTTTCTGAGAATTTATCAGCGTCGGACATTTCTCATTTATAAATTATGCATCTTTTATGCATAGTGTAAGTGAAAACAATAACTCATTAATGACTGTTAAAAAAATAAAAGCCTCTAAAATTGAATCGAATGTCAAATTCAAATTGAATATTAACAAGATAGTTTGTTTTCTTCACTCTCGGTACCTGTTATTGACTTAATCGAGGTGAAGTTGTTACCATACGACATAATTTATCGTTGCATTTGCAAAATTAATGGTTTATTGTACACAGAAGTTTATAGATATCTTTTGTAAGAGAATATTTATTCTTTTTTTACATGGAAGTGAATGTAGTTTGCAATTACTTATGAGTACCATGAATGGTTTTGATATGTTAAGGTAATGAAAGATTTTATTGGCATCGATGTTCGATAGGTTTAATAAGTAACATTAAAAACTAGTGGGGTGTAATGCTACTGGACTTTCAATTACCACTTTATAAATCAATATACACTCTTAAAACAAAAGAGTGAAATCCTCTCCAGTTGGAGAAGTGCATTTTCGACACTGGAAAGGATTGAATATTAACTCAGACTGAGCTAAAATCACTCGTTTGGAGTGATCCTGTCGGAGGCTTAACACACAAAGAATCCGCTCCTTCCGGGTAAGTGCATTTTCCAGACTGGAGAAGTGAAATTAACTCAGACTGAGTTAAAATCGCTCGTTCGCTTTAAGAGTGTACAGGGTGTCCGTAAAAGAATGTCCGAGTTTCAAATTACAATTGTATAAGCTGTAATCGTTCGGCAGTTGTGGTTGAAAGTGACGAATAAAAAATAACTCCAACAGTTTCAGATAAGCGATACCCCACGAATTACCAACCATGAAAGGTAAAATTGCGCAGGCTGTTGCTTCCATTACTCCGAACATACTGCTCACATTATGGGAAGAGTTGCATTTTCGTTTGGATGCGTGCCGTATCATTAAAGACATCACAAATGAATGTTTGCAGATCATTAAAGACGCATACATTTAGCACTTATAGAAAAAAACTAGGTTAGTTTTCCTTCAATTTCATATATGATTTGTTATATCTAGTAAAAAATAAACTCCTGTAATATACCATTAAAACTCGGACATTCTTTAACGGACACCCTGCATATTAGGTTTAAAAAATCAATTTATTTTCTTCTCAGTTTCAACAAGTATCCGTGCACAATCGTTAAAATGAGGCTTTCAATTACCGAGTTCGCTTTCCGTCTGTTTCATTTCATTCTAATTGACCCACTCTCACCCAACCCGATCCGCGAATCTTCTTCCGATTCTTTCAAGGGTGGCAGAACTCTGCTTGCTGTTGAGTTAATTCAATTATCTTGTCCTGGAATGCCACTTTAGATCGGTTCCCGGTTGGAAAAGCCCCTCTGCTAAGTATCCCTGCTCACCTGCTTATCGTTAAGAAGCAGGGTTGGATCGAAAGCGAATCTGAATGTGTCAGTAGGGAAGAGAGAGATATTCCTAAAAGTATCGGGAGTACCTAGATTTTGGTTCTACTATAGTACACTCTTAAAACAAAAGAGTGAAATCCACTCAAATGAGAGAAGTGCATTTTCGACACTGGAAAGGAGTGAAAATTAACTCAGACTGAGTTAAAATCACTTGTTTGGAGTGATCTTGTCGGATTTTTAACTAAACAAAAGAGTGAAATTCACTCCAATAGGATAAGTTCATTTTCGACACTGAAAAGAGTGAAAATTAACTCGGACTGAGTTAAATTTACTCGTTTGCTTTAAGAGTGTAGGTCTATTTAGAATGTAAGCTTCGAAATAATTTTCCTCACCATCCCTGCATGCGGTTTACTTCGAAACAGCGTGAGCGTGTTTCTTCCCCACCGAACTTGGTTACTACTAACTGTTTTGATTGTTAACCTCAAACCTCTTAAAACAAAAGAGTGAAATCCACTCCAGAAGGAGAAGTGCATTGTCGACACTGGAAAGGAGTGAATATTATCTCAGACTGAGTTAAAATCACTCGTTTGGAGTAAATCTGTCGCCTGTCGGGGGTTTAACAAACAAAGGATCCACTCCAAAAGGAGAAGTGCATTTTCCAGACTGGAGGAGTGAAAATCGATCAGACTGAGTTAAAATCGCTCGTTCGATTTAAGAGTGTAGGTTTAGAAAAGCTATGTCCCCCCCCCCCCCCCCCCCCGTTTCGTCAGCGAAAGGATGGGATAAGAACTTCTTTTCGAAGCTTACATTCTGGCTGGACATGGTATAACACAGTTTAAAGTCGAGACACACACAACTTTGTATATGTGGTGACCCGCGTTCACCAACGAAAGGCAGATCGCTATTGATCTACATGGTATTGAATCGGCACTAAATAAACTTATATAAAGGAAAAAGCATTTGCCAAAACAAGGCTACCAATAAAGAAATGCTAGTAAAGTATCCTAAAAATAGTTAATATCGCAAAAAAAGGCTTTTTACAGCAGATATTTATGTAGTCAATTGAACATGAAAAAATACACCAAAATACCTTTTCTGTTAAGCCATTTTTGAAAGAAGTCTATTTTTGGCGTAGAAAAAAAAAGCTCATTTTTGCGATAGAAACCCTTTTGATGTAAACCCTTACGAGAATAAATTTTATATTTATTTACAAATTATTTAACAATTCATCGCACGCAATGTTTAAAATTATTACCAACATATGTTAATACAACTAAATTTTCTATAACTGTATTATGGTTCTTTTCGGATTGACATAAACCATTCTTATTTTAATTTCATGGGCTTAGTTGCTCATGTTGATGTTAAGCATATGGTCAAAGTTAATTTTTTAAAAAAATAACTAATTAATATAGGTTTATTTAATCTATTTAAATGTGTTATTTACACATTGTCAAGATGTTAATAACATTGCACTGAAACCAAGGTTCAAGGCTTAACTTTTATTATTTAATTTCTTTTAAAAACATTTTATAATAAAGGTAAGACATACATTGCTACATTTCATTTCTGTTCGATACAGACAAACTGTACACAAACTGTGTTATTTTTTAGTTTTAGTAATAATCAAAATATGGTAGCTTGTTAAAGTTAATTATAAATGGTTAGATAAAAATATCTCATATTCCTTTACAATAGTAAGAGTAGTGTAACATGAACATATGCTACGCAGTGAAAAAGAAACCTATAATTTAAAAGACCATCTGCTGATGTGAGGTTTTTTTGTGAGTATTTTACAGTTTAATGCCGAAATCATTTTAGATCGAAAAAATTATTAACCCCATTTAACATAGATAACAAACTCTCAGAGGGATCACTTTGTTACAAGTTACCTGACAATGAATGATTGGGTGTTTTTCAAAGGCTATTACTTTAAAGCATATGCTACTAAGGTTATTTTTAACATTTCTATAACTTTCGATGAAGTGTTAGCACGTAATAAATTTTGATGAATAAAACAAAAATTTGAGTAAAATAGTTGAAGAGCTTAGTGGAAGAAAGTGCTAAGTGACAAAAAGGTGAAGACGAGAAAATTAGATTTAAAGTTTGTCGTTTGCACTCAATTCTGTTGAAAACTGTACTTGTAAGGTGTAAAAAATAAAGTAAAATTAAAGCTTTAAGAAAAAGGGGAAACTTGTTATCATTAAAGAAGTTAGTAATATGTTCATTGACACAAAAATCTTAAATTTTCAAATATTTCACTTAGTATGTTCTTCCTCAAAGCTCTTCAGTTGATAATGGTGAAAATCTTTTGAAAGATATTTTTAAAAATATTTTTAACTAATATGATTACTTATTTAATGCCTAATTACTCATTAATTATATTTGAAATATGATTAATAAAGCGGTTTACATAACTGAAGAAAATTATGAGTATTGTATTGCATGATTGCTAAATATGAAGACTTATATGCTATTCTGATTTTAATTAATCTACCACGTTACTAAGACTCAAGAATTTTTGCTTTTCGCCCTTCACTTTGTATTATTACTTTTAAAAGAAAACTTACCACAAAAATAATTTCAATGAGTCAAACTCTACTGACTTTTTGAAAGATGATGTAATAATTTTTGAAAGAAAATGAATAAATTTCGTAGAAAATAATCTGAAAAAATTAATATATTTAACATTGTGCCAAATAAAGACATAGACCGATTTAATTAATTCTTAGTTTATAGGGTCTTAGTAAAATAAAAAAAGAATATATGCAAGTCATAGCAAGTTACAAAAACAATTAAAAATACGAATCATTATAATTGAGGATTAACGTTTATTCGCATCACTCTTCTTTTCAGGTAAAGCACATTTGTTTCATAAAAAAGAATAAACAAAATAAACATTATATTATTTTTTTTTACAGCAAAACATGTTATTACACCATTCATAATATATTGAATATTTTTGTCTGATATTTTTCTTGGTAATGCACAAGTAACGGTCAATGGGAATAACCGGTTATTATTGGTCAATGGGAATTACCGGTTTATATCAACCAATCATTATTTATAAAACTTTCGGTTAGCATTTATATAATTTTCTGCATAATCTTAAACATAAAAACCAAATTCATCACATGGACCATAAAATTCACGCTACTTACAAAGAACGTTAATGAAAAACAAAAAGATATTTAGGTTCGGTTTTTCACTAAAAGAATTTTGTCTTACTAATATATTTCCCATGTGTAAACTTAAGTATTATTTTGCAATAAAATTGTGTGTTTAGTTTAGAAAAAATACTCGCTATAAAGTGTTTCAAGAAGGAAAAATAATAGCGGATACTTAATAATTTCCAAATATATCTTAAAGAAACAAAACGTTTTAGTTTTTCCAACATCTTGTTCTTACAGCAATATCAACATCTTGTGTCTACATAAAAGAGTCGATAACTTTTCGACACTTCTATTGCGTGAAAAGAAATTTCATAAGAAGATAGCAATTTCTTCTAGGTAAACAGCGATGAAATAGAAGTTATTTATCTTACATTTTCCCAGAAACACTCTTTTGAAATAATTTTTTTTAACCCATGAATAGCTACGTAGTTATTTTATATTGCAACTTAATTTTTTAATAATAATATATTTTAAAAATTCGAGTGGTTTATCGATTGTGATAACAAAGAATTCGAAATATCTTTTTAAAGTAAATACTGAGCACATCATGGGATGGAATTCCAATGATGTTCCGAGTAATAAATCTTTCCCGTTTCATATTTTTATTGTATTTTTTTAATGTTATGTAGAAAGAATTTGTTAACTAAAAACCAATATTCGAGTTTAAGATTCCACACTACGTTTGTAAAGTAATAAATTCTGGAATGCTTTGTAAATGCTGGATCTCGACAAAATTCATGTATACCTTCAGCCCGATTTGTGATAACTAGGAAAAACAAAATTATTTGTATCAAAAGTCATAACAAGATTTTTCAGAATGTATCGTTTCATAGGTTCTTTCCACGAGTTTTACCAGTTTTCCACCAAAGTTTTCAATGAAATAACTTATGCAAAATCCAATACAACGAAAAATGAAAATTTTATTTTTGAAAAAAAATGTACTCTGTCTTCAAGAAAAACGAATCTAATTCCTGAATAAAACATTAAGATAAACTAATATTCCTCGATTTTGGTTTCAAGAATCACCAATTTCGAAAGAAACATCATTCTGGAAATCAAGAAGTTAGAAAATGAGATGTTTTTGCTCTAGGATTTCCATCCTTTGTATCTACTCAGTCCTTTATTTGATTTTTTTTCTCATCATGCAACAATGTAGGGTTTCGCTCATCCATGAAATTGAAATATATACTAAATTTTCGCATGAAAGAGATTCTGTGTCATTCTATTACCGACACAAAATGTGGTGGGATTGATTTTTTTTGAAAGAGTTATAGAGACATCACATCTTGAGATGGGCTAATCTAATATTAGAATATTGTAATTGGCAGATATTTAATGAGAATTAAATTACAATTTTTTAGATTGGTTTAATTGACTTTTAGAATGTTAACATATCAAAATTATTTTAACGTCATACCATTTATTTCATTTGGTAATCATAGGAGAAAATTTTTATCGGAAATAATGCTAGAATACATACTTTATTTAAAGTGATAAGGAAGGTAGTTTTTAAGTTTAATTTATTATCGAGAAAACAATCTCATCTAACAGAGTTTGTTAACTTCTTAGATTGTTTATATAGCCAAACATAGAATTCAACAGTTTATTAAATTATTCAATTCTTTAACATTGTGTAAGTTCATTAAAAAGGATAGATCAAATTATACTAATGTAAAAATTATATTAAATTATAAACGATATGGTGCAAACCAAATTCCAATATTTTCTAAACAAATACCAGTTTGTTTTGAAACTACTTTGGGTATACATTATTAAAATACAGAAGTATTAATTTCTAACTCAATATATAATTTATTAATTCAAACTTTCATAGATTCGTTTATAAACGCAAGGAAAACAATTTACTTTTGTATAATCAAACTATTTTGAAAATTCATAATTTCCTAGTTAATAAATGAGATACCAATATTTATCACGTTAATATTATCACAACAAAGTTTAAAATTAAAGTTATTAGTTACGTAGTTCATATTTAGCTTATACTTTCGAAAAACTAATGAAAAAAATCTATTCCCTCTATTCTCTCTTTGTTATATGATTTACTTAGTTTTCAAGTAAATGTTATTTTGAAATATGTTTATTTAATATGACTGATGATAGTTTTGAACATTGATTCAAGACAGTGTGATTCCTGGCAGTTTTGAACACTTGACTTTTTAACATTTGTTTTGACTCCAGGTTTTTTAAAAAAAATGTGTACAATTTTTTTAAAATTATGTAGAATATGGTTACAAGTCCAATTATGTATCAAAAAATTATTTCAAGTCAAATTATATATAATAGTGGATAAATAAAGGGAATAAATTGAATCTTTATTAATAAAATATCTATCGATGAATAGTTAATAAGAAATAGCGTATGTATGTAGATTTTGCATAGCGATACAAAATCTGAAGTCGAAGTGAAGTATACAAATTATACAGATAACAAGATTATAAATTGCGTCTTTATTTTTTTACGAAAGACTCCATTTGGTTGTTATTCATATGAAGTAATTCCTTCTAGATTTCATTGCTCTCTTTCCTTCAATCGGCGCTCCAAATTGGTCTATGTTTATGGCTATTACGTGACATTGATTCAATAATTAAGGCTTATAGAAATATTTTATTTAAATTTAGCATTTCTGCTGCTACTTTAGTTTAAAACATGTCCATTGTCATTCTAAAAAAATGCAATAAAGTAAAATATATGTTTTAATGATTAGTGTAGACTGACCAGTGAGTGAACAGGGCCCAGTGAATGAACAGTTGGTAAATACATTTTAAAAAAAATAAGGATTAAAAATCATTCCACTGGATGGATTGGCAACACTGACTTTTCCCATCTTGTAGGAAGCTATCTGACATCTGATTGGTTGTAATTGGTCATTAATTAAAATCCAGCATGTCTATTGACTTTAACATTTTTCTGTTCATTCACTTCTGAAAGAACTGTTCATTCACTTGGCTGTTGCACCACTTTTTATTTGGGCCCCCAAAAGACCCAAAGCATCGCGATATAAAGATCACCTCCTTTTTTTTTGTAGAATTTACGTGCAATGACATGTGCTCACATTGTCATAAACCAGAAGCTATATTTTCTTAAAATGTATGAGTTTTCTTAAAACAAATTGTGCTGAAGCGTATATCCACTGGTTAGTCTACCTATTAATTTATTCATTTAAATAATTTTTTAGCGTTTCCTAAGCGAATTTACTACATTTATCCTATGAAATCTTTAAGGAAAACAAAACAATGACTTTTTCTTATAATCTATCCTCAGCGAACACAAAAACATAAGATTAGTTTAGAAAGGGGCGGATTATCAGGAATTTTAAAGGATTAAGTTTTGCTCGGAATTCTTCACAAACTAAGGATCTGAAGTTATGACAAGCTAAAGTAAACAAGAAATGTTTTTAAACAAAATAATATTCTTGTTTGAATAATTCTTCTTAAGTAAAAGTTCTACACGAACAACTTTTCAACCTCCAAATATTGTTTATAAATTTGTTAGGTATATGTTGAGGTTCAAATGAATCTAAAAAAAGGAAAATTTTTATGCGTTTAACCCTCTAATGCATGAATTTTTTTCATCCCGAAAAAATATATGTGTATCTTTAATACTCATAAATTATGGGGAAAATACTGAAAAAAAATTTAACTGCATTAGAATTTAAATAATTCCAATTTTTAAATTTTTCCATGTGACAAAAAACAACTACAAAATTCCAATTTTGATAATAATGACTAGAAAACTACTAAATATATTTCAAAATAACCCTCTTTAGCTATAGTTAATTTTTCAAAACAATTTATTTGTTTTTAGTACTAATATTATTATACTTTGAATACTTCCAAAAAAGTAATTTCACAAAAATTAATAACCTCACTCTTTAAGTTTGAATACACTTTCACTACTGTCATCTTTGAGGATTATTAGTATGACAAATGACAGGGATTGCGCCCTCTAGAAGGGAAGGGCGTAGGCTATGAGGATTATTAATAACTAAAACTTCAAAATGGAATGTAATAGATGAAAAAAAAAACACAAATTTGTCTAGAGGGAGCTCGACCTTAATACAATAAAGTGGATTATGTAACAGTATGCATTAGAGGGTTAAAGTGGCATTGTACGTATGCATGGATATTGAGTTTTAAAAAAGGTTGGTTAGTTAGTTCAAAATTTTCAGAGCAATCGTTATTTTATTACTTTAAATACCTATTTTAAAATATATGGAAATGAATGCAGTATTAAGATTAAATAATACATCAGAAACTGAGATTTTTGTTTTATACATATTTTGGAGTTTTCTGATTTTGAACATTTTGTCTGTTTGTCTTTCAGTCTGTCTGTCCTATGGCACATGCCTCGTTTTCCTTGACGGAAATCAAGTTATACGAAATTAATCATCGCTTTTTCTCATATTTTAGTGTTGTCCTACTGTAAACTCTCATTTTAACCCTTTCAGTCCCAGTGATGCCATTTGCCATCATCATTTTTCAATAATTTTTTCTAAATGTTTATATCCCATTATGACATCCAAACACACATCATTTGATTCTTCACAATCTGTTCTATTCGACAATATCTTACAGTAATTTCAATAGAAATCAGAACGACTATTTTTTTATTCAGAAAATAGCTAACAAGCGTTTCACCTGATTTTTGAAAAGTTCACTTCAGTTCCTCATATTTAAAACAATTTAAACTATTTCGGTTAAAATAATTATTAATTTTTTTTAATAATAATAATATTATCAGATACCTTAAAATATGTAACTCGAAGTGTTTTTAGGAAAAAATATATTTTTATTTTGTTGTTTTCCACAGTTAAAAAAGTTTGGCATTATTTCAAAAACCATATAAAAAATTAAATGAATTTTTTTTCTTATAGAAATCTTGTTTTTGACCTAACATAAGCTTATATTGTGAATATCAGATGTTTCTGTAGTGTAGTAAATTTTTGGGACTGAAAGGGTTTAAAAAATCTCACTTTTGAGAGTTTTTTTTACCTCCACAGCAAATTTTGTTCTTTTTGACAACCGGGTTCTACACAGAGTGTTTTATATTAACGCAGATGTACTGCTCGAAAAGAAATTTTCCCTACCAACGTGGGTTCACGATCGGAATTTCAGAAAATTCAAATGGCGAAAGATTTTCTTCTTTCTGGCAATTTCCCCCCAAAAAAATTTTTTAAAACAAAAATTCTTCTTTTTAATTTGACACAATTTGTAATCGGAGCATTTTTCATGAGCTCATTTAGTGAAAAATCCCGAAATTGTTGTAGAATTTGATCCTTCATTTTTTGATAAAAAGTATGTGAATAGCAAAATATTGAATGATATTTATTTTCTTAGTCTATCTTATTCTTCTAAATTCTACACCTTTCGTAGTAATATTAATTAAAATTTATAATATTTTTCAGCCAGTATTCTCTCTATGTTTTTATGCGAAGAAGAAAATTCAAGCGTAAAGGAATCTTATTTTTTGAAATATCCAGTAACTAATTTTATAAATAGTTGTTAAGCAATTTGACAAAACTTATCTTTAGATATACAAACTATTCCAGATGAATATTTTTTAAGCGTCTTTTTTCTCCAAGAATATATAAAACTGTGGAACCTGAAACAAGTATTTCAAAAACAAAATTAACAAAAAATAATAATTAGTTGAAATTTTAAATTTAAAGCTCAACAGTGAAAAACACTTATATCCACTTTCGTATCATACACATGATTAATTGAGCTTTGCAAATGCTTTTGTGGCAAAAACAGCATTTTTTCCTCGACCTCGACCACCCCTCGTTCCTGCCCCTCGATTTGGCGACCATTCCCAAAAACTTGGCGCGATAACTACCCTTGGCAACCCTACCGGCAAAAGAATTCCATCGCTCCCCGAGATACTAATACTTTACAAACCGCGCGAAGTTTATCTTGCCACAGGCATGCGAGCAACTTGCGAGATATGTCCCTCGTCAGCGTGTGGAGGATTCCTTGTGCATGTGAATTCTGCAGTTAAAGAAAAGTGCTGTAAATAATAATTTTCATTATTATTTTGAAATATTGATGTTCGTAGGGAAGGTCTAGAAACTGTTTTTAGACATTGACTATGCTTGACAGCGAGCTTGGGACCACGAGGTTTCTGTCGATGTGTTTACAAACCGCACTTCTGTTGTTGTCTATTTTCCATACGGGCATTTCCAGCGTGAAAGGTAAGTTGTCATTTTTTTTATTGTACAAAACTATTAAAAAAGAAAGCAGTTCAAAATGTTTTAATTTCAAATTCAAGGGGATTTTCCGAAATTTATGAAAATAAAGAATTTTTAACCGTCTTAAAATACTATTTTTACCATCTAGTATGTTTTTCCGACATTCCATAACAATTATGAAAATGTTTTTCACAAGAAAAACAACAACATTTATTTCAGTTTATAATGTCTCACCATTATTCAATTTTTTAAATTGTTGTTACTCAGGTTGTAATATTTAGAAACATAAACCTGCTTAAAATTCTAAAACTCCAATGAATAACTATGGAAAGGTATCACATATTTTTGTGAATGTACATAAGAGTATATTGAATAGAATTAGGGGGAGGGAATGGTGAAAATATTTAATAGATTTCCTAGATAAAATAAAAAGCTTGATGAAATTTGATTTTTTTATAATATATAAAATTGTTTACCTACTAAATCATTTTTTTTACTTAAAAGTTCATAATAACCGGTATTAAAATAAACGTCAAAATATGTATATAAAAAATTTAATGGTTTAAAATATTGAAGTTTTTATGCATTTTTTTTTCATTTTAAAGCTCTGTTTTAGACCATTTTACACCTATTTATCAAATAAATATATCTTTCTGCCAATCTAAGAAAAAAAAGTTTTGTACCAATTCTAATTATATTTGTATCATAATTCAATGTTAGTAGAATAAGTCACTAAGTTTTACAGTGTGGAAAATAAGTCTAACAATACATGATTTCTACCAGTGCTTTAAAAACTAAAACCTATTTCTAGCAATGTAATAAATGTATTCATAAATTAAGTTATTTTTGTACTAAATATTCACAACTTAAATTTGCTTTTGAGTGTGAAATTCAAACATCCGTTTTCGAAATCTTTTTGTTAATGTTATTTATATAAAAAGAAGCTGTGTAATATAATGAGTTGAACTAAGCAACTAAAAAACTCGCGACTGTTTTCAAGTTAAGGTTTTCTGGTTCCACTACAGAATAATTTAAAAATAATTAATCTACATAGAAACTGATTTGAATAATACAAACACGTTCTTCCTTACAGGGATATTAAGCATACCTTGAATCATACTGCAATCATTCTTTTATATTGCTCCTATTATTTTGATTGAGTTCTTGGGATCATCGCCCGATATTAAATTGCATTTTGATATGTTTATTATTGCTTTTCATAAATTCTGAATTTATTTAACGAACTAATTTGTAACTCTCATGAATCTTTACAAAATGGCAAATACGGGGAATTTCTTTCAAAATAATACATGCTTTAAAATATTAATCCTTTTTTTTAAATGCATTATTTTATCAGTAAAGCTTAAGAATTTCTAATATATGTGTATTTTGTTCAATAAGTAAAATTTTAAATAAAATATCGTCAGTAAAAAGGATTATTTTTAGACTGTATAGAGTAATAATTGATTGAAAATATGAATTGATTAACGATTTATTGAATTGGTAGAAGTTTTTACTCCAATTTATTTTACGGTTTAAAAATCCAATTGTGTTGGTCAATTAGAATTTTAGTACCAACATCACCATTGATCGTATCTAAAAAAACTGCTCAATCAAAACAAATTCCGGACCATTCTAATTATTATATATAAACTTAACAAATCAGGTACCCAACAAAAAAATTACAAACATTTTATTAAGGGATTCAATGGCTATATCCCAAATAACTTGCTAACAAGCCACTAAGACCATTTCTTTTCCAATCACATCGATTCTTCTGCTAGTAAATCCTCAGAAATGACATCCCCCCCAATCTTCTAAAAATAAAGAAACTGCATAAAAAAAAAGTCGGATGATATCCAAAAAACAGAAAAAAAAAAAATTGCTGAATTAATTATGTGGATGTTTTCATGGGTTCATGTTATGCATATTGAAATGACAATTAATAATACTCAAAATACGTAAAACTTACTATATACTTAAAACTTAAAAGAGTACTCAATTGGTAGATTATATGAAATTTTTTTATATAGCTTGAATGAATAACAAAAAAATTAAATTAGTGGAATTATTACAAATTTATTTGAAGCTTTCCAAATCAAAATTTATGTGTCAAAGGCTCATAATTTTACTAGTAAAAATATTTTGAGGTATAAAAACTTGGTAGTCAATAATAATCTAAATACCATTTTAATACCATACCAATTGCATAACAAAAATCATCGTTGATCATAAGTAAAACTGCACTATTAAAGCAAATTCTTGACCATTCTCAATATTCAATAACTGACAATTAACAAACTAATTTTCAACGAAAAAAGCAATTTAATTCAGCAATTCAATAGCTATATCTCAAATAACTTCCCTCCAAAATGCGTGCCTAGAATTTTTTTTCGAATTACACCGATTTTTCTGCTAGTAAATCCTCAGAAATGGCATTCCCTGCCAATCTTTTAATGAAGAAATAACTGCTTAATAAAGATGTTGGATATCCAATCAAAGGAACATCGGCAAATCGATATACGTTTTGAAAAGACTCTTCATTTCATAGGCTGCACTTCACCCCATTCATCCCAAATTCCAAAATCTACCGAAGCGTGAAAAGGTTTTCCCTACTCCATTCATGGTAGAATATATTTCCCCGTTATTAGGGTAACTTTTTGGTGGATTTTTCGGGCTGTTAAAAGTTGCTGATTAATTAAATATAAGGATGTTTTTATGGGTTTATGTTATGCATATTTAAATGACGATTAATATAGTACATAAAATAAAACTTAATTGATAGATGTATATAAAAAAATTATAAATAGATAATCAAATATAGCTTATCAAAATAAATAAAATTAGTGGAATTAATTTCGGAGTTAAGGATACATAAAATAGTATTCGATCGGTAACTGGGTATAACACATTTAACAAATAGCTAAATAAAAAACAAAATAAATTGAATTTGTGCGTTTGATTTCTTAGTTAAATAACACACTGTCCAAAATGTGTGCTTAACTTCAGCATGATAATGATTCTTAGCACCTGCAATGGCTGAGTGCTTAATCATACTTTCAGCTTCCGCTTGAACAATTTTTTTAGTCTTTGTAAGCAAAAACTTAGGAACTGGTTCAACAGAAAACCAAAAATATTGCAAAACATTACACCACGGAGTTGCAGTTACAATGCCATATATTTGATGAAATAAGCACCAAATTTTTCGACGAAATTTTTAGATTTCTATCATTTCATTAAAATTTTATATCTTCATTTTTTTTTTGCTTACAAGCCTTGTTAGTACATTGGTTATTATGTCATGATTATAATATTTTAAAACTAATATAAATTTCTCCTTCATTAAACTTATAACTTTGCGCGACATTTAAGAATGTATTAATTCACATTAATACTTACACCAGATCTCTGATTGCCCCAATTAGTAGATAGTTAATCAAAACTCATTATAAAATTAATTTTTCAAACAATTATGCACTTAAAAGCATACTTTGCACAGTAATTAAAAAAAATCGCGATTAACTTTTGCTTAAGGCCTAAGGTCGCTCAATTCAGTATAATTTGAGGTTTTGAGGGTTAAACATAATTACTTTTAATGTGCTGTGAATGAAAAAAAAAACAAGTTCTGTCAGTTTATTGTAATTAACAGACCATTTAAATTTTTATTCTTAATTCCAAATGCTGAAAAAAGTTTTTTTTCCAAACCTCCGAAAGCTGTTCTACCATCTTGGTGCATTATTATTTAATACAATTGATAAGTCAGCTGCTTTGGTATGAGTATTTTTTAAAAGTATGATCATTCCTTTATAATGAAAACATCATACTATATAACGAAAAAGTTATTTTTTAAGTTAATTTATTTAACTAAAGCTGTGAATCGAATTCCACACTGTACCACTAGAGCAAAGAGCAAAACGGATACGTTACCAAAGGTCATCTTCTCCACCATAGTATCAATGACCTAAAACAAAATATTTTTTTACCAAATACTACGGTGATTTGTCACTAGATTTCTTCTTTAGCTACAAAAGAATCAGGCCCGTCCTCTGTTCTATATTCACGGACTAGAATGGAATAGGGAGGTTTCTATAAGTGAATGGAACCTCGGGGAATTACAATTAATTAGTCAGCTGCTTTGGTATCAGTATTTTTGGAATGAAAAAGTTAGTAAATGAAATAATGAAAAAGTCAGTAAAATTTGAACTAAAGCTGTGAATCGAATTCCACACTGTACCACTAGGGCAAAGAGCAAAACGGATACGTTACCAAAGGTCATCTTCTCCACCATGGTATCAATGACCTAAAACAAAATATTTTTTTACCAAATACTACGGTGATTTGTCACTAGATTTCTTCCTTAGCTACAAAAGAATCAGGCCCGTTCTCTGTTCTATATTCACGGACTAGAATGGAATAGGGAGGTTTCTATAAGTGAATGGAACCTCGGGGATATTCATCCCTCTCTGTATTCTCTTTTCTGATGACAGAACCAGCTGTTCTGATATTTAATTTAGATTTTTTTTTTATATAGGGAAATTTTTATGAAAGATTATGATGACTATACCCCGGAAGTAGATTTTTTTGTCACAGGGTATTTAATATATTTTTTAATGTTTTTTAGAGACGGGTTAAATTTCTGCTGAAAACTGTTATTTTTTTGTTTTGAAAAATAACAGTGATACCGTAAGTATCTTCAGTTTGCAAAGTAGTTCTTGTTAATCATTGTATTCGTACATCATTGCAAGTCGTGAATTTTCTAATACCGAAACCTTTTTCTATTTATTAAAGAACAGTTTTTAACTGAAGTGTATTTGAAATAAAAAAAAAACGTTTAAATAATTTATTGTAACACGAATCGGAGAAAAAAAGAGGCATGATAAGGAGCAACTTTGTATTAAACTGTTCTCAAAAATATATCTGAATTTTTTGCCTTTTTTTTTTTAAAGTTTTCATTAAATGTCTAGGGACGTGATATGAGTGTGAAATCGTTGTCATTTCTTATCACTAACTTAATGAAAATTTTCGGACATTGATTTGGTTTCAAATAATTAACTGATAATTTTTCAATCCTTTAACTTGGTCTTATTGAATTAAAATAGTTATTTTCAAAAATAAACTCGTTTTAATCTTTAGGTTTAACTGGAAAAATGATATACATATTTTAACAGTTTTTGTTTCCCTCTAATTTTCATGATTTATAAAAGCTTGGAATACTTTTCTGAATTATTGTATAAAATAAAGAAAGTATCTTAGTGCTTTCGAATGAGGACTTGAGAACTTTAAATTTACTTTCCCTGAATTTTTGCACTTAAGTACCGTAATATATATTTTTAAACTTGCTGAGTTTTCCTATAAAGGAGAGTATAACTTATATTTCAGAAGAATTCACGCTTTCAGCACAATTTTTGCTCTAAATTTATTATTATTTGGTCGCAATTTGGCTTTGGTATTGTTTCAACAGAACTTATGGCAGCTAGTTAAAACGCAATTTTATTATTAATTTTTATTTGTATCAAAAGTCATTAGAAGTTTTTCCTTGGTGTAACCCCTTTATAAACTTTACACAGCAACTTCTCCTTCGAAAATCGTACTTCATCTATACCAAAACCGAGCTTAAGTTTGCAGCAGAGAAATGTACTGAGCGGAGGAAACTGGGTAAACAACCCGGCTGGAGCCGCAATTTCATGTACTCTGATTGGCTGCTCCTTTAGACCCTGATATTCGTGCGCCCTGTTACGTCAAAATCGAAGGAAAAAAATAATTAAAATAACATTCTAACTGAAGCTAAACTAATAAAAAATAATACATTTATGTCTTGAAACAACAAATCAATTTGTATATTGAATGTGAAATACCATTTTGTATTCGATTCTTGCACTCAAAAATGAGAACTATTTACCCTTTTTCTCGTATACTGCAAACTTAAGGTCGGTTTTAGAACAACATATAGAACAACATCAATCGTGTCATTACCTGGACTTTCTGTTCTAATCTATGCTTTATTTAGCACATTTGCCGAAGCGTGCGTCGCGAGCATCAGCTTATATCCGATAATAATGTCGGGCGGCGAATCCCGAAATTGACAGTTCGGTTCCCGAAGCGTTATATGCTAAGGCGGTCCCACAGTGAAGCGCTAATCACCTTGTTGATCCAATTTGGCTGCTATAGGACGAGAGACTCGAGTAGATTTTCTATGGCTTCTTGGCTGATTGAAATATACTGGTTTAGTGGAGGATTTGGATGTAAAATATCATTTAGATTCGGGTACTAGAATATGCATGTAGTGTACTTGATAGGATACATCAAACAGTGATACCTTGTTGTTGTAGCATTGATATTGCGGTTGTATACCTTGTATTGAGAACAAAGGACGTTTCTAACTTAAGGATTAGCCTATAAATTTACAATTATTTGGTACTATAATTGATATAGATTTGTTGAAAAACTATGCAATGCACTGTTAAAAAAAATATTGTTCGAATTAGCCGCAACAGCTGTGTCGTGAAATATTTTTGGTTTTTGTTTTCCAAAACCCAGAAAATGGTTCACCCAAATTAGGAAAATATGGTTCTTATGATCTTGATTTAGAATAAGACTTTCCAGTTCTTTATTATCAAAACGTTGAACAAAAATGTGCCGCAAAAAAAATAATAGGCCTTAGTTTTCCGACGGTTACCCTAGAACAACAACAGTAAAATATCATTTCCCGATTCACCTTCGACAAATATGACGTCTCATATCCCTTTCAAATACCATTTATTCGAAAACAAGCAACATTAAGCTAAGGGCTTTATGACGCGAATCTTTACCAACACAAAAACAAGCCCCAAAGATGACGTAAATCCGACACGAACAGATCGTGCGACAGATAATGTCAAACACTCACAGACAAATAAAGAATAACAGAAAGACAAACACTCGGCCATAACAAACGCCATACTAAGCGCCCAGGAAGGTGGCTTCTAAATCCCGGATCAGAGATGCTACAAATCCCACCGTTTTTGAACGTCCTTGAAAAATCCTTCGTGCCCTTTTTTTACATTATTCATCCCCCATCTTTGAAGGGGGGATAATCCCTTTCCCCTTCTAAAACCGAAGTACCAGTAAATCGTTCTGAAGCCCCCTCCTTCCCGCATTCTTTTTTTTTTTTGTAAGAACCCAGCGTGACCATTCTGACAAAGACTTACAGCTGTAGTGGTATTTGGGCTCGGGACGTCTGCTTCTCCTGACAAATGCCCTCTACAAGCTTCGGCTAGAAGGTTTGATTTGGTTTGTGCACTTGAGTGCCACACAATGGCTTTTATGGACTCCGAGATGGAGATGTGTGTACATTCGAGATTTTGAAGGTTGTTTTTTTTTTTTTAAGTAGTGGTTGGTATAATTCGGAGATGGGTTGAAGGGGATTAGAAGATCGATTATCTGTGGATTTATTTGTGAGTTTTTGTAACTCTCCAGTAGCACGGAATTACACTTGCGTTGACTTACAATACAAAAAATGAGTCTTTCCCCAGTTATTACAAGTTGTCTTGAAACAATACAAAACTGCCATGCGACTCAATAATACTGCATACACTCTTAAAAAAAACGAGCGATTTTAACTCAGAGTGAGTTAACTTTTCTTTCATTCAGTGTGAAAATCACTTCCCCTATAGGAGTGATTTTCACTTTTTTTTTTTTTAGTAAACCCCCCCGGGACGGGATCACTCCAACGTGATTTTTTTAACTTCCGTCATTTTTTTTTTTCTTTCCTTTCCAGTCCGAAAATCTTCTCTTCTATGATTTTGGATTTCAATTTTTTCTTTTAGTAGTTAACACAAAAACTGTGTTGAAGCCGCAGCACGAAGGAATTCTTCCGAAAATTACTTTAGCATCAGCTTTTTAATGCTTTTCTAGAGATTAAAAATAACCGATTGTTTTATCCAATATTGAGATCAGCGAGCATTTTCCCATACAGTTTATTTCATAATGGTTTTTGGTATACTCAGCCCTGACTTTCACTTTTTCTCTTATATCGAGCTGAATATAAAACTTATGCTTAAAAGTTCGAAATCCTCAGCTATAAATTTTAGCACTGGCATCATCATCATCATCAATGAATCGATAACGTTTGGAAATAATAATCACAAATTATAAAATATTAAATCTTTTAAAATTTACCCAAGAACATACCTGAAATAAAGTACGTTATAGTCTTATTTTTTGGTAGTATGTATTATTTATTTGTTTATTTATTTATATTTCGGTCGGATATTTTTTTTTGTGTCTGAACTGTTTCTCCTGTCTGAACTTTGCTTTCCTGCTTTGTTTCAAGAAATAGCTCTTATAACAACATGAGGTAAATGGCAAAACTTCGAATTGAGATGTGCTATATTTTTTAGTCCTAGAATTGCATAACATGTATAGTCGTATAAAGTATTCTAAAGCGGGGAAATTTCGAATGTTGATGGGAATGTCTCTCATTTCTTTGGTGTCACTTTCGAATGCGATTCGTGAAGTTTCATCACTATTTGTTCCTTGAAAATGGTGCTACTTGCATTCCAAATGTTTTTATTTTATTGCTGAAATGGTCAAGAAGCATCTGAAGTTCTTTTTAAAACGTTAATGTTATTTTATTTTTGAATTTCTAAAAAAAAAATACACAAAACACTCCTCAAATCGTTTTAAAATATATTTCGATAATTAGATTAATCTAGGATTTTTTTTAACGTACCATCGATAAAATACACTCTTAAAACAAACGAGCGATTTCAACTCAGTCTGAGTTAATTTTCGCTCCTTTCAGTGTCGAAAATGCACTTCCTCTATTCGAGTGGATTTCACACTTTTTTGTTGTTAAACCTCCGACAGGATCACTCCAAACGAGTGATTTTAACTCAGTCTGAGTAATTTTCACTCCTTTCCAGTGTCGAAAATGCACTTCTCCAATAGGAGTGGATTTCACTCTTTTGTTTTAAGAGTGTAAGCGACCTTAGAAATACCGTTAGTTAGAAAAATTTCACTAGCCTTACATTTTAAAACTAATCTTAATATAAACGCCTGCATCGTTACATCGATTTTTTTCTATCGACATCGACATTTCACATCAACATCTATTTTTTTAACGAACATGGATAAAATTAGTGGCCTTAAAAATACCGTTAACTTGAAAAATTTCTCAAGCTTAACAATTTAAAACTGATATTCCTATAATAAGCCTAGGTCATTTTTTTTGTTCAAAAATAAGTTTCTAGTAAGCGTTAAACATCAAATTAAAAAAAATCATGAAATTTTACCCTCTTCGTCTTTGTTGAAATGTCCGTAAGAAAGTTTTAATATTAATTTTATATCTGCCTCATAATTAATAAATTTTTCAGTAAGGCATAAAGTAATTAACATTTCCCAACAAATGTGTTTTCTTTCTGTAAATATTTTCGAATCAAATTCCATTCCATTCCGCAGATATCTCTCGGAAGAGCTGATAAAAGAAGTCTTTATTAAACCGATCGTTAAAAAATGAAGATTTGACCGTAATAACTCAACGGTGAAAGAAGTCACTTTTCTCCAATATATTGCGAGGAATCTGCTTCTTCTAACGATATGCGTACATAGAAAATCTGATAATTCTTGTAAACAAATTATAAATTCTTCGTTTAATCAAACAGCCATCGAATTCCACACGAATAATTAGTTGCAATTAATAAGAATATATTACACATCAAAATGTAGTGAAAACAGAAAATTGTGTAGACGTTTGTTGATGAAGATAAAGATAGATAACTGGAAACTGGTTTGTTAATGAAAGCATTAATGTAAATAAACAACTGTATGATACGTTCTATTTAACGCATGAAATGTAATTTCTATCGAAGTTCTAAACTAATTTAATTTGACATTATTTATTTAATCATTTCAATATAAGTCTTTAAAGCCAAAATATTAGTAATATATAATTTGGTATATTATTATATCAATTTGCATATATGGATAAAAACTAACCTAATTTTCTATTACCCTTATAGTTACTCAGAATCAGAATACATGTTATTTGCCTGAAAATATATTGTTAAAAGTTATTAATTGAAAAAAATATTCCGACTTCTACGAATGACGTGTATGAAAAAAAAAAGTTCTCTTCTGATATGTTAACTCAATTTGGGAAGCACTAGATCAAAATAACTCACTTTAACTGTTTTTTTTAATCATCTAAACGCCATGCCCTTGTATTTATTCTAATATTTCATGACTCAAGAAAAGTCCAGAAACTCATAAATACCAGCTCTTCCTACCGATTCAAAACATCAAATAAGACCAAAATAATTTTACTCAGCAGTTAAAAAAACATTTCCTCCCCGTAAAATCAAAACATTTTAAGATCTTCTGTTCCATTGTATTTCTTATAATGTTTTGTGACTCGAAAAGTTAATACAAGGTCAAAATTACAAGCTATATCATCCAATTCCAGAATCCAAATTCGATCAAAATAATCTTGCACTTTTAACTGTTTAAACATAACTTCTCATTTTCATTCCCAAATCCATCTTCCATTCCATAGTATTTCTTATAATGTTTTTGTACTCAAAAAGTTATCATAAGCGTGGGGACCGATGGTGTTGTTGAGAAGTAATAGTGAAAATATATAATATTATCAGAAGGTTATTTTAAGACAATTAATTTAACAACCACAGCCCTAAACAACATAAAAATAAATTACAAGTAAATATGGCAGAATATCAGAACATCACAGGTCCTTTTGGCCTGAGAGTAGGAACACAGTAATGTGTTGTTGGGTTCGAATTTCTCTGGGAATGAATGTCTCCCGCCTTTGTACAAGGATTGGATAAAAGAATATATTGGAATTTATACTATTGGATGAGAAATTTTAGTGACAGATCAGTTAGTTTCAGTTCGTAATTTTGAAGGATTCGGGTGCAAAGAGACGTACCGTGTGCAAAAGTTTCACTTCTCAAAATGGCGTGCCGAAATAAAGAAAGTTAGTAGAAATTAAATTAAATAAGAATCACCACAAAGTAAAAAAATACAAGATATATTTATCAATGTAAGAATCCAAATTAATCTTAAACCTCAACTGTTTTTGTTCAGCTGTTATCAAAAAGCTTTTTGTTTTCTTTCCCACAACCATCTAAACATTTCAAGAGGTCTTCCATTCCCTTGTATATCTTCTTGAGTCACCATAGGTTCAAAAATACAAGTCCTTCATACCATCGATTCAAGAAACCAAATTAGTCCAATCTTACACTTCAACTATTTAAAAAAAACTTCTCATTTTTATCCACAAAAACATCAAAACATTTCAACATCTTGTATTTCTTCCACACAGAAAACCACACAATGGTCTTCTCTCATCTTGCCCAGAAAACGATTAAATCGGAATTCCAGACGTACGACACTGTCGCTTCAATGTCGAGACTCTGACCATGACGACTTGTCACTCACTCCCCCTTCTAGATAAGCATCAAGTTCTTAAATTTCCCTCTCCAGAAAGATCGAATTTCTTCCAAGGAGTCCTTTTGCACTAGTTTCTTGTTGCTGTAGCGTTGGAGATGATTTGAGGGAGTAGTTGGATTGGGTTTCTGTTATTTATGTAAAACGTATATAGGTGATTCGTGTTATATTCAGAAAATATTTTCAACTTTGAGCTTAACATATTAAAATATTCAAGAAGGAAACAAGGTGAAATTTTTGGAGCAAATAATTTACCAACAAATAAACTATTTGAGAAAATAATATACCTTGTTTCCTTCGTGAATACTCTCATGCATAATTGCTGCTCAAATATTATTTTTTAATAAATTCACGTGATTTTTGTGAAACTCCGTTCTTGCAGCAAAATATTATTGTGTAAAATTTGACTAACACTAGAATTTTTTTATTGCAAACCTGAGGAAACCACTGCACTACTATTGCAGTTTATCCTTTCACTCTTAACCTTGAAACAAACGAGTGATTTTAACTCCGTCTGAGTTAATTTTCACCCTTTCCAGTGTCAAAAATGCACTTCCCCTCTAGGAGTGAATTTCACTCTTTTGTTTTGTTAAACCTCCGACTGGATTTCCACAGCAGTCTCCCATGGTTTGAAATTTAAACTGCGGGCGAGCGATTTTAACTCAGTCTGAGTTAATTTTCACTCCTTTCCAGTGTCGAAAATGCACTTCTCCTATAGGAGTGGATTTTACTCTTTTGTTTAAAGAGTGTTTATTATTTTCTTATTCAACTTCACTGCAGCCAAGTGCGGGGAACGACTTTCGCAATTTTTTTTCTGAAGGCAGGACGATTTGGCCCAACGGTCTTGTAGGCGCGTTTACATGAGCCATTGAATCCATGGACTGAAGAGCAAACTCAGCAATTTTTCCCTCTTGGGGATTTTCTCCCAGACGGAACCGGAATTGCACGGTTCGTTGGGGGTTGCGCAAACCCTCCAGTGTTGAAAGAGGGTTTGATGTTTCATACCATGCATTCGGCCACAGACTATCATTTGGGTTAGAAATCCGACACAACCTCGTGTTTTCCCCTAATGGGGATTTTGGCATTCCATGGATTCGATGGTTCATGTAAACGCGCCTTGTGACTGGTCTCCCTCTTCTGTACCCTCAATCATTAAAAAAAAAATCAATTTTTATAACTGAAAACCATTTTTATCCTGGCAAGCCTATAGAGAACAGGTACATAAGCAAACATACATTTCTTTCCAATCCCATCCCTAACTACCCTAACCACAAAAACGATAATCTCCGAAAGAAAAACTCCAAAGTCGTCTGAAAGCACCCCCTTTTCTTTGGGGGACGAGGTAGTTATTTATTTCTTCCTGCCAAAAGGCGGGAGTCCTTTTCCCCTAGTCTGGGGGGTCAAGGGGTCAAGAGCTTCCCCCCTAAACCTCCTGGGGTAAAGGAAAATTGTGGAGGGCTGAGTTTGGTATTTCTGGTTCTGTTTGTTTGTGCTTTCTGTGCCTTCTTTGTCCTTGTAATGTCTTGAGAAAAACGAGTTATTGTAGTGGTAAACAATCTTGGTTTGGAGGATTTTTTTTTTAAGGGAGTGGAGCTAATTTGTAGCTAGAGCGCTAACAGTGTTGCTTTTGTTTTAGTGAAAAATACATGTAATGTGGCTACTTTTATGCTTCATTAGCCCCCCAAATGCATGATTTTCTTATGTTTTTTCTCTAAAAAGTCTATACATTTTAATTTTACCCCCAAACTACTGTAAAACACCGCACATAGTCCTTTTTGAAGACATGTCTGACTGGCTCTGAAACAATTTAGCATTGATAAAATTCATATAAAAACAAAAGAATATTATTCATTTCATACGAAAGGAGCTACTATTTCAGCAGTTATATCCCATCAAAAATTCCATTATTCCCATTAGATTTTGAAATTTCAGCCGGCATTTGACAGTTAACTAACATAAAGTCCAACACACAATCCCACTTATAATGCCTTTACTTTGCCCGAGGCCGAATTTCACCTTTGGTTGCACTTGTTTTGATATTTCAATCCATAACCTAATGGCCATTTGCATCTCTGCGACACAACAAACCTCTAAAAGCTTAGGAACCGTTGCATGCAAAAAGGAGTCAAGTCCTTTGGCGAATTTCCGCACTCTCTTCTCCTTTCACTAAAATATAGAGAGGAAGAACCTTAGTGGGAAATTCTTCATAGGATTTAACACACTTTTAGATGTAGTGATTGCTATTTAAACTCCAGAATAACCCTTGCCAAGCACCGAATCAATATCATGAGGATTCATTGGAGGGGCCCTGGAGACATTTCAAGACGACCGCCTCTGTCAAAGTTTTAACACCTCCAGTAGCGAAACGTTTTCTTTTTGTCGAAACTCGGAATCTCACTGTCTTTAAAAGTAGCCGTAAGTGAGAAACTAAGTAAGATAGTTTGTCCTAATGGTGTTGGAAAAGAAACCTCCAAGTATTTTTCAATTGTTGTAAAAGTTAATCTATTGGCGTGTCACTCAACTTTAAATTAATACTCAGTTAATCAGTACATTTAAAAGTGGATACCTGTATGATAATTTCAATTACCGTCGAAGCAGGTAACTTTGGCCAGAATACTAACTTTACCCCAAAAAGCGTAGGAAAAAGATTGTTTCTTAATTTCTCTTCATAAATTAAGAAATTTTAAGTTGTTTTACACTTTCAGCGTCTTATGAGTACATTTAGCGACTCTTTTAAATAAAGCAACTGCTGAACGGGGGAAAAACTTGTCTAATTATTCTCTCACTAAAAAAAATTAAAGAAACATTTTCGAAAATTTTGAAGTGCAACAATGCTTGTTTTCACTGTTTGACTTACGAGAAAACAATTTTGTAGAAAATTAGGAATATTTTTAACATATTAACGGCGACTTTGTCAATACTTTTAAAACTTTAGAATTTTTTAAAGTATGTTTTGCAAGGAATTAAAAAAAAAAAAGGCGTCTAACTATTCCCTGAAAGTCACGTCAATTTAGGAGAATTTGAGGGTAAACATTGTCAATTGTAATTTTTTGCAAAGCCTTCGAAATCTGTTCAACCCTCTTAGTGCGACATTTTTTTAATTCAATTAATAAGTAAGCTGCTTCGGTATCGATATTTTTTTGAAAAATTGAACATTTCTTCACTCTTAAAACAAAAGAGTGAATTCCACTCCTGTTGGAGAAGTGCATTTTCGACACTGGAAAGGAGTGAATATTCTGTCAGACTGAGTTAAAATTACTCGTTTGGAATGATCCTGTCGGAGGTTTTACACACAAAGGATCCACTCCAAAAGGTGAAGTGCATTTTTCCAGACTGGATGAGTGAAAATCAATCAGACTGAGTTAAAATCGCTCGTTCGTTTTTAGAGAGTAGTTTATAATAAAAACAAAGTTGTCACAGCCCAAAGCTAATCCAGTTTCTGACAAAGAAATGCTCTGTAAAAATAGCTCAAATGCTCCCACCTCAGTTTACTTTTAAAGCAGTGAAATTTTCGCACTGATGGTGGCTTGCGGGGGATGTTGCGCACGAAAACAATTCTTTTTAAGTAAGTGGACGCTTCGTTAAAGAAGGAATAAATGTGATCCGAAAGAGCTTTTAAAGTATTTGGGAAAATCAGTTTTAGTTAGTTTAGAATCAGTTTAGCTTAGAATCAGTTTAGTTTACCTTGAAAGTATCGCGATGGGATCGCCGGAATCCGAAATGGAGATTTTGTGTTTTCTATTCGTTTTGGAGAGTGCTGATTCTAAAAAATAATGTTTTTCTCAACATTGGCCTGTCTTTCCATCGGTCTGTTTAAAACCACTCCACAGCCTGAACTAAAAGAGCTTCAAATGTAGTATATGACTCCCTAAGTACTTGTCGAATGTTATAATAAGGATTTTGAAGAGATCACGCATGCGTAAATGGTAGCTGCCATAGAAATATTTAGTTTTAAAGTAGGGTAGACTGACCAGTGAGTGAACATGCCCCAGTGAATGAACATTTGGTAAATATAATTCTAAAAAATAAGGATTGAAAATCATTCCACCATATGGATTGGCAACACTGACTTTCTCCCATGTAGTAGGAAGCTATCTGACAATGGTTGGTTGTTCTGGTCATTATATCCTGGTGTTCATTCACTGGCGAACGTGACGTTTTAAACGTTCATTCACTGGTTAGTCTACCCTACCGTCAATGAGGGTAAGTTTTGGTCTAAAATCCTGGGGTTTTTTTTTTACAAATGAAGAAAGAAATTAATCAACAAAACTTTAAACACTTTTAATTCACTATGCGTTTTAAGTATTAGTTTTAAAACTATTATAATCTTTCTTGTAAGGTATATATTGCTTTTAGGTGCATTGATTTATCGATAGTTAATTAAAAGTCACTAAGGTTTACGCACCCCTAGTTTTTTTTAGGAGTCTGTAATTTCTCGAATATCAATTCCATAAAAAAAACATCCATTTGATCCTGATTGGGAATTTGCAAAGAATTTTTCATTGAAAACATCCTATATTGCTCCTCCCCCCCCCGAAAATACGGTAAAAATAAACGCAAAAAATGAATAGTATTTAAATGCATACAATTGTTTTTCCTCTTATTAAATGGCTCAATTTATTGTCCAAAGTGAAGATAACTAAAACTTATTATTTTCAAGGATTTCTAGAGAAATAACATTCTTGCCCTGACTTCAATCCAACTACATCTTTCTTTTTCTCCTGAACTAACTATTTCCTATCTGTGCTAGAAAAACTAGTACAGTAGCACAAGAAGTACACTAACTACTACTAACAAGCACTAGCTGTACTAGCACTAGTAGTAGTATGGTACAAACAAGTAATACAATGTATCAAAAATTGGATCACATAGACTTGATATTTTATCGCATAAATTACTATTTCGATTAATACACAAACTAACACAATGTATAGCAAGAAACGAATCACTGTAACAATGACATAGAATTACTTTACGCTTACTTCAAAAAAGAGGAGCTAAAATCTCTCTAAACTTCAGCACAGTTATATTACAACATAACAAACGATGCTGCAGAAATCTAATCCCACAATCAGCTCTTTCTCAAGAAGAAATTTCGTTTAGCCACTGGGGAGTTTTCTTAAAACGTTTTCTAAGTAATTTGCGCTATTTATTTATTTTTACACTTTTTCGGTAAGCTCTGTTGTGTTGGTGACAAACGGTTATTTTTTATTGTACATTGTTTAGATAGTCGTAAAAAAATGTTTTTTTTTTAATATAAACAATGTAAAGCTGTGCTTATACCTGAATTTTAATATACCTACATGCACTCTTTTTTTTTTAACGCAATTCAAAACAAAGCGTTTGCAATTCAGTGAAAGTGTCATTTTATTTCTTTTAAGACCTTTATTCTTCATATAATTATATATTTTTTAAACAAATAGATATTAAGATAAAGGTTAAAAAGCAATATAATTTTTTTTAAATATTTGCCGGAGGGACGTCCATTGTATGATATTTGAAGTCTTAAGATTAAATGTACAAATTGTTTATTACAATAAGTGCCCAAGAGACCTGTGTCAGTTTTTTTTCGTCAAAAATAGTTTTAAATTGCATTACTTTCATGTAGTTTTAAATTACATTACATTAACATAGTTCTAAATTACATTACATCAACATAGTTTCAATTTACACTGCATTAACATAGTTTCAAATTACATTAAATTAATATAGTTTTTAATTTAGAATTTTTTTTTTTTAATTTTACTACTTTTAAAAGTTAGTAAAGACTTACTTTTCTGTTCCTTTACTGCAAAAAATATTAAGAATAGTCTGGTGTTCATTTTAATTATTACTTGCCTATTATAAAACTTAAAACTCGCCAAATAAACATCACTCCGCCAACGATGGCAATCCCGCCCCCCATCAAGTACTCTCAAGGCCAAGGTGAGCCGTACCTTTATGAATGGCATTTTCCGTGCCATCTTGACCCCCCGAGTCCAGGGGGCTTCTTTTTTTTGCTTCCAGTTCCCCCTTATTATCGGAGGATAGATGTGCTTCAGCCACCGGCCCGAATGTTTATGTGTATTTTTAATTAGAACCCCGGGAGTTCTTGGAAAAGATCAAAGACTGGTTGTTTTGTTGTGAGATTGCTTTGTAGGTTGTGTTTGTTGAGTTGTTTTTGGAGATTCTTTTTACGGCTGAATGCGTGTTTAATTTTAGGATTTTTGCAAATCGAAAGGGAGTAAAATCTGTGCTGCTTCTGTGTTATTAAGGCTATAAATAAAGTATCCTTCTAAAGATTTAGCTCATTCTGCTATGGATTTTTGTGTCATCTACTTGCCTATTTCTTCTTGTATATTTCTTCACATTTTTGATATTTAAGGGGGACCAGAAAGGCAAAAATCTTCACATTTTAATGTTTTTAGTGTTTCTTAAAATACGAAATCTTAGCTTTTCAACGATATCTTACATAAGAAGTTTCGAGTACTGGAAGTATTTTTAATATTTTATTAAACTAACGTTGTTTAGGTACATTCCAGTCATATTGTTTACTTTAAACGCTTATATCTCAAAACTTACTTTTTCAATGTTCAGGTACCTTTTTCTTAGAATCTACATAAGGATCAACCTGATTTTTTTTTTACATATTTAAAAAGGTGGTTTCTAAAATTCGCTGGAAGGATTTGAGTATTATCTTTTTTTATGTATATTATTGATTTTTTTAGGATCAAAATATCTAGTTTCACTTAAAAAATTACAATTTTAAAAACTAAACAAAATCTAAAAAATGCTTCCTATAAAGTAGAGTTAAACATTTATTTAGCAACTCTTAAAAATTTCATTAAAAATTATCCAATAGATTATGAAAAAAAAGGTACATAAAAAAGGTCATTTTTACATGGGCTTCAATGGAAGGTTCCGGTTCCCCTAAAAACTTAATGTATAAAAAATATTAAAAATCCCTCGTTAATTTTTTTTGTTCGATATTAAAGGTTTCAAGTAATTTACTTTTAAATATGTATTCTACCCCAGAAAGACAAGCCCAGGTGTCCTTTTGGTAGACTGTGAGTAGTAGAGGCCGCTTCAAATATAAGAGATGGTTTGTAATCATAATAATAAAATATTATACCTTTTAAAGGCACACTCACAGAAAACGTTAGAATGTCACTATTTTGTCTGTAAATTTAATAACTACACTCCTAAAACAAGAGTGAAATTCACTCCAATAAGTGCAGAGAAGTGCATTTTCGACACTAGAAAATATTGAAAATTAACTGAGACTGAGTTAAAATCACTCGTTTGGAGTGATCCTGTCGGAGGTTTTACATTACTTGAAATCCACTCCTGTAGGGGAAGTGCATTTTCGGCACAGGCAAGGTTAAAATGAACTCAGACTGAGTTTAAATCACTCGTTTGCTTTAAGAGTGTACACCACTAAATAGTTTTAGAGTATGTATTTTGTTAATTTTGATCAAAATAATAAATAATTCAAATACTATCATTCATTTGAGTTATTAGTTAATTTATTGTTTAGCTTCCCACCTACTAAATGTTTTTGGTGACTATCTAATTATACCAAATCAAATGGGAGCACCATTGCTTCGTACAGAACTTTTCGCTCACTAGCACCTTTCCAAACACAATCAATTTCCTATACGTGTCACACATTACCACAATAAAAAAAACCTTTCACCCTCTACAATGTTTACTAAACAAATCCAAACTCATTTTAGGGACTCTGCAGGTTCCGTAAGTCAACTTCGGCTTGCTGGAAGTAAAACAAGAAGCCAATACTACCTCACACTAATAACAAGACTGCCGTTAGACAGTTTCAACAGCAGTAACCTCTACGATGACTTGGACCATTGTTGCAAGCACTCAATAAATCTAACCTATAAGAAAACATAGTAAAATGACTGTTTATTTCAGGGAAAAATGGTCCAGTTCGTCATTGAAGTTACTTCAGTTTGCCTGCCCAAGGCAGAAGACCCCTAGGTCTATTGATTGCGTAAAAGAAATTCGAGGACCCTTACCTTTGCTTCGATTTCAAATCCAATTATTTTGACCTCTTATTCGATCTTTTTATATTTAATTGGTCGGATGGTAACGTAATATAATGTGAGTTGCTGGTCGATGCGGAAATTAATGATGTTTGAACATCTCAGAATAACTCTCATACAAATATATCCAAAAATTTATAGATGAATAGTTAACTTAGAATACGTCCTTAGGGTTATAGTTAACTTAGAAAGTGCTCAAAAATCTTTGTATTGTTACAATTAATTACTGTACTATTTTGTGTTTGAAGAGCTGCTATTAGAACGAGACATTCTTTTATTTAAGACAACACGAACGTGGAGTACAAGTCAGAACGGTAGAATTCTGTGAGATCAAGTACAGACGATGTTAAACAGTCTCATTCTCAGCAAGGTACAGATTCGAAAAAGTGGTTATTGAATATGGTTTCATCTGTCTTAGCGTCTGTCTGAAAATAATCAACAGCTCGAACTAAAAGAGCTACGGAGTTTCAAATTTGATACTCGAGTTCACAGTATCTAATGAACTACAAAATAAGGTTTTTGAGAAAATGGTAGCTGCCATATAACTAAAAAAAGGGATAAATGACAGTGAGTGCACCCTCGGGAAGTGCAATGGCGTTGTAGCCCGACACCCTGCTCGCCAAAAGAGACAGTCGCAATAGACAAGAAGAACGACACAAACACATAGACAAATAACAGCATTTGTTGACAAACACAAACATAGATGCCTTACCAAGATTCGAACCCAAGCAGCTCAAAAGGTTAGCACCCTAACCATTGCGCCGCAAGGTCGGCCCATCATGTAACTAAAAAGTAAAAATGTTGAAACTATTTACAGAATATGTAATTACCTAAATATGCATTGAGTGGCAATTGAAAGTAGTGTATTGTTACGCATTTCTAATTTCAATTTAGAGAATTTATTGATAGCTCGAACATTTCATTAAAAAAATTAAAATATATGCTTTTATGTGAAAAATATTCTTCCAATTGTTTTGAAACTTTGAGGAAATTCACTGAGGGGGGGGGGGGATAGTATATTATTAAGTGAGCAAAAAATTCATATTTTCATCGAATTATAAGTATTCAGTCCCCTTAACTATTAATTAACTACGTCAGCAACAAGTTTCAATGCAAATTGAAGAATAAATTCAGAACTATTCCAAAAGCAAAATATGGCAGTAAAAAGCCGCTTCCAAAATTCAGCGAAAAAATCCGTATTTTTATTGATTTCAATGGGCATTCAGCCCCCTTAAATATTAACTAATTGCGTCAACAACAAGAATCAAGGCATCAAAGTGTCAAACTCAAACCAATCAAAAGGCAAAATAAGGAAGCATAGAAACCTCCAACGTCCTAAAATAGACACCAAATCAAACTTCAACGAATTCAAACTTGGACCCTTAAATTTTTGCGAATTACGTCAACAACAAGAAACGATGCATAAAAGTATAGAACTAAAACAACTCATAATTCAAACTTAGGAAGCATAGAGTCCTCCAACGTCCTGAAATAGACACCAAATCAAACTTCAACGAATTCAAAGTTCAACCCTTAAATATTAGCTAATAACGTCAACAACAAGAAACGATGCATAAAAGTATCTAACTCCAACAACTCAATATTCAAACTTAGGCAGCATAGAGACCTCCAACGTCCTGAAATAGACACCAAATCAAACTTCAACGAATTCAAAGTTGAACCCTTAAATATTAGCTAAAAACGTCAACAACAAGAAACGATGCTCTCCAACAACTCAAAAGGCAAACTAAGGAAGCATAGAGACCTCCAACGTCCTAAAATAGACACCGAATCAAACTTCAACGAATTCTAACTTGAACTCAGATGCGAGTCTAACATTTCATCCCAAATTGATGGCATTATTATATCCAACTCCGCGCTGAATATTCAAGAGTGAGAAATTGGAGAATACTTATATGCGGAAGTATTCCGGTTCTGATTTATGGCATTACTCCTGAACTGTCCGAACCTCTAATCTACGGCCGAGTCATATTTGTTGAGGGATTGCTCGTTCGACTTCCAGATATTCCGAAATAGAGCTCGATCGGGTTGTTTTGGGTGAGGAATTCGACGAATAAAAATTAATTAGATGAGTTGTCTAAATACAGGTGAACCTCGTAACCGTGAGCTCGAAGGAGCACCGAAACAGATGACGCTTAATTGTATTCGGAACATTATGTTCGACTATATTAGAAATATTATGCTCTACTATATTCAGAGTATTATATTCGAATATATTCGGAATATATTTTGTTCAATTGTATTCGGAATATTATATTCAATTGTATTCGGAACATTAAGTTCGACTCTATTAGAAATATTATGCTCTACTATATTCAGAGTATTATGCTCGACTGTATTCAGAACATAATGTTCAACCGTTTTCAGAATATTATATTCAATTGTATTTGGAACATTAAGTTCGACTCTATTAGAAATATTATGCTCTACTATATTCAGATATTATTTATTTATTTATTTATTTGAGACAAAACAGACCTTTCGGTCCCATTACATTGCCCAATACAAACAAGAATATACAACACCACCAGCAAAAGAACACAAAAAACAGTGCATACAATAAAAACTAAAAAATTAAGGACATGCAAACTTTTTTAAAGACTGGAAAAGACATAAAAAAAAATATCCAAATGATCTGTATGTAAATTTAATGCTCGACTGTGCTCGACTGTGTTCGGAACAAAATGTTTAACCGTATTCAGAATATTATGCTAACTCCATGAACATTTTTGATATTTTGAGCAAAATTTTATGTAAAGTTTGAACCTTGATTAATTTTTTCCAGGCATGTAAAGAGCTTTTCCCAACATGTAAAATTTTCAGCACATTTTAATCTAAATTATTAGTTAAATTACTTAATAGAGCACATTTTAAGCTAAACGTTTAGTTTAGCTTAAAAAGTTGCTAAAAATTTTACATGTTGGAAAAAGCCTTACATGTCTGGAAAAAATTTATATTTTTCAAGCTTTACATAAAATTGTGCACAGAATAGCATGTAAGTTAAAAAGCGGTTGCACTTTAGCCGAAATCACTGATACCGTAGTAAAATGGTTTAGTTTTATATTTAAACAGACTGGTGGCGCTACAAATGCTGAGATCAAATGCTTAAACTTATCACTTTCGATGCATGGTCATGCAATTTTAAGTTATGCAAAAAAAAAAACAGTCACTTAACTCACAAGTCTTGTACTTACACAAATAGTTGCCATTTCAAAGCTAGGAACGAATGGCTTCCTAAATAATTCAAATCATAACGACGCGTTTATCACAATTAAAGGGGTTTCAATGTGCCTCTATAACAACATACCACCCATGAAAAAAATATTACTACCGGCATTAGACTGAACACACATAATACCATCCATTTCAAGGCATTGTTAAATTTTTTTTTGCCAAAATAAACAATTTAACGTCATTCATCTGAGCAAATCTACTAAACAAAATCCAGCGATTGATTCTGGAAGCGGTAAAAACTCGACAGCTCGTAGTTCCAGCCATTAAAGACCCGAAACCCTCCCCCTAACTTTATAGGGCCATAGCTTTACATTCCATTGCTCCCCATCCTCCCCTCCCTATAATTGATTCGTCAAACAGGAAAAAGGGCACATGTCTATAAGGGAGATTTCCCCCTACAGATTTGTTTCCAACATTTTAACACACGAGAAGCCTGTAGAGAAATTCACCTAATGAACATGCAGTTTTTGGTGTGTTACAATTGTGTTTCTGACAGTGGCGTCGAGTCGGCTACTTCGGAAATAACGTTCTCATGAGCATACCCTCCCCCCTTCCGCCTCCCCAATTATTTTTTTAGCAGACGATACTTTATTCCATCCCTGACTCGTAATCGTTTAAAACTTCTGTCAGAATTTGTGAGTTCTAGGAGTCACATGTTTTTTAAATGGGGAGACCTATACTGTATTGTTTTTGTGTTATTTATTTATTTAGTACTTAGGCTATTTGGAAACTTTTTATAAATTCTTATTCTTTTTGTTTTTTTTTATTTACTATATCGATATTTTTAGTTTTTTTAGTTTTCGTATTTTTTTGCATTGCTGTAAGATATTTTTTTTCGTAAAATAAACAATCAGCTAAAAGAATGGCCAAAACTATAAACTATTTTATTATGTATTATTTACTTACTCGCTTATACCTCTTTCACTCCAACATGGAGCATAGGTCCTCCGTCATTATCCGCCACCTCACCCTGTTGGCGGCAACGGTCTTAATCTCTCCCCATGACTTGTTAAGTTCTTTTACTTCCTTGTAGATTTTTCTATGCCATGTTGTTGTTGTTGTTTTGTTGTTTTTTATTATTATGGATAAATAATTGTAAATAGATATGGAAAGCTTTCTGCTGCAAATAACTGTAGGAAAACTTCATGAACATAGTTATAATAAAACAAGCCTCATTATTTTAAACGGTTTAACTTTCCTTCGCACAATCTCATATTTTTATACAATGTATTAATAAAAAAATACCGGAAAAAACTATGATGCTTTTGTTTCTCTTTACATTCTTTTTTTCTTCAATTATTATTTTGTATCCATTATTTACTTAATTTGTAATTTGCAACAGGAAAATTTGATATGTTTAGGAGGGGTTTTATTCTACATATTTTTTGGTGTACTATGCTAATGCAATTTTTTTAAGAAAGAAAATAAAAATTAGCTAAAGGGCAGCGGAAACATAATTTTCTTTCAATTATGGTTTACAGTAAAAGTTATTTCATTTAAAAAGTTATCATTTTTCAAAAACTATCTCGAAAATAAAAATAATAGTTTAGAGTTTTGAAAGAATTTGTTGCTAGAGCCGTCTATAGTTTCTTCCAAAGTTAAAAGAAACAATATCTTTTTAATTGTAGGAAAACTTTTAAGTCCGAAAAAATGTAGCTTTCAATGCTATTTAGAATTTATAAAAAAGAATATATATGTTTTAAATAACACATTATCCTCACATTATATATAAAAAATATGTATTATAATTGTTTTTAAATAACACATTATCCCCACATTATATTAAAAAAAATTATATTTTATAATTGGTTTTTAATAATTCCATTATCCTCAGATTATATTAAAAATTTATATTTCATAATTGGTTTTAAATTATTCCTTTATCGTCACATTATATTAAAAAAATATATTTTATAATTGGTAATTGAAAGTAAAAATTAATCGGTCGACATTTATTTATTTTATTTTTTACAAATATAAGCGTATTTAAATACAATTTTAAACGGACAGATATAAAAAATTTTACATTCAAACTCAATATTACTAAAGTTATTTAACAACAAATATTTTCATTCCAGTTTGATACAGAATAGACACTTTTGATTTTTTTCAATATTCAAATACACGTCCAACCACCCACATAAAACACACTTAAACAACAAATTTTCCATTTCGTCAAATAAATCCGAACTTCTTATTGTATGACCAAGAAAAAGTATTTCAAAAAAGTAGAAAAGTATTCAGAGAAAGTTTTATTGAAAACCAATAAAACAATCACGGGTGCAGACCAATTCTTCAAAGATCAAGTTCCAATAACAAGGTCCCAACAATCTATGGATAAATTGAATATAACGATATGAAATGAATTTTTATGTAAGATAGTTTTCTATCTTGATCTTATTATTATCCTTGTTTCGACTTCAGGGAATACGTAATGGTCCTTAAAAATGTTCAACAAAGGCCCATAATTGATTACTATTTGTATTTTTGAACGATTGATTCAAGTTACATGGTTAGATTTGTATTGGTATTTGGACTTTTTTGCCTTTCAAAATAAAATTTCGTAAAATGTCTATCAGTTGTAGCCTTAAATCTAAAATCAAGTTATTTTGTCTTCGGTTATTCTATAACGAGTGTTTAATAATAGAATTTAAATTACACTAAAGGTAAGTTGAAACTCTTTGTATATGTTAAAGTAACAAGAAATAGCTGCTTGTTTTATATAAATTTTAATCAGTCCAACAATATAAAAATATTTATCAATATAAATTTTATGATACTTACAATAGTGGTTTTGAAAAGATGGATTTATTTTCTTTGCTATTTCGTGTTTTTATATGGTCAGACACACTGTAAAACATTTCCAAAAAATTACAGCACATTTTACAGTTACTTTTTAGCTAACAGTGTTGTAGTATTTGTTTTACGGGAAATTGTTTAATTTTGTTTTTAAGCATTTGTGTAACGATTTTTTGGAAATTCTGCTGACACATTCTGCCTTATGATATTTACAACAGTGTTTTTGAGAAAATAGATTTAATTTCTTTGCTATTTCATGTTATAGTATGGTCAGACACGCAGTTTGACATTTCCATAAAATTACATGCCATCTCCCTGAGCTGTAAATTTACATATGATGTAAAATTCATTGTGTGGTATGCAACTGCAAATTTGTTTTCTACACTAACAATGTTTGAATGCACCCAAATTCTCTGTTTAAACGCTATTTTAGTAAATTGTTCATGTGACAGTACGACGTGAAATTACCTTTTTTTAAACAAACATTACAACACTTTAAAGTTAAAAGTAACTGCAAATTTCCTGCAATTTTGTAGAAATATATTTTATCTTTGTTCACTTTTTAGACAAACCTATCCACCTTTACCTAAAAAAAATAATTAAAACAACAAAATTCTCGGACAAAAGGAACAGGCAAATCCCCTTCTTCCCCAAATCCCCTTCCCATACTTTTAAAACAAATTTTAATCTGGCGAACTTTAAAAAAAATACCGGACCACCAGGGCAGCAATTACTTCGCCAACGCTAATCTCTAAATCTTCAAAAGAGTATAAAAAAAATAGCTCTCTGGCACCTAAGATAAGACAAATTACCTAAACCCCTCCTCGGCTAAAAAATGTGTCTGTGACAACCATTCTTCTTGCTCTTGAAATACCTAAACAATGCCTCTTTATCAAATTCTGGATGGGACATCTCTGACGATATTCATAAAATGATATCTTTATCCGTTATTCAGTGGACAGATCATTTGTTGAGTTGGTTTATTTTAAGCTATTTCTGAAAAGAAATATTGAGAAGTTTATTTTTTCAATGGAAAGCCTAATTATAGAAACAGGACTGTAGTTTAATGTTATAATACACTGCTCAAAACAATTAGGGGAGCATTTTGCGTACTTTTGTTAACCCTTTCAGTTTCAGCGCTTTGTTTTTCATTTAAAAATCTAAAAAAAAATTAAATAGATTTATTATGCATTCAGAATGAAATGGTAAAAAAAAGGCGGAAAATATTAATTTTCAACTAAAATTTAAGGGGAGAAAATTGCAATAAAAAATTAAGAATAAATTATAACAATATTTTTTTTTCAAATTTTTATTTGCAAAAAAGAGTTAAAATCATTTTTTAAACATCTGAGAATTCAAGCGTGAAGAATTTAGGGTAACTTTATTTCATAAATATTTTTGGTTGGTGAATTTTAATTTACCATGTTTTCATATTTTCATTTGATTGAAACAAACATTATTTACATCCTCAAAAGACATGATTCTTCCATCTAACGATAAATTAGTGCAAGCTCAACTTAGTGAGAAAAAAATTCACAAGCCCATGATTCCAAATGGAAACATTGGGGTTGAAAGAGTTTAAACCATGCGCTCCCCTAATTGTAGTGAGCAGTGTATTTTACTAATGGGTCTTTTTTACACTAGCAGGCTGCAATGGTTCGAAAAACACATTTCTTTTCAATTCTTTGTTATACAGTTCTTTTTTAATTTTTAAATACTAGATTTTTTTAATGTTATTTGGGTACAGGGTAGATGAATATATACACTGCGTGAAAAAAGTAGAAGGACACTAGTTTATTTTGGATTAATTAATCATGCAACAACTTTTAAATAATTTTGTTGTATCAAGCGTTTTTACTAGTGGATACCTGTATCTACATAAAATAAAAAGTACACATTTGGAAAAAATAGTGCAATTATTAAAAAAAATAAGTTATGGCATTGTCATAATCTGTGAAAAAAGTAGAAGGACACTTCCAAAAATTTGTTCTACCATTTTGATTAATAGTTATTTTTTCTTCCATTGGGCTCGAATTACCTCAAATACCTTGTTTGGCATCGAACTATACAAAAATTGAATTTCTGTTTTGAAAAAATTGTCCCACATACAGTAAAATTATTTATGTAGTTCAGCTACAGATTCAAACTACTTTTCTTCCTCGTAAACACTGCGCACAATCATTGACCATATGATTTCTACAATGTTAAGATCAGGACTCTTAGAGGACTATTCCAAAATGCGAATATTCTTCGCTGCGAACAA
The DNA here is from genome assembly GCA_023701765.1 of Hylyphantes graminicola. NCBI lineage: Eukaryota > Metazoa > Arthropoda > Arachnida > Araneae > Linyphiidae > Hylyphantes > Hylyphantes graminicola. Next base: position 17,079,362 of record CM043111.1, read on the forward strand.
ATTTTTAACACCATTTGTAATGTGAATTGATGCTTCATCTTACTGACAAATCCAATAATCTCCCCCTAGCTAAGTGCCCTAAGGAAGAAAATTCGAGTTTAAAATTTGGATGCAATCTGCATGGTTCTGTCTACTATTTAGAAAGACTAGACTTGTCCTACCTCAATAGCCAACTGCTAACCAAATCATTAGACTACGTCCTCCTCTTTGTTGAGTAGAATAAGTCCTTTCTTCATTATCGATACAGTGCCAATTGCCAATGGTACTGATAGCCACCTGGGCCATTCAAGTTAAACTTTTTCTCATCAGAAAATACAACTGAGGTCCATTTTTGAAAAGGAATTTATTTGACCTTTTTATGTAGTTATATACAGTTCTTTTAGTAACATGTGTAATCCCTGATTGACATTGAGCAGCCTTACTAAGGTTACCACCTGTATTTTTGAGTTAACGAATGATTTTTGGTTTACCTTGGTTGTGTAAGTTTTTTTTGGTCTTCCTGTCTTTTTGTTTCTTAAGTTACTTTCAGGGTTTCTCATAAAGTTCGAAACAGAATTTGGACTAATAGATAGCTGCCGTGCAATCCTTCTAATACACTTTCCTTCATTTTTATAAGCAAGTATTTGGCCCTTCTGGAACTTACTTAAAGGTTTTCCTCTTGGCATTCCAAAACTAACAAAAACTATGTATTTTAAACAAAAAGCTGAATTCTTGATAAAAAAGACAATAAATGAAGAATAGCACATTAACCTTTACGGTTTCCAATAGCTTCTACATCGATTTTCCGGATGTGTCCTTCTACTTTTTTCACAGACCAAAAGTAGTTATGTTTTAAATTCTAAACCTAAAATAGTAATAGGTTAAATTTTTTGACTTAACATAAATTAAAATACTAACAAAACAACCTCTTTATAAAATCGTGTCAAAATCCTTTAAAATAAAAGCAAAATGTAGAAAAAATGACTGTCCTTCTACTTTTTTCACGCAGTGTATTCCAGCTTGTGTGCTTGATCAGATACCCGCTTATATATAAGCCTTCGTCAAGTAAGACAGACACATAAAGAATTTTTACTGTCACAGAGAAAGGAAAGTACAGCCAGGGTGAAAGCAGGAATTGAACCGACACCCGTTACAGCAAGCCGTCGGATAGCGTTATGTTCCAAACCACTCGGCCATCTGGGCCCCCTTTTTTGGAAAGTTATTATGATTCAAATGACATAACTCAAGCTTTTGCAAAACTTCAACTGTACTGGCTCAAACATAAAATGTTTTTTTTTTTAGTAATTGTACTAAAAAAACCCTCTTCTTCGGCGCAACAACGTTCTAGTGGGCCAAGGCCCATTTCAGCTTTCTTGGCCTAGGGGGTTGCTAGTGCCGGTTAGGTGGTCAATCTCAAGCGAAAATTCCAGAAATATTTGTAATGCTAATTTAATGGGCTTGTTCCATATTAACTCCCTCCTGTTTTAATTCTTGCATTTCCTTGATTTCATTGAATATTGGTTTTTCATTCCCAATTCGTGGTCATTTCGTCTGAAATTAACTACTTTTTTTTATGAGTTCTTTACGTGCAACTTCTTCGTATACCCGCTATTTATTAAACTTTATCGGTTCTCATTCGAATAAATGTGAAGAATGCAAAGAATTACCAAATCGTCAATGTTTTTCGAAATCTTCGGTGTATATTTAATTTGTTTCATGGGGTGAAATTAAGCGAAATTGTGGAACAGCAATTTAACGGGATTCACGAAATGAGAAAAAGCTTTAGTTCTACTGAAAGTAACTCACTTCAGAGAAAACAAATGTAAATCTAGCTGGACTAAGAATGAAAACAATACCGCAGCAACTGTTGCCACCCAAAACTTGAAACATGCTCATTAGTATTCTGTAACATTATTTACTCAATAAGTCAGTTCACTACTCCCCCCCCCCCCCCACCAATTAACGACTTCCCCCAGCACAATACCCGCGACACAAAACTTGGCGACTTCTCGGCACCCAACTGTCGCCAATAAACACAGCGTCAACAACACGGGAGAAAAAGATGGGGAAGCGCAAGAGGAAAGAGGCGCGGGATAATCCCCCCCCCCCCCTCAAAAAAAGAAAGAAGAAAACAATGGGGCGATCGGACATCTCTTCTTTTCTGTTAAGTGCCCCCCTGTCGCCGTCTGTTATTATTATCCGTCGATGGCTGTATGCCAGTCGGGGTATAAATAGAGCGTCAACGGGAGCTTCTCTTTTCCACGGATGCGGCGCCGTATGTGATGCGAAGGACGCCAACGCGACTGACCGTAGATTATGAAAGACGATTGGTGTTTGGTGCTGCCATCTGTCAGGAGTGTGGGTAGTTAAAGTTGTTTTTGGAACAGTGTTTTAGGTGGAGAGTTTTTTGAGTTGGTGCTGCCATCTGTCAGAAGAATTTAAAGCTTAATTTGATAATGCATTGTTTTAGATGTAGGAAGGATTTTGGTGCTGCCATCTGTTGGAATTAGGTGTAACTGAAGTTTTATATTAGCCAAATGTTTTCGAAAAGCTGTTAAATTAAATGGGTTTTTTATTACGTTTTCTTTTCTTATAAACACCAACAGCATCAGAATATTGTTCCAAAATAAGAAGGTTGATTCTGTACGGAGTATGATACTCTTATCCAATATGGAGATTTTTTTAGGCAAAATGTGTGTTAAACATTTGTTTCAGAAGCAAACTACTTTTAAGATTCCTTATATAGGCTAAATTTTTTGGCTATTCTGAAAACTACAATGCTGCTTTTACTAGTACGAAATTTTTTAGATAAATATGAAGTTATTGATAATATTGTTTTTTGTTTGATGCTATTTGTCTCAGCCTAAATAAAAATGTGATTATGATGAAAAAATATTTATCATTAATTTCGGAATTAAAATACCAAAATTTGCGTTAAATTTTGTCTTGTTGTTATAATATGCCAATTAAATTTGACCAACCAATATTGCCAAAGAGAATTATTTTCCTAGAAACTGAATATTTTGGCGACAAATTATAGATATACAGTTAATTATAAACACGGTTGAGAGATACCATTGGAAATATTCCATTTGGCGGCTATTGCACATTTTTTTTTACCACTTTATCGCTTCCACTGGCGAAATGGAAAAATACTTTTATTTTTACAAAAAAAGCTTACTTTTTTTTTAATATAGAGAGATGAATAATGCCTGCTGATATTGCTACCTATGAAAAAAAAATTAAATACTGAAACCTAAATAAATTATGTTTATTTCAGCTGATGTCCGATGCTACTGCAACCTCCCCGCTTGCGTCACATCCGGTTACATGTGCAAATCGTCGGCCGGCATCTGCATTTCTGACCACTTCGGGTTCAATGGCGATCTGTGGCAATCCAGGCACGCTTGTCTGGAACTTGTCGAAAACGTCCAACAGATGGAGCCACAGAAGTGTCCGAAGACCCTGCCGGACATAGTGCTGGAAGCTGGGACCACCTATCCAGCCACGTTTTGCTGCAGGGAGGACATGTGCAATTATTTCCGGAATGCGGTTGATCCCGAGAATCCGGTTTACAGGCTAAACCACAGTTATATGAAAGGTAGATGAAGTGGAAGCTTAATTGTTTCACAAATGTATAGATAAGGTAGACTGACCAGTGAGTGTGAATGAACAGTTGGTAAATATAATTAAAATATAAGGATTGAAAATCATCCACTTGAGGGATTGGCCACACTGACTTTCTCCCATGTACTAGGAAGCTATCTGACATATGGTTGGTTGTCCTGGTCATTATATCCTGGCGTTCATTCACTGGCGAACGCAGCGCCTTAAACGTTCATTCACTGGTTAGTCTACCCCCCAAAAAAAACAAAGATAATTTATGGATAAAAAATTATATATGTTTTCTTAGAAAATGAGTTTTAAATATTTGAATTAGTGCTTTGATATTGTGAACTCGTTCTTGACTGGCTAAAATGAGACCAAGGGTAACCAATTTTAGTAAAAATCTAGTTAAACGAAAGAAGTGAAGTAAATTCGAAATTATATCTAATTTTGATTGCACATTTCTCACGATCATATTTGGCATGACAGCTCAGGGAGATCCAAGGCCTTCTGTTGGAGACTCCTCCAGGGACAACCTACTCTTGGCCTGGGTCTTCTAGTTTCTTACTTTTAGGACTTTAAAGTCCGACTCCACAGTCAATCCATCTTAGTTTCGGGTCTACCTCGTCTTCGTGTTGTGAGAGGTTTGGCAGAAAATACCTTTTTGACTGTTTTTTTTTTCATGCTTATTATATGCACAGCCAAGTTCGTCCTATTTATGTTGATACATTTAATGGAATCAGGCTCTTTAAATCCAGAATTAGTGCGTCTTCGCCAAGTGCCATTCTCCTTGACTGCATCCAAGAATGCTTTTCAGAGCCCTTCTCTCAAATATTGCAATTCTGCACTCTCCATTTTTTAGTTAGAGGTCAAGTTTCTGAACCATATATTAGGACCGGCCTGGTGAGAGTTTAATAAACTAATAAAATAACTTAGTTTTTCTGGAGAGGAAACAAGATTTCACAACATTTGACTGGAGCATCAATGCACAATATACATAACGCCTCTCTTTTATTCCACATATCAAAGCATTATGCATACTATACAAAAACATTAACTTTTTTTATTGAAGCTTTGCTTAGAAGCTTAGGTACTTGTCCGTTACATTTTATTATCAGTAACAATCAAAATCAAAGCTCATGTTTTTTTTTAAAGATATATTTTCCAATTAAAGAAAAAAATATCCGGTAAAAGAGGAGATTTAATGGTTACGAAGAGAATACTATAATAAATTGTAAACAAAATAATGATCTCCGACCGAAATCCGCTTTTTCCGCGCTCATTATTTGTTTGCTGTGACGTACTTTGAAGCGCTTTTTATCTGATTATAGTTACAATACAGATTTTTAAACAATCACGAAACAAAAAAGCGTCTTTTAGAAATTTTTAGTGGAAAGAAAAAAATATAATTTTGCCAATTGTAGTCCAAGTGATCGCCGTTAGTTTTTTTTGTCTACAAAGTTGAAAGACTCATTATGTTCCAACTCCCCTTAATTCAGTTCTCTTTTTTGTATGGAATCAATACATACAAATCCTCAAGTTTGGACATTATTATAAAAATGATCCCCATTCCAGTGCTTAATCATTCTCTAACCTATGAGAAAAACAATTTTAAAGTTAGTGAATATACCTTATCGAGGGGAAACATGGTTATCGGTTGTCGGTACCTTTAAATGTATTGATATGTATTGAATGGTACTGAAAGTCGTGTAATATTATGCAACACAAGTTTTTAATAGAAAACTTATTAGAAATTGTTCTTTAGTATAATTTTATTTAGTTATGCATTGGGAAATTGGTTTTTTTTTTATGCTAGTAGGTTTCGATGGTTTAAACCAACTGGTTTTTGGTGAAGGTTAAATATTGTATATTTATTGAGTGGTATTGAAAGTCGTGTAATATTACGCAACACTAGTTTTTACTATGGAAAACTTATTAGAAATTGTTCTTGAGTTTAATTTTATTCAGTGATGCTAAAAGAAAATGCTTTGTTTTATGCTAGTAGGTTTCGATGGCTTTAACCAAATGTTTTTTCAAGAAAAAAAGCTACAGTGCATATAAATAATTTAACTGTCTTGATTTAATGAGCTGTAATTGAATGTCATGTATTGCTACACAATCCGATCTTTAATAGTGTATGTCATTCAATTCCAGGCATTCTCACCAACGACGACTACGTCTACAGACACGGCGGCAAGAAGACAAGCCGCCAGCACGACATTTCTGTCCACCAGAAAGTGTGGTTCAAGGCGGCCGTCATAACAGTCCCAATCGCCGGCGGCCTCATTCTCATCCTGCTCATCGTCATGGCAGCCAGGATGCTCAACGAGGACTACAAGCGACACAGGGAGTGGACCCGCAGAAGGGGTCAACTGGACACGCGGGTGGTCTACAATGGCGAGAAGCCGACCAGCCTGCTCGTCCTGCCAAAGTCCCTGAGCTGCGCCATGTTTGGCCACGACAATGACATGTACCCGAAGCTGCATAAGAGCTTCGCGTCGACAGGGAGCCTAGGGCAGCCGAACAGTTTGTATAAGGATGTGTCGATCGCCCTGTCGACTGATTCAGGGAGCACGGATGAGTCGAAGGATAACTATTTTGTGTTCGATTTTTAAGTGTGTGGTGTTTTTGTTTGTTGTTGTTGTTGTTGCGATTCGATTCTGAAGGGTGGACTCACGTGTGTGGCTTGTTTGGTCTGGATGTTTCTAGATTCCTTTCGTGTTTCTTTCCGTGAACTGGATTGGTTTCATCGTATTTGATTAAGTAAATGGAGGTATTTACTTATAAGTTTCAACACAAAAACTATCTAAGGCAGTTAAGAACAGGAAAATAAAATCGTATTGTGTTAATTTTTGGCTAACATCATAAAAGACTCTGCAGGAAATTAACTGAACTAAATTTTTCAGTTGCTCCCTCTCAATTGCAATTCCTTGACTGTACCGGGCTACAGTACAGCATATTAATTCAATTCTTCGTCAGAGTTATCTTATAGTCACGATATTAATTCAACATTGAAACTGACACAATAATTTCAATGAATCTCATCTCAACCAAAGGCCAAACTAAATAGACAATCAGGACAACAAACAGTTATATGATGACAGCGTATAAACCTTCAGAAGCGCCACTCGAGTGAAGCGGTGGAAATGGTTATCCGATGAGCAAAGATTTGCTTGAGTTTGTAGTAACGATATTCCCCGCTTCACTCGAGTAGCGTTCGGTACGGTGACGACCCGTCCAATCAAGTTCAGCTGTGGTGCCACAAGCACGGTGAAGTAATTCTCTATCGCTTTCCGACCGTGCTATCACGATCGTGCGGGTATAAAAGAGAATGTTCAAGCTCTTCAAAAATATTGATACCGAAGCAGCTGACTTGTACCATTCGTTACTTGTGTTAAAAAAATGACTTTGTGTTTTTAAGGAGTTGCTGGCATTGATGCTGTCTAACGCAATTGTTTCGATAGAACTCCGAATTTCGAGTGTATAATTATAAATCAGCGCCATCTGACGGCTGGTCTTAAAGGGATATACGACTAGTTTAATTAAAATGCTAATTTTACAGATGTTTAAGGCTAATACTCTATTCAGAATGGCCTTGCTTCAACTTATGTAAAACCGCAAATAAGGGTAGAGCAGAGTGAAACTCGCCTATACACACAAACTAATGAAATTAACTGTGAGGTTCGCAAACTTGGTGAACGCGAGTTGCACATAGCCACGGTTGTCACGACTCTGTAAACGTGAATAATGATGCCATTTTACTTTTGGAATCGATATTGTGAGTCCACCCTAAGAATTTCCAAAGAAGCGTAGAAGCATTTGCCCTTTCTTGAGCTTTCCCGTATAAAATTAATATTACCCGTAGCGTAGGTCCAATATTTGATATGTTTTTAACTGCAAAGAACAACTTCTATGCCATCTTTCCTGAAGGATATAGATTTCTACGTTGAAAAAGTATATTCTTTCGAACGTACGTTGCCTGCTCTTGCACGTATTGTCCAATGTATATAAAATATTTTCACGAGAAAAACTTATAAATCCATATGCGGTATTTCTATTAAAATGCGATGAAACTTAGAAGTACTGCTTACCTTGGCAGTGGAATTGCGTATATTTATTTTAAATTTTATAATGGACAGGATAGGCTATCTTCACAACTTTTCCATTACAAAATAATTTCGTGAAAGTATTATCGGTTTTTAACTAATGGTAAAACTAATTGATAATTTTTTATATACATTATTAATAAAACATCACGTTTTTTAACTATCAAATATTTCTTTTTATTTCGTAATTCAATATTTTTGAGTAATGATTTCGAAGGTGTTTCATGGCTTAATTAAAAAGTATCGTTGTACAGTACATTAGCCTAACTAGGCACAAGTTTTTGTCTCTAAAATAACCATTGAAAAATTAAATATTAATATAGTATGAAATCATTAGTTTCCCATAATATAAAGCTGCATATTTTCCTTATAACTTAAAACAAAAAGAATTTTCGCTGTTATTTGTTAATATTATAAACATAAGGTAAACTTTTTAAATACTGCTAAGAAATCGTATACTAACAAATGGTAAAGAAAAAACATTTATTTTCCCCATGATTCTAAATTGCTCACTAATTGAGCTATAAAATTATGTAAGTCTTGATTAAGTTGTATTACGCTATTATTTTTGAAATTACTAGCGAGCTTACCTAAGATAAATAGCGTTCAAAACTTACAATATTTGTCAATTGTCATAAATATACAAATTCCTTACAATATAAATTTGTTAAATATAACTATAAGTTCCTTAAACCAACTAAATATGGAGTTGTCTATTGTTAAAATATAGTTTTTTTTTTTTTTTTGGTTTTAAATGGTAGGGGAGATCTGTGTACCTAGGGCCACCATGTACCTAGGGCCACCCTACCGTATTTAAATAATATTTAGTTCCAAGTTTTATAATTAAGGATGGAGAGTGGCAGCACCAACTTTTGTTTTGGCAGCCATTTTTAAACTTTGGAGGAGAAAGCTGGGGAAACTTATAAGGGAAAATCAGTTTTGTATGTCCTAAAGTAAAATTCTGAAGCTCATCAATTTTTTTGTTTGACAAAGGAAAAGTAATTTTTTTCAGTTGAGTTCTAGTGTATAATTTTATTTGTAATATTGGGTTCTAAATGAGATAATTAATAAGTCTCCTCTCCATGTGGGTTTTTCTGTGGATGACATTTTGTATAAAATTATCAAATCTTGTACCTAGGGCCACATAGTTGCATTGTACCTAGGTCCATGGCCCTAGGTACAACTAGGTCTAAGAGAGGTGGCAGAAAACCAGGCAGATGCAGAATTCTGACAGACACTCCAGAAAAGAAAGAAATTGAAGAACAACTTGGAAATAGAAAAGCCAAAAGAGAAAAAAAAAGGAAAATTGTGAAAAAACCTGTAATTGAAATTGAGGAAACGTCATCCGAAGAATTATCAGACATTGTACAGTGTTCTGATTCCAGTTCCACTGATGATGTAAGTTATATAGTTGATACCATGAGTAATTCTTGTTTGAGAAGGGGGACTTTTGTTTAACAAAGTTACAAGGCAAAAGATCTGAACACTTTTATGTGACTGAAATAATAGATGTTGCAGGTAAACACTATAGCATTAAATATCTAAAAAAATATTGCACAATCAGATAAAGTTATCCATGATAAAGATGAAATCTATGAAATTGATAACAGTAATATAGTGTTTAAATTACCCAAACCACAATCTATTGGTACTTCAGCGCGGCAAAGTTTGCAGCTCACTTTTGGAACCAGTTTTTTAAATTATTATGTGAAATGAAAATTGTTGCAATTCATTAATAATTTGGTCTATTGCAACTTAGATAATTGAATGAAAAATGAATGTAATACCTGTAATCCCTTCTTTTATAAAATTCCTATATGTATATATGCGTTTTTTATTCAATGGAAATGAAAACCTGAGTTTATAAGGACTGGCCCTAGGTACACAAGCAACTGGCCCTAGGTACATTGATGTCTTGTACCTGGGGCCATTCATGAAGTTTTTTTTAAAAACTCATATTTAAAAGAATATATATTTTTAAGTATTTTTGTTAATGCCAAATGGATAGTAATTAGTGTAATGATGTGTGCATACCAATTTTACATTTTAAAATAATTTATTGGCTCTGTTTTTGAGGATTGAAAAAATCCGACCCTAGGTACACAGGTCTCCCCTAATAATGTTTCAAATGATTAACACTTTTTTTTTTTTTGGTTTGCACTTCCTTAAAATATAAATTTTGTTAAATTTAGGTCTTTGTTTCACAAAATAATGGAAAATTGTTACAAATTAACTTATTTTTTTCCTCGAGATACTATTTATTAATAAAACTAATGCTCTCTTAAAATGTAAATAACACTTGCAACAATTTAAAAATATAAATTTATTACTGTTATATATGTTTGTTTCTTAAAGAAGATTTTTAAAATTCCAAAAATTTCTATACGCCAAAAAATTCAAATCTATAGTGTTAAAAATGTAGAGTGATTCATAGTTTCTTACTGCTTTGAGTAGTAACTAAAGTGAATTTTAAGCTTTTTAACATACCAACTTTTAAAGCAAGCTTTTGAAATGCATTTGTATTTACTTAGAGCTTCCAATTTATAAAGCCCAATATAAATTCCATAAAAAAAATAGATTTAACTATTCATAACAAATTGACTAATTTTAGAATAGCTCAACACAACATTTGAAGATGTGGTAAAACTGATTAAACTATCAGTAAAGCAACTTTTATATAATGTTAACCCTCTAATGCATAGTGTTACCGTTTGGTAACAAGTAACATCATCCACTTTATTCTATTAAATTAGAGCTCCTCCTAGACAAATCTGTGTTTTTTTCATCTATTACATTTCTTTTTAAAGTTTTAGTTACTAATAATCCTCATAGATGACAGTAGCAAAAGTGTATTCAAAATTAAAGAGTGAGGTTATTAAATTTTGTGAAATTACGTTTTTGGCAGTATTCAAAGAATAATAATATTAATACTAAATACTAATAAATTGTTTTGAAAAATTAATCATAGTTAAAAAGGGTTATTTTAAAATAATGTTAGTAGTTTTCTAGTCATTATTATAAAAATTGGAATTTTGCAGTTGGCTTTTATCTTATCGAAAAAAATTAAAAAATTGAAATTATTTAAATTCTAATGCAGGTAAATTTTTTTAAAGTATTTTTCCCATAATGTGTGAGTATTAAAGATACATATATATTTTTTTGGGAATAAAATAAAAATTCATGCATTGGAGGGTTAAAACTTTCAAGTTCGCATGGAACATTTTAGCATAATATTGATTTTTGTATGTTAAACAAATTATAAAATAATGTTATGAAGAAGAGCATTCAAATTTTCTTTATTCCACACCTTGTGAATGTAATTTGTGGCATGTAAAGATTTTATGTATTTTTGGTTGTATATAATGTACATTTTAAAGAAGAAAAATATTATTTGTACATAATTTATTTTGCTTTGTATATAATGTTACATATTCATTACCATTTCACAAATTGTGATAACAAACATTACAAAGGATATATATGAAATAAAATATTCATTGAAAAAATGAAATGTGTGTGCTTTATTTAAAAAAATTGTTTAAAACTATAATTAACTTAAATAATTATTATAGAAAATACGTAATATGTATCATAATTAATATTTTTAAAAAATTCTAAAAAATTTAAGGGAAATTAAAACACTCACCAATTTTTTTCTTCTTCTTCTCCCCCCCCCCCCATATAGAGTTTATTTGACAGTATTTAAGTTACACTAAATTTCAAAGTTTAGAAACTAACGGTTATTTATATATGAAAGTCTAAAAGGTTTTCTATAGATATTAGTATGAACTTTTTCATTTTTTCCTTCCATATTTAAAAAAAAATAAAATTAACAATGTAAACATTTGTAAGAAAAAACCAAAGAATTGAAACACTACACAGCTTTCATCTATCACTGAATACATCTATACAAATTTAACTAGTTATATTCCCCATAATGTAATTTCAATAACTTTAAAGCCTAAAGAGTTCTGTGATAGCATTAAAATAAACAACTATTATAAAATTAAAGCATAAACAATAAAAAATAAGAAGATATATCTATCTTGTTTTAAATTCGTGAAGATGAGACATTACAAAATGTTAAGAGTGACACTATCTTGTACGGAATTAACTAAACGTTAAAACGTATTTACATTTTCCCTCATAAATTGATACAATACAAATTAAAATATTTACAAGACATTAATTGAATAAACATTAAAATAAAATAATGAATGAGTATAATGATGAAAATAAAATAATGAAATGAATAATGAAACAAAATTGTTAGAGCAACTATTTAAATCAAGGCCAAACTTTATAAAATCACAAACACTTATGGTTACAAGGGAAGTTTAAAAAATAAAATATTATTAACAATCAATTGTGTGTTAATAACGAAATTGGTTATAAAAATTATGTCAGAGAGCGTTTTTCAGGTATTAATTATAACAGATTAAGATATTTAAGCGTGTGCTCCCTGGAAAACAGAATTATAAGAGATTTTATTCAAATTTATCAAGCAGGAAGACCTGTAGGGCTAAAGTTTCAACTCTAACAGTCAAATCGGATGAAAATTATTTTTGCAATTGAGTTACTAATGAGAGAAATGCTTAGCCATGTTACGCTGTATATTTAAAGAGATTAGAATAATCCTAGAAGAATCTTGATAATTATTGCACACCGGTAACAAAATTGAGCCTTTGTCCCATAGCCCGTATTTAATAAATAAAGTCACTAGTCAGTCCCATAGATTTAATACATTAGTTTTGGAATCACAACTTAATCAGAAATATTGTCTTTTTGCTATGTTAGCCCCTTTTTTCCTAGGTATGGGAATCATCATAATATCGAAATGAGACACATTTGAAACGGAAATTTTATCAAATTTTTTAATTGTATATATTTGAAAATTTTAAATTCCCAAAATATTTAGCAGATGGCAACACTCTTTTAAAACTTTATCAATTAATAATTAAATAACCGGATGTTATTTCTTTCATTTTTAAAATTGATGTTATGATGATTCTCATGCATGGTAAAAAGGGATATCATGGCAAAGCATTTTTTTTTTTTTTTTGCAAAGGTTGTGATTTCAAAACTAATGCAGTAGCTCTATTTGACTGGCAGTCCTCTTAAGGGGGTTCAGTACCCCAAAATCGTTGAAAAAATCAAAACAAAATTTATTGGCTTAAAATACTATAACAACCTTTATTAGTAATGTCACAAAGTATCAAGACGATTGGAAAAATATTTTTGACATTAAAAGCCATTTTAATGTCATGGCTTCGTAAGGAAATGTGTTAACAATAAAAACTTTAAACGCGTTTTTCTCAGAACTTGATTTTTTGTACTTCGATGTACCTTTTCTCAAAAACTATGCTATGTTTTCTCGTAAACTTTTTTTATATGATGTAATACATAGTACAGGTTAATCTGAGGTTATAAATTTTATTAAAACTAAAGTGAAAAAAAATTATGGGGCAAAAAAAGTGAAAATTTTCATGATTTTTTGGGTACTGCCAGTCATATAGAGCCACTGAATTAGTTAAGGGCCCTGAGGGAGGAATTCCGATGTGTAGCACAGCTTGTTTGCTTTATATTATTAAAATGCAATCCCACTCAAGAGCAGTTGATGTTAATTGCCTTCTAAGGAGAGAATGCCAGAATGAAAAATGTATTTTGTTTAAATTATATTCAGATTTTTTTTGTATGTAAATATTACCGTACAAGCGTTTCCAACTAATGGACCTACCGCGCTTTTCCCCCTGCCTTTTTACTTTTTGTTTTTACCCCAAGTTAGGTTGACAAGGAGTGTCGTTAGACTCTATTACAGAAACATCGTTTGCTATGTCAACTAGTTTATAACACCGTTTATAACGTTCAGTCAAGTAAATTGCCCTTATATCTTAATGTTATAATACACTGCTCAAAACAATTAGGGGAGCACATGTTTTAAACCCTTTCGCTCGCAATAATTCCATTGGGAATCATCAGCTTGTGATTTTTTTCTGACTAAGCTAAATTCGCAACTTATGTATCGTTAGATACATCATTATATGGAAGAATAACGTATTTTAAAGATTTTAATATTTTTTTAATATTAATGAAAATATGAAAAATATGGTAAAATAAATTTCACTTTAAAACAATTTTAGAAAATAAATTGACCCTAAATTTTCATGCTTGCATTTTTTAGATGTTTGAAAATATATTTCAATTATTTTTAACAAAAAAAGTTTTGAAAAAATTATTGTTATAATTTATTAAAAAGTTATTCCATTTCCCCCCTTTAAATTTAAGTATTAAAATCTTAAGATTTTTTTCTCCTGTTTTTTACTATTTCATTTCGAATGCATAGTGAACCTAATTAACAAATTTCAGACTTATAGGATAAAAATTAAAAAGTTGGGAGTGAAGTTAAAGTTGAAATTAAAATGTGCTCCCTTAATTGTTTTGAGCAGTGTACCTTGCTTATAACGACGCTTTTCAATTAACTGCTCTGCTATAACGCTGGAATGAACTATCATATAACGCTTTATATGATATCCAACAGATCTTCAAAAAGATTTTTTTTAATTCGTCCTTTACTGCTATTTACTTTTTTTAATAAGCCCCTGCTATTACCACATAGGGTTGAAATTTATTCAATAGATATCATTTTATAAATTTTGATTAAAAATATGAATATGGTACATGAAATTCGATATGCTTAATTTTCAACCTCTTTATGTAACGTTACTCGTTCATAACTTCATGCACAATTGCGGTCAATTGAAAAACGTTATAACCGGGTTCGTAATGTACAGATACATTGAAGAGCTTAGTGCTAAGTGACAAAAAGGTGAAAACGAGAAAACAAGCTTTAAAGTTTTTAGTTTGCATTCGGATCTTGTTAAAAACAGAACTTGCAAACCTTAAAAACGATACTAAACATCAAATGTATAAAAAAAAAGGAAGAAACTGATATCATTGAAGATGCCTAGTAACATGTTCATTGACACAAATCCCCAATTTTTGAAACGTCACTTAACACGTTCTTGTAATAAGCTCTTCAATTAAGAGGGATTGTCAGTCCCATCGATCAGATACATTAATTTAGAAATCACACCCTCCGCAGAAGTATTGCTTTGCCATGTTATCCATTTTTCCACAGATATGGGTATCAACATGAAATCAAAATAAAACAAATTTAAAACGAAAATGGTATCTAGTTAATTAATTAGATATTTTTGAAGTTTTAAAATGCCAAAAATAAACAGCAGATGGCAACATTATTCTAAAACTTTATCAAATAATAACTAAATAACCAGATGTCAATCTCTTTTCAATTTTGTTTTAAAATTGATGTTATGATGATTCACATACCTGGTCAAAATGGGATAACATAGCAAGTCAATTCTTGTGCTAAACTTGTGATTCAAAAACTCATGCAATAGCTCTATGGGACCGACAATCCCTCTTAACACTGTCACTTAGAATCCCTCATGGACACATATCCGGGTGGCAAGGCCAGGTGATCCGTCGTGGTCAAATATGGCAGCCGGACTGTCGTGATGGCCAGCAACTGCGTGGGCTGGTACGCCGGCTGCAGGGGCTTGCAGGGCGTGTGCAGACGGCCGGACTCCGGGCGCGCACTGCAGGGGGGAGAGGGGGGAGCTGCAGTACAGGGCTGAACCTGCGTGTAGAACGACACGTCTGGGTGGATGATTCCCTCCGGTGCCAGCACTGGAAATGAAATCTAAATTGAAAATGAGAGCCTGTATACTTACAACTTAATATGCCACAGACTGTGAAAAAAAGCTTGTAATATAAATGAAAGTTAGTAGCAAAGTTGCCAGAACATATCCATAGGGTACTGAAAAATTTTATTGCCAGAATTGTACCGTAACCCTTCCCTCCAAGAAATATTCCGTGTATAACAGATATTTTATCTAGGCAGCGTACGTTAAAAATAAAAGGTTAAAGAATGATTGGTATAAGAACCCTTCCCCGCATCATAGGAATCAGGCGCCTTGTCCACTACACCACCGTGATTACGGATGAAGCTATTACATTTAAACTTATTTCGTGATCAAAAATCGAAAAAATATGTTATCAAACGATGCATTCTGTATCATTGGTTACAGATTTAGTTGATTTACTGAGAAAATTGCTCTTTTTTTCAAATTGAGGTGCCCAGCACTGAATTAAAATATAAATTAAAAAGGAGAGCCTGTACAAATGTAATGACGTCACTTTCTTTTAAATGATAACTTTTCGTAATGACTGATTTCGTTTTTGTAAACTGAAGTGAAAAAGAATGTGTGAAATTCAGGCGTTCGTTTTTTCGACGCCGATCCGGCGGCGTAGTGGTTAAGGCATTGGCCTCTGGAGCTGCTGGGTCCGAGTTCGAATCCCGTTCAGGCATGGATGTTTGTGTTTGTCGAGTATATGCGGAGTACGTGCTCGTAAAATCTGTTGGGTCCGAAAGTCCTGTGGGCGGTCATTGCGCAGTTTCCCATGGGTACAGGTCCCTTAAGAAAATTTCCCTCCCCTTCAGGGACATGTCTAAATTGCGGAGGTGGCGACAGATGGCAACATCTGTCATATGTGTTTGTGTGCGTCTTGTGTTGTCCTACTTGACGATGGTTGATAAGCGGGTCCTTGCGACCAAGCACACAAGCCTGAAAATATATGTCTACCAACCAACCAACCAACCAACCAAAAAACCAACCATCGCTTTGGCGACGTTTTTGTCAGAACCCAAGAAAATTGTGACTGTTTAACATCTTTGTCCTAAAACTCCAGAATTCTACGCGTAAATTGTCTGTTACTTTGTGTTGTCCTAAAGTAAAACGTCTCGTCCAAAAGAGAGTTTTCAATGCAAATAGTACAACAACATATTTGCCGCATTAAGAGCAGATGAGCCCAGAGGGAGTTCAAAACAAAGTTTTTTTCTGTGTTGATACCCAATGAAAAAATATGTCGAAGCCACGTTTCTCCATTCAAAGAGACTCGTATTGATTGACGCCCGGGAAGATTGTATTAAAAGTCAGATACAAACTGTGTGGTAAGACACAAAATACAGAAGAATGCTCTGTGCGATATACATGTAAAAATCGATTTTTTATATATATTAACTTGTTAAAATAACATCTCAAAAAATGCCTGCACATTTTTTTAATGAAATTCGCATTATTTATTGCTCCTTTAAACTCACTTAAATGCTTCACCTCAACTCGGCGCTTGATGATTTTGTTAGAATTTTAAGCAACTTTTATTTCTAAATTATCATAAAGTATTTTTTTAATCCTTTAAACACAGAATTTTGCAAACTTTTCAAATATGTTTTAAAAAATATATATTTTAAAAAGTTATTTTCCGATGTAGTTGATATGTTTAAAGCTAAATCACACACAAAAATGCGTGTCTTTATATTTGTTTTCATAAAAAAAAGTTATAGAAATTTCTTTGATAAGATCAAACGATTTTAAAGTTATTAAATCAATATTATTTATGGAGCACTGAGTGATATAGCTATCCATATAGATAAAAGCTGTGTATACTAGAAAAAAATGCTTTCATTTGTCAGAATCAAAGTCATAATGTTTTTTTTATATAATTTCATTAAAAAAATCTGACTCTTACATTATAATTTCAATATCAGACGCGAAAAAAAGTTAAGCTTTTTGAAACTGTGAAAAAAAAGTACTTATTTTTCACCAAAAATCCAGTGAAAAAAAACTTTTTTCACTTTTTTCAAAAGATGCCGACATTTCAAGTTAAATTTTTATTTCATAATATTCATAAAATCCAGAGATTTATTGATCTGCTTTTATTTAACCCTTCCTTACTGAAACGCCCCAACAACTACGGATTCGATAATGTTATTCCTTTAAAATATTACGAGGAAGCAAAAATCCTTCGTAGTGAAAGGGTTAAACATATTAATGCGCGTGAAATGTTTTTGGACCAATGATATTTTTTTTCACACAATTATAAAAAATAGTGTATGCATCGCTTGTGAAAAGTAAACTTTTTAAAACACGTGTCATTATTTCACTCGTTTTAAAAAGTATTACTATTCACACTTGTTGCATAAATAACTAATAAGTAATTCAAATATCTTTTTAAATAATCCTGAAATGTATAGAAAGATAGATTGAAGAGTTTTCTACACTTGAATAAAAATTGCTTTAAATCGTAACTTATGTATGAAAGTATATTTCGAATTTCACTTTCAATTTCAAGGTGTTTCAAACGCATGGCTACACATTTTCGGACTTTCAGCTTTTTAATTTAAGTAGAATTAGTGAAAGTAAGTTTTTTTTAAACGAATCGCGTACCCAAAAATTTTAACGGATATTTATTTTTTAACCCATCGTTCTTATTATATACAAATAGTCTTGTGAATATTTTAATTTAAATTCATTTTCAATGTAAAGTTATGCAAGTCGCATATACTTGTACAAAGTATTTGCTTAGATCTAAGGGATTTTATGAAAGAAGCTCTAAAATTATATCAACTTTGATCTTACATTTAAAAAGGGTGTCAGTAAGGTTCTTCCATCTATGATCGATAGAAAAGCATAAGTAGTCCTTACGTTATGTTTATTTGATACGGAAATATAGCTTAAGTAAATTTGGGCAAGTGTTACTTAAGTGAAGCGTAAGAGCAAAATTTAATTGAATTTCTGAATTATAAAGAGTGACTGATATAGTTTAAAATGCAGTCAATTATTTTTCATTGCATTCAATTGTTTTGAATTAAATTAAGAAATATTCAGTCAATTCAAATTGTCATTATACGGTTCCAATGTTGAAATTGTAATGTGTTTCAGTTACAAAATCGCAATACCAGTGAAGTATAAATTCAAACTTTGTATCATGCAAAGAAAAAAATTTAGAAGTTTTAACACATTTTAAAAAAATACTGGCATCAATCATTTTTGCTATTTCTAGTATGCTTGTGCACCTTATTTTAATATTTTTAAACAAAAAATGTCACTATCATGTTGATAATTAGAAATTGTAAAACTACTGAAAATATTATCACCTGTTCCTGCATAGTGCGTTGGAAGATCCTCCGAAAGGCGTACTACTGCAGTTTTATATGTTCTTTTCTGATAGAACATTAGACACAAAAGGATAACAGTTATAACTGTACAAACGCAAGATATCATTATTACCCTAGAAAACAAATAAAAAAAAATTATATAGCTCAAAATAAATTCGTGGGTTAACTTCAAATTTTTGTTAATTATAAAATTAATTGTAATTTTTTAATCTTTCATTTTTATTTATTTGTCATCTAAGCTAAGACAGGACTATAAAATAATTTGAACAGTATCCAATTAAAAAAAATCTAACGTTTCTGTTACATATTATGTAAGCAGAGTTTCAAAACTGAAAATAGTTTCGAGATTTGTATCAATGCCTTATTTTATGACAGTAATAAGGTTGAAGTAACTTTGCCAAAATAAAATTTTTGAATTTTTTTCTATTACCATTATAGTTTTTAAACTAGTATAACTATCTAAGATTAGAAATTTAAATCGAGTAACTACAAGAGATGTCTTATCCATAAATAAACTATTTTTATTAATAATTGCTAAATAAGAAAGCATAAAGCCTATTTTTTTGTCATTTTTCACATAAAACTGACTTTTAAAAAAATGATAAATATGCATGCTTACCATAGCCAAAAATCATTATCGCGAGAAGAAAATGAGTAATTAACTGGAAAATTATTTGAGGGGCTTGAGGGCTCCCCATTTGTTCCTGCAAAATCATTGGAAAAAAACACTATTAAAAATACATACTATTTGCATTTCATTTAGTCTACTATTGAAGAGCTTAGTGGAAGAACGTGCTAAGTGACAAAAAGGTGAAAACGAGAAAATTAGCTTTAAAGCTTTTCATTTGCAATTAAGTGAGTTAACCCTTTCAGTCCCAAAAATTTACTACACTACAGAAACATCTGATATTCACAAAATAAGCTTATTTTAGGTCAAAAATAAGATTTCCATAAGAAAAAAATCCTTTTAATATTTTACAAGGTTTTTGAAATAATGCCAAATTTTTTTAACTGTGGAAAACAACAAAATAAAAATATATATATATTACCTAAAAACACTTCGAGTTATATATTTTAAGGTATCTGACCATATTATTAAAAAAAATTAATGAATATTTTAACCGAAACAGTTTAAATTGTGTTTTAAGTATGAGGAACTGAAGTGAACTTTTCAAAAATCAGATAAAATGCTTGATAGCTATTTTCTGAATAAAAAAAAAATAGTAGTTCTGTTTTCTATTGAGATTAATGAAAAATATTGTCTAATAGAATAGAGTGTGAAGCATCGAATGATGAGTGTTTGGATGTCGTAACGGGACAAAAACATTTAGAAAAAAATATATTGAAAGTGATGAGGCCAAATGGCATCAATGGGACTGAAAGGGTTAAAATAGGTACTTGCAAACTGTAAAAAAGATGCTTATCTTTAAATTTATGAAAAAGGAGAAATTTGCTGTCTTTGAGGGATGGAATAATATGTTCATTGACACAAAAATCCCAAATTTTTCAAAAATGCCACTTAGCACTTTCTCCCACTAAGCTCTTTAATTATTGCAAGTCAGCTAATTGCAATAATCTGTAAATTTTAACTTTTTATCTGTGAATTACAGTGCAGTTGCTTTTTGAAATGTATATTTGTTCGCTGATTCCGAAAATGTAATGGTTTTTATTCTTTGACATGCAGAGTTTTGCAAATTCTAATTTATCAAATCGCCTTTAAAAACATATATCTTTTTAAAAAATTACTTGATCTCAAAATCGTTTTAAATGAATTGAGGAAATTCAATTGAAGCAACCGTGAAAAATATTTGAGTAGGTAATGCTTAAGGTAGGCGAATGCCCAAAATTCCCCAAAATTCTAAAATTTTCACTATTACTTTAATCTTTTCCAAATTTGGCATAGTGATTTCAAATATAATGCACAATGCTTTTTGGGCAATTTTTTATTTAAATAAAATTGATTTATTTTAAACGGTGTTTTTCTACTAAAAAAAGAGGTTTACGCTAACAAGTCTACCACATTGAATTTTCATCCTATAAACATTAATTATGTGTTAAATTCTTCGTTTAGAACTGATGCATGCAATGACCCTCTAGAGTTACATACAAATTACAAGAAAAGAAGTTATTAAGAAAAATGTTATAAATTAACCACAAAAAAATATTTTTTCGATTAACTTACACTTGGACATTTTTTTAAAAAAAACTTGTATATTTGCACCAGATGTTAGAGGTTCATGGCACAGATATATATTGAAATAGCATCTGCAAAAAATTTCAGGTGAATTAATGGAAAACTTTTTATGCTAGGAGTGTTAGCTAAAACCCCTTCTTTTAGTTGAAAAACACCGTTTAAAATAAATCAATTATATTTTTAAAAAAATTGCCCAAAAAGCATTGTTCGTTATATTTGAAATCACTATGCCAAATTTGGAAAAGATTAAAATAATAGTAAAAAATTTAGAATTTTGGGTACTCGCCTACCTTAAGAAATATGATAAAGCTAAAAACAACAAATATTGGAAGAACGTTAAATGAAAATTTTCAGGATTTGAAGATATTATGAGTGCAACTTTCCTAAAACTTATAGCTCCTAAACTATTTGGTTTGATTTTTCCCATCGAATTTTGCCGATTTTATATAAGATTTTTTTAAAAATTTGGGCATTATGTAATAGGTATAACCGATATCTGTCATATAGAGTATTGTGGGTAGATTCTTGAAAATTAAAAGGCATTAACTGATTTTTATAGTATGACAAAAATGTTTGTGCATAATTTAAAGTGTTTACTTAATTGATACTTTATAAAATGCGTACCAAGCATGATTGGAAACTAAACACTGGGGGTTCTGGATGAGGCTGACCACCTTACCGGGTCATATGCCTAGAACCCAAGGGTCCTAGACCAATAAAGTTAAAATGGGCACGGCAGGTCTTGGCCCTCTAATGGGTAGTTGCGCCGAGAGGTTTTAATTGATATTTTTGACCCGCATGAAATGAACCCACAAGAAATAAGTCCAACTTTTTTCTTGTTTAAATAAACTACTTCTCAATAATTTTGCTTTCAATATTAATAAATAGTTTATCTCAGGTTATTATAAGCAAAAAAATTGTACTTTAAACCGATTTGCTGCCATGAAACCTTTAAATACAATATTTGAAGTGTTATATACCAGGTTGAAGAACCTTCAGCGAGAAATTTATTACATTTTCGCTAAAGTCATGTAGGGTAAACTAACCAGTGAATGAACGCTTAAGCACAATTTTTTTTAAAGAAAATTAATACATTTTAAGAAAATATAGCTTGTGGGTTTATGACATTGTGAACACATCTGTCATTATATGTAAATTCTACAAAAAAAGGAGGTGACATTATATTGCATTGCTTTGGGTCTTTTGGGGGTCCAAATACAAAGTGGGACAAAAGCCAAGTAAATGAACAGTACTTTTACCAGTGAATGAACACAAAAATGTCAAGTCAATAAACATGTTGGATTTTAATTAATGATTAGGACAGCCAATCAGATGTCAAATAGCCTCCTACTAGAAGAGAGGAAGTCAGTGTTGCCAATCCATCCAGTGGAATGATTTTTAATCCTTACTTTTTAAATGTATTTACCAACTGCTCATTCACTGGGGCCTGTTCATTCGCTGGTCAGTCTACCCTAAATTTAAATTTTAATAAGCCAATACTGTTAAAACTGTTTTAGTTTGTTGAAACAAGAAATATTACAATGATTTGCTATCTGCATCTCCAGTTCAGTTGGCGTTTAATATATTTAAAATAAATAATACTTTGGATATCCAAACATGGAAATATATAATAATAATTAATATAATAATAATTTATCGATACAATGAAAAAGTTTTACAAAATAAAAAAGCACCTTGATGGGCAGTTAAGGCCCTTACAGAGGTATGAAAATGTACTAAAACAAAAAAAAATTGCAATCGAAGAACAAAATAAAAATAAAAATAAATTATACAGTACATAAATACAAAAAGAGGAAAATCTGGACCAGCCCTCGAAAAGAAAAAATGCACACATTTCAGCAGTGACTAAAAGAAATTTTCTAAATCAGTGATATTAATATTCCATTACAAAGATTTTTAAATGAAATTTTGGATGAATATTATTAATAAAATAATAAAAAATTAAAACAAAATAGTTAAATTACAAAATAATTTCAAAAATAAGAAGAAAAGTTACAGGTAAATTTAGTTCAGTTCATTTATGAAAAATAAGATTGAAGTAATTTTTCATTACTTTTTTTACCAACTCAGCATCCAAAATTACATTGGAATTAGTCATCAGCGTTCAGTTTACATAATCATGCCAGACTAGTGAACCTTATTTGAATTTTTTCTACTTACCGTTCAACTTATCCAGTGCTATTGCTTTACCGAATGGATAAGGTAATTGATTATATATTTTGAAATGAGTTTTAGACATTGATTTCTCTCAGTTCATTGATGAATTTTCATACAGAAATGTTTTGATGCCTTTCTCAACGTCTTTGTTACTGTTTACATTCGTCTGTAAATCTGTAAATAAAAGTAATAAGTTCTAAAAAAAGGCAGTAATATAAATTTGATTTTTTTTTGTCGAATGAGGTTGCAACTTGCCGTATATTTGAATATGTATACACTCTTAAAACGAACGAGCGATTTTAACTCAGTCTGATTAATTTTCACTCCTCCAGTCTGGAAAATGCGCTTCTCTTCTTGGAGTGGATCCTTTGTGTGTTAAACCTCCAACAGGATCACTCCAAACGAGTGATTTTAACTCAGTCTGATTTAATATTCACTCCTTTCCAGTGTCGAAAATGCACTTCTCCAACTGGAGTGGATTTCACTCGTTTGTTTTAAGAGTGTAAATGCCGTATATTTGAATATGAATAGGTCAACTAACGTACATTTGAATAAGTGTAATATTACCTTACAAGAGTCTTCCAACTAACGGACCAACCGAGCTTTTACCTCTGCCTTTTTACTTTTACATAAGTTAGGTTGGCACGGAGTGTATCAAGTAGCATCGTGAACTCCTTGGAGGTGTGAGCGTTACAAAAAGGGAGTGAGTGATGTGGGATTTTCTTTGAAACATCAAGAATGGGAAGAGGGCGGGAATATGTATTTTTTATTATTATTACGAATGGTGAGAGGAAGATCTATGGAAATTTTTGAACATCAAGATAGCGGAAATAACATCTATGGTAAAAGGATGCAAACTATTGAGAATTTTGAACACGTATAGTTTTGAAGTGATATTAAAGAAAAGAGTAGGAAACAACATTTTCTGGAAATGATAGTGACGTATTGAAATTAGCAATATGAAAATCGTTGTTTTATATTTCGTCTTCTTGTATAAAATTTAATTTTGCACTCAAAATAATGTGATTAAGTGAAAAGAAACCAATCCGTGAAAAACACGTTGTATGACGTAGTCAAAACAATTGAAACTCTAATAGTTTCCATGTAAACCAGTTATTAACTGAAGAGCTCAGAGGAAGAACGTGCTAAGTGAAAAAAAAGGTGAAAAAGAGAAATTTTGCTTCAAAGTTTTATTTGCACTAAGATACGTTAAAAACTGTACAAAATATACTTAACTTTCAGTTTATCAAACAGGGGAAACTTGTTACCTTTCAAAGATGGAATAATTTAGTTTTTTTTTTTCTAATGGGACTGCAATATTGGGGGTCAAGCCTTTTCAGACTAGGCATATTCCCAGAACGGAGAGCCAATTTTTGTGGCACCATCTAGGCGACTCTCGCTACCAATTTTGACTCGCAAAATACAACGAATCTGAGCTCTCTGTGAATGTTAAAGTATAACGATATTTAATTTTGCTGAGAAAACGCATGTAAAAGGATCTTTTACATGCCACATAATCATGCAACATGCGTGCCCAAGACTTTCCCATCCAGAAAATCCGACGACTCAGCCGGGGATCGAACCCGCAATCTTGGGCTTACGACACGGACACGTTTTACCTCTCAGCAGAGCCGCTTAAGTTACTATGGAGAATTCGTTATGGACGGATTTGTTGAAATTCAAAGATTAATAAATGGACCTTTTTGATACTTAAAGGGTCGAGTTGAAAAAACTGATATTTTTCCAAGTACAACCAAAATACATGGTCCATTGGTGACTTCTGATAATTGTATTAAATTATATTATTTATATTGATAATGACCAATGAATGGGCCGGACCCTAAATAAGTTATATTATTTTTTTTCTCTAATGGGGCTGCAATATTGTCGGTCAAGCCTTTTGCAGACTTCCCAGAACTGAGAGCCATTTCTTTGTAAGGACCATATAGGTGACTCTCGCTACCAATTTCGACGCCCAGATTACAATGAATCTGAGTTCTCTGTGAATGTTAATGTATGACGATATTTAATTTTTCTAAGAGAACCCAAGCCAAATGGGCGTTAATGGTTTCTTTTACATGCCACATGACCATATGACATGCGTGCCTAGGATTTTCCCATCCAGAAAATCCAACGACTCAGCCGGGGCTCGAACCCGTGATCTTTTGCTTACGAGGCGGACACGTTCAACCTCTCAGCAACTGAGCCGCTAAAATTGAATTACAAAATAATTGAATTTTCATTATATCCAAAATGGTTTTGTATAACAGTGTTTTGTAGCAGCATTAATCTTCTCTTCTTATATAAAATTCTAGTAAACTGGATAAAAATACATAAAAGCAATGATAATTCTGATTATGTTGGAAACTTTTAATAATCATAGCTGGATAACATAATAATAATGTAAAAAAGTGGAAGATTGCGTGATAACAATCTCTACAAAGATTGTGTTTGACTTTTAGAAACGATCCCGAATCATAAAAAGGAGAAAAAAAGGCCTTGTAATGATGGTAAAGACGACAAATAACAAGATTTTATAAAAAGTGAAAGTGATAAACTATTGATTACAGTTCTAAAGGTAATTTGGGAGCAATAAAAGGAAAGAGGCGTTGAAAATAGATGGTATTACTTGGAATCGGAAGTACTTAAGTATATTTAAACTCTCGAAAATAATAATAAATCTCTTCAAAAATAGATTCAGAAAGTTTCGATATCTTGACTATATAGTAACCTCCTACAAAAATAGGGGAGAGCATGGCTTGTTTTCCTGTTTTTTTTTTATTTTTTTGTGTATAGTTTTTTTTATTTTTTTTATCTATTTTGAGAAAAATATATTTCTTATAATTTTATCTTCAAGTACTATTTATTAGATTGTATATCAAATTATTTTTAAAAATATTTGTTTTGCTGGCAAATGATTCCATGTAAGCATTTGAGTGGGAGTATAGTGCCCTGCTAACACAGGGTCCAAGTTTTAAAATTACAAAAAAAAAATGCACAAAAAATGTATTGTTATTGGTTGACTTTTGTTGTTGTTGTTGTCGCGACCATGAATAATAGATATCCCGTGAAAGATGGTTGCCAGAGCTTACGAAGAAGTAGTATTTCTTTTTACATAGGTATGCTCAAATTCAGACCCTTGGAGCCCTGAAGTATGTTAAACAAGTTATACGTCATTTAAACTAAATTTGGAATAATTTAATACTCTTTCTAATTTAAAAGGCTTGAAATTTTACATTTTAAAAAGATTACAATACCTATTTATTTAAAAAAATCAATGCATTTTTTTCTGAAATGATACATAACTTAAAAAACGACATTATACTCTATTCCAAAAATAAATTTGTAACTCTAGGATAATTAAATATTCAGAAGTTTAGCGCGCAAATCGGAAAAACAACATTCCCAGAAAAGCGTTTTCAAACTTAAAATATCCTTTTAAGTTTACAGGTTAAGAGTAACAAGCGCAATGTGTTCTTTCACATATTTTTATTGAAAAATCGAATTTTTTGAATTTTTAAGACTGCTGAGAAACCTAAGAAATAAAGTTTCTTGACGATGTTGCAAATGGGGATTTAATTCTATCAAAAATGGCTGCTTATGCCTTTTAAATGTTCATTAAATTTTGCAGTTTTTTTAATAATTGAAGTACTTTGTATTTGAATTTCTTTCTGAGATTTTCAATGTCTTTCTAATTTCGATGAGCTGAATTTTTCGACGAATCTCACTTGCCTGTAGCTTTTGTAGTTTGGGCTATGAAAGTGGGTGGTGGACGGACAGATGGATACACTGAACGATTATAGTACCTTCAACTTTTTACGCTACAAACGTAGTGTGGAAGCTAAGATTGTTTAAGTCAAACGCAATCATCTGTCTACGAAAACGAATAACAGTTCTCAATTTTCACTCGGCGGCTACATTATATGAAGAGGGTACACTCTTAAAACAAACGAGTGATTTTAACTCAGTCTGAGTTAGTTTTCACTTCTCCAGTGTCGAATATGCACTTTTCCTACAGGAGTGGATCCTTTGTATGTTAAATCTGCGTCAACATCACTCCAAACTAGTGATTTTAACTCAGTCTGAGTTAATATTCACTCCTTTCCAGTGTCGAATATGCACTTCTATTACACGAGTGGATTTCACTCCTTTGTTTTAAGAGTGTGTTGCTAAGCTCGTTTATAACTGATATGACAAATGCTTTAATCGTCACGGTAAATATATATACAAAAATAAGTTGAAATTTACCTTACTTATAGTAGTAAAATCTTTTTTTTTTTGGTATATTGGCCCGTCTTTTCTTTACAGCCCATCGGAGGTTGAAAAAAAACACGTATAAGCGGAACAATACTGAACACTCAGTACTGCACGCACTACATCTTAAAACTCTCATCACGTATAGCATGTTCCGTCCACTGAATATTATTGTTAAAATAGTAATTCAATATCAAGGGCAAGTTACGCTCTTACCTGCAACACATCTAAAGTCTAGAAGTAATTATAAGTCATAATAGTAAAGGGTAAAAGGTGTTTTCAAGCTTTGAGAGAACTTAAAATTCCCCACGGACCTTTAGAGTTGAAGTCACGGTTAATAAAACTTTTGCGTGGGCGCAATTATGTCATGCAAGAATAGGATTTCATTATATTTTGAGGCAGAATTGCGATCTGTGAGTACTTTTTAAGATTAATTCTACGCCATTGGAAATAAAAGCAGCTAAATAATGTTTTAACGTTATGGGTTTGAAGGAAATTAAATTATTAAAAAGAAATTTTTACAGATAATATTGTAATAATAATGTATTCTATTGAGCTTGCAATTCTCAGAATAACAATAAATACATATAAAATCACAAGTGAAATTGAAAACATGAGTATTACTAATAATTTATAAAGACAATCTATTAAGCTTTTAATAAATATCTAAAGAACCGCAAAACAATTAATTTTGTATAATTGTGAGTGATAAACAAAGAATATCTAACAAGAATATATATACATTTTTGTTGATACATTAAACACAATTCAAACAATGTTGTTTTGTTTATTGTCACTATTTTTACCACTTGTCGTTACCATAAAATCCCGGATCTATAAAATGAAGTGTTTATTCACTTAGTGTAGTTTATTTGTATTTGGCTCAGAACGACTCAAAGAGGTATTTGTGCAGCTCAGCTCAAAGATCAATTTAAATTGTGTATTTGATTTTCATTTAACTGCTCTCCGTGCAAACAATTACCAATCAAAGGCGTTTTAACGATGATTTCGAGCAATCAGAATTTCTCTCTCTCTCCCTCTGTCTCACTATCTATCAATCTCTCCCTCCCACACACAAATACACTCATCCACGAGCTCTCTCTCCTCTTCTCTCACTCCTCTTCTCTCTCTCCCTCTAGCACGCGCGCTCTTTCTCAAAATAGAGTAGACATGGGCTTGTTTTCCATGTTTTTCAATTTTTTCGTTCTCTCTCTCTTAGTAATTCGACTCAAAATCGATTATTTTAAATTTAGATATCGCCCGAAGTATTTGAAATTATTTTTCAAAGCAATTATCAAGCATTTTTATTTTTCCAACAATGGTTAGAGAGAACAAATGCGGAAGATTTTTAGAACTCTAAAATTAATGATCTGTTGATCTGTGATTTTATTGTAAGAAAAATGTTTTTCTTAATAACTCTGTTATGGGTAAATACGATTGTTTTCCATAAACTGATAAACAAAATAGCGTTTCTGTAAATTAATAAACGAACTTCTGTTTTCTAAAAATATTTAGAAAAAGCTAAAATTTTCTGAAATTATAAGAACCCAAATATCATTTTAATATGAATTTTTTCTTCAATAAGAGTAAAGAATTATATTATTTGTTACGCAATTAAAGTAATTGGGATATAATACTTAATATATGAAAAAACCTTAGACTGGAAATCCAGTAGGTAAAGCGCTTGCCTAGCTAGTAAAAGGTCCCGGGTTGGGGCATTGCCAACATAACTGCTGACCTATTAACAGTCTATGCAGCTAAAAAAAGTCAACGAATAATAAATACCCCGTGAAGAGGAAATACACGCTAAATATGCTCCTGAGTCCCGGCCCTATGATTGAGTACGTCATAGCCCTAAAAAGATCCATTAAGTGCCTACTCAGGTGGCGGCTCGTCACTTTACTGTTGCTATAAATTACGATGTCCATCCCCAATAGCCCTCATACCGCTCAGGTACGACTTTAGTTCAACCTTATCCTAGCCTTGAGAAGAAAAAAGGTCTGGGTTAATATTTAGTTTGAATTATCGTCACACTAGAGCTACACGAGGGCTATTGGTGACAGGCGTCGTATTTTAGAACCACAGTCAAGTGACGAACCGACACCTGAGTGGGCACCGAACGCAACCATTAAGGGAGACATCGTAAGCAGCGTTAAAAATTTGAAGGATATTTAACGTGCAATTCCTCCACACGGGGTATTATTCGACGGACATTTCGGCTGCACGGACCGTTTATAGGTCGGTAGTTATTTTGGCTATGCCCGGACCCGAACCTATGACCTTCCGCATGCTAGGCGAATGCCTAACCGACTGGGCTCCCCAGTCCCTGCGAAGAGCAAAAACACCACTAAATAATACAATAAAAATATGTGATTGATGAGGATCTAGTTCACTGGAGCGAGTACTCAAGTACATGTATCCAGCTTCCGCTTCAGGAAACGTGCCGTGAACTGTACATTAGAGAAGCAAAGCTTTTTTACCGGTATTTCTATAATACTTTTTGTGGTAATACTGTTTTGCTTATCTTATAATATTACATTTACTAATAAGCTAGAACAAAAATAAATAAATTAAATTAAATTAAATTAAATTAAATTAAATTAAATTAAATTAAATTAAATTAAATTAAATTAAATTAAATTAAATTAAATTAAATTAAATTAAATTAAATTAAAATTAAATAAATTAAATAAATTAAATAAATTAAATAAATTAAATAAATTAAATAAATTAAATAAATAAATAAATAAATAAATAAATAAACCTCTTCCTTCTTCCTCCCGTAAAATTTACGGGGTTAGCATTTTCTAGGTCTTTATTTTATGATTTTTTTTATTTCAAGCTAAAAACGAATTATAAAAACTTTAAAAAGAACGCTTACAGGGTGGCCCAAAAGTAGCCTAACAGTTAATGTTGTATCATTGGTAAGAACTTTGGTTATTTAGAACAGGTACTTGACATAGCCAACGAACAAAACTAAGAAAGGCTAAAATAAAGTCGTACTACAGTCCATCTTATCCAAAGAGTAGCAATTGGTGAACTTCGATTATTGGTTTAGTTTCGAGATAACTTCGGTTTATTAGACCTTACCGACCAGATTATCCCGGCCCCGTTTATTTGTCTGATGCTCTAGAAATATGCAAATGTAGGATAGGTTGCAGGAATGCATCAATGTCGAAAGTAGACAATTTGAGCACCTTCGGGATTGAGAATGTAAATATATATGTATGGTAATAAAGCTATCATTTGACTTTTTTGGTTCTTAATTAAGATGCCTGTAGCCAATAACTCTCACGTAGCTCTAGTACTACTATAATTCAACCAAACTAAACTTAACCTGTATTAAAATAACTGTTTCTGTATAAATAAATGTACCTAACTAACTGTTAGGCTACTTTTGTGCCACTCTGTAGATAGATCTTGTCCATACACATATTTTTTAGGAGAAAAAAATCTATAATGCATTATTTATAAGAGAAAAAATATGGGAAATAAATTGACACTTTACGCAATTGCCAAACTTTTACATGTTAAGAGCAGAATTGAAACCGAAATTACGGAAGTCAAACGTTTTAGAGGGAACACTAACGCAATGTTTGAATTTTCAAGGAAGTTGGTACAAAAATAAATTATTAATAATGGAAATAGCGTCAACCTGTATTTAAAACCAATTTCAGGTAGTTAAACGTTCGTAATACCAGCGTCGTTAATGTGAAAGTGAGAAAAAGGCAAAAAAAAAAAAAAAACTTTGGACTTCAGACGACGATGCTACGTTTTGATAGGTTGCTATGGAAACAGTTAACCACAAATGATTCTCTATTGTTGGCTCACTGAGAAAAAGCTCCCCCTTACTAGTAAAAAATATCTCAAATTTATAGCAGCATATACTCCCTGACTAAAGTTTTGATGGAGTTTTTAAATATTAACTCTGTAATGCAATCGTTTCCAACTGCCTATTTATAGCCTCCTTTAGAAGCTTTAACACAGCCAATTACGCCTCGTAATTTAGAACTCCGGTCAAGTGAAGAAATCGACAACTGAGCGGGCACCCAACGAAACTTCGAGCGACATCGTACGCTAACGCCGTCGTGACATTCGACTCCACAGATTTAACGAGAACGTAACATAGCTGAGTACTCGGTCACCAAGGTGATTTTTGGAGGATTTTTTCCCCGCCTGCACAAATACGTCTACAGTATGGCTAGGACAAGAACAGAACCAAGAACCATCTCGGTGAGAGCCTCGTCGCTTACCCTCTCGGCCACCAAGGGGCCTTTTAATTGGTTGATTGGTAGACATATATTTTCACGCTTGTGTGCTTGGTCAGAGACCCGCTTATCAACCTTCGCCAAGTAAGACAGACACAACACACACATACGTGACAGATGCCGCCATCTATCGCGCGCCACCTCCACAATTTAGACAGGTCCCTGAAGGGGAGGGAAATAGTCTCCAATGACCTGTACCCGTGGGAAACTGCATAATGACCGCCCACAGGACTTTCGGACCCAACAGATTTTACGAGCACGTACTCCGCAGTCCGCCTATACTCGATGGGTCTTCAGTGGTACAGGGACTCGATCTCAGGACCTTCCGATGCAAAGCTCAATCATATTTATACCGGCCTCATAGTCAATTTTGTTTCCCCGTTCACGTTCCGCCCCCACTAGGGATATATTAGCTGTGTAGGAAGGACGCTTCGCTTCGATACTAAGAAACATTATTTCGATCTCCGATCAAAAAAGCTCGAGATCCTAACCACAAGGCTCCCCACAAACCAGTCTATTAATTGGATTGGATTGGTTGACATATATTTTCAGGCTTGTGTGCTTGGTCGCAAGGGTAGGGTAGGGTAGGGTATTTTACATATATATTCCGACTTGTGTGTTTGCTTAGTGAGCCGCTTATTAGTCTTCGTCAAATAAGACAGACACAGAAAGATTTTTTACTGTCACAAAGAGAGGAAATACACCCAGGGCGAAGGCGGGAATCGAACCCGCGCCCGTTACAGCACGCAGACTGCTGGCCTGCGATGCTTACCACTCGGCCATCCGGGCCCCTTGGTCGCAAGGACCCGCTAGTCTATTAATTATTAAAGGCATGTTTACATTTTGTAAATAACTATTTCTACGGTCCATATTAAGCTTAAACACAGCCAATTATGGTTAATTTAAAACCCTGGTCGAGTGTCAAGGTTAGACACCTGAGCTGGCACCCAACGCAACCTACGAGCGACATCGTACGCTACGCGGCGTCATGACTTATCACTTAACTAATTTACAGATCGCGTATGTAGTCACCTGTGTAATCAAGACAAATATAAAAACACGTACGCACTACACTTACATAATTAAAAAAATAATAATAGGACTGACATCTATTAGGATTATTAAAAATATTCTCTAACAGAAAAAGTTTTAAAAATCGAATGATGTGCTTTTTGATTTCATAAATGGCAATAAATTATAAAAAAAAATTTCTAAGATGATGATGCCAGATTGTCATTAGGACTGAAAGGGTTAATCCCGGTATCTCCTGACTGCCCCAAACCTTCTGATAACCTAGATACTCTGAACCATTCAGATGTTCAGGGGTTTATCAGAATTTAAAATATTCATTAGATTTGGTTTGAATTATCGTCGCAATGGAGCTACACGAGGGCTATTGGCGACGGGCGTCGTATTTTAGAACCACAGTCAGATGACGAGCCAACACCTGAATAGGCACCCAACGCAACCGTTAAGGGCGACATCGTACGCAGCGTTAGGACTTTGAAGGATATTTAACGCGCACTCCCTTACACGGGGTATTATTCGTCGGACATTTTTGGCTGCACGGACCGTTTATAGGTCGGCAGCTGTTTTGGCGATGCCCGGACCCGAACCTGGGACCTTCCGCATGCTAAGCGAGTGCTTAACCGACTGGGCTCCCCAGCCCTAAATATTCATTAGAATGTTTATTGAGAGAAGTTTCGGAAAATATGTATTGATTTTCTGTCCCTCTACTCTGGATTAGGTAAGTAATAGGGACTTATTACGAATTTACGAGATATGGGAATCTATGGGTTTGTGTTGTGTTAATATACTGGTACAGGAAGTAATTACGTATGGAAAGGCTTTGACCTCTAATAACCATTTCGATCTGGGTGATATGTTACTTTGTATGTTTTTCAAATCTTCATTCGCGGATCTGTGTGTCGTGGTATTTCAGATAAAATACGAAAGAATCATCCAATATAAAAAAGATTCGAATCTACTTTTGGTTTTGGTTTATTAATTAAAAAGTTTAATCACTTATGGTTCAATTGTTAAAACCATATGAAGAGCTCAAGCGCAAAACAAGTTAAATAACTTTTATGCTTTTATTGCTCTAAAATAACCAGTATATGATACAGCCAAATTCCAGTTACTTTAGAGCGAAAACGGCATATGCAAAAAAAGTTATTTAACTTGTGTTGCACTTGAGCTCTTCATATTTTAAAAATCCTTTTAAGTTGAATTTTACGTTGTTAAGTTTTTAATTTCAGTATGTCAGAATTACTGACAAAGCACTTTCCATATTCACACAGCATTTAATTCGTTATTATAGCAAAATAAGAAAAATAGTTAACAGTGTATAAAATAGATTTTCCTACAAGAGCAATAAACATACACTTTCAAATAAAAATTAAACGACTATTAATTTCATATTTTTTAAGAGTAATTTCATTTACAGATACTTTTCAAAAACAGCCACCTTATTTCCTTATATTCATTTAACCATTAGATACATGGATTTAATTTAGTGCGTGTTTTTGATTTTATGAAGGTACTTTTGAACAGAAAACTGATTTATCGAAAAGTTATACGAAATCTAAAATTGAAGTTGTTCATTATCAGAAGAAAAATGGGCACAGGGATTAAGTTTCTAGGCCTAACCTCTTGGGATGGATGTGCTAGTTCTTCTAAATGATACTTCCCACTTCAACTAGAGGGCATACTTTATACCGATATGCTATATTTTATTAAGAGCCATATTTGGACCAATCAAAGAAGGTGATGTTTGGAGAAGACGACACAATTTTGAAGTGGCTAAACTGTTTGGAGAGAAAGACATTATTAACATAAAAAAACTAGGCGAATTCAATGGCTGGGACATATGGAGAGAATGGACGATGGCAGAGGCACAAAGAAAATTTTTAAGGGGCAATGTCAGGGAGAGAGAGGAAGAGGAAGACCGAGAAAAAGATGGATAGATGATGTGGAAAGAGATCTAAGGGACATGAAAATTAAGAACTGGAAAGCGAAGACCAAAGACAGGCAACTTTGGAGTCGTATTGTAAGAGAGACCATGGTCCAGCATGGACTGTAGTGCCGGGGAGTTAGTTACCTATATTTTATTGAGTGAAGTCGGATATTTTTATCTCGCCCACGTTATTTGTACTAACTTTAGGAACATTTTCCTCAGGATCTCTATGAGATATCATTATAAACTTTTTTTTATAATTTGTTCCTTACATAAAGCTCGTTGATTTAAACTGAGGATACTTCAAAATATTAAAAATTACTTTTACATGGACTTTTTTAAAATGTGTATTCAAAAACAAAAAAAAATCGGATTTAAAGTTTTATAATTTTTTTGAACAGGACATTTAAAATTCATCAATTTAAATTAAAGAGCTATTAATGGAGGAAAATAGCAAAACAAAAATTTATTGATATCTTTTATTGTTCCTGAGAAAAAAAAGTTCCTAAAAACCTCTAGGAAACTCAATAGAAAAGTAAGATTTAGTTAAGAACTAATATTATGAGGCGTTTCTCAAAAATGCTTATAAAAAGAAAAACACAAAACAGAAATCGATAATATCAGTCTTAAATTAAAGCTAAAGATAAGCAAAATAAAGAAAGAAAAAATAGAAAATCGACATTTTTGATTCACACATCTCTCCGACCCCCTTTAAGTTTCTAGGTCTAACCTCTTGGGATGGGTGTGCCAGTTCTTCAAAATTATACTTCTCACACCAACTAGAGGGCGTACTTTATACCAATATGCTATATTTTATTAAAGGAAATGGTCTACAGTAGGACTGAATTCATATTTTACAGTCCTTATAATCCTAGATTTATCTTTGGTAACAAAATACAAGAAAGGAATTACCAGATTCAGACGGGAAAAAAATGTTCTACAGTTATAGTCCTAGATTAAAGAAAATGGTCTACATTAGGACTGAATTCATATTTTGCAGTAATTATAATCATAGATTTATCTTTGGTAACAAAATACCAAGAAAAGAATCACCAATTTAGACTGAAAAAGTGTAATAGTCCCGAAAAAATAAATATAAAAGCTTTTAGAGGACTATACGATAAAAAAGGAAATCCAGAATAAAGTTACAGTGATAAAGAATATTAGTGAACTGGTCAGGAAATTATGTACCTGAATTAAAATGGGAAAAATGCCGAAATAACTTACAGAACACAGCAATAGATGTCCTAGGAAAAGAAAGGAAAAGCACCACGAAATGAATGGTTTCATAATGCAGGGAGCTCATGAAAGAGAAAAATGTAGCCAGAGAAAAAATACTTTTCTGTGGAACAAGGTAAAATGGTAGACTTTATAAAGAAAAGAGAAAGATCATCTCAAAAGTATTCCGTCGCAAAAAGCGAGCCTTTGAGTGAAGCAGGTTTGTTGCCTGCATTTGTTTTGAGCATCGGTCGAATAGTTTTCGATAGAAATGAAACTAAGTAAATTATTAATTTGTAATGCTTCAAAGGCTTGTTTGCCCTTGCCAGGTCATGAAAAGTACAATGTCATGATTGTCGCAACCATGTGACAAGAACCATAGCCTAAAATAACACGTAAGTTTAAATGTCTATGGTGTAGCCTTTACATGTCTTTTTATTTAAATACATCCCGAAAGAACTTGTGTTGACGTTAAAAAACAAACATAATGTTTTTTTAATATGCATTAAATATGTCGTGGTCACAAAATCCTCCATGTTCTCATACCAAATTAATACCTCTGGCGGTAACAGATCAGGGGGGTTATCGGCCTTTGATATGGATCGAAATTCCGATATATGAGTGAGAATGGATGTGTGAAAGGAACCTTCATGTAAAAATGGATGTGTCATGTTGACGAGCAATAAGTTGGACTTCCTCCCTTGTGGCGCTCAATAAAAACGGAAGCCGCCCCGCTTTGTCTTAAAATTGGGTAGTTCTCCACTCCGGACTCGGTTACCGAGTGGCTTTAGAAACAATAACAATATATTTGTAATACAAATTTGTGTTCGTGTGTCATTAACCTAATTCTTGTATAGAAAAAACACATATAGGATTCCAGAATTTTTTTACCTAAAGCTTGTGTTTCACTAGTGCTTCTCAACACAAGTTTATTCATTCTATAGAAGGAAAAAACAAAGAAAAAACCTATGTTTTCAAAATGCAATAATGCTATACAAGAAAAAAAAAACTTTATGTTTTCAAAATGCAATATTGCTGTAGAAGAAAAAAACAAAGAAAAAAGCCTATGTTTTCAAAATGTAATAATGCTACAGAAAGAAAAACAAAGGAATAAACCTATGTTTTCAAAATGTAATAATGCCATAGAAAAAAATAACAAAGAAAAAAACCTATGTTTTCAAAATGTAATAATGCTATAGAAGAAAAAAACAAAGAAAAAAACCCAGGTTTTCATAATGTAATAATGATATAGGAAAAAATAAAACAATGTGTTTTTAAAATAAATATTTGATTATTTTCTGTTAATTGTCATAACCTTTTAAAAAATGAAAAGTGCATTATTAGCATTTTAAGTCGATGCAGTTAAATTGTTGAAATGCATTGGAACATTTATATATATATTTTTAAAATGAGCATTTTACTTTTAAACGTAAAGAAAATCTAATAATTTGTTTAAACGGCTTATGACAACACTTAAAAAGCTTGAATGTTAGCATAATAAAATTCAGTACATCATATAATAGTATTCTGAAAGAAACAAATCAAAAAGATTGTTACTTACCTGAAGTTACTTTGGTATTTTATTTGAAGTATTGACAGTTTTGAAGTTCAATTGCATACAAATTAAATTAATTTTCATTATTTGTTTTATTTTTCAATAAAAATTGAAAGAGGTCTCTTATACTAACCAAGCATATTACACATGCGTTGAAACTCCTTCATCGAGACATTTAACGCAGTTGATCCCAAATGAAAATGTAATATCAAGAATCTTGTATCGGGCTACATAAAACAATTTCATATTTTCAGTAGCGCCATCTTTGAGACATTTTGAACATTATTATAAACTTTATGTTGAAATGTGTCGGATTGTGGCATATAAGCTAATACATTTCTCCTTTTATGAGTTAGTATTTTTTTATTTATTCAAAAAGAATGTTTCATAACATGAGTGCATGGGAACAAGTTAAGCATATATATTGTTTTGATTTTTGGTCCTTCTGTAATTGCATACGTTTTGGTGATAATTTGATCTAAATATTTCAATTTAATATTTAAAAAAAGATATTAGAATTGCTAAACAATTTCGGACATTAAATGTTTAAGTAATTTTATTATATATATTTTCCGTCTTTGTTCTCTTATTATACTTTTACGTTTTTAATTCATTGTACTGTAATCTGTAGTATAATTTTGTCTAAATACTAAGAAATATTAAATGTAAAATATTCAAAATACTAAACGTCTGCAGTTTTACAGTGCATTAATAGTGAGACCGAAGCAACCAATGAAATCACCGAAGCCAAGAATGAAAACTTTAAACTTACGACATTTGAAACAGCCTTATTTGCACACTATTGTATTATATTATTTTTAATTTATCGTCGTTTAATTATTTTCAATCTGTGTTTTTTTAATTTATATTACGAGAATACATTTAATTTATCCAATAAATACAAATAATAACTCACTGCGTACAAATATGTGATTTCTCCCAAAACTAAATAAATTTAACAACATGCTTATTGTTAAAAACAAAAAAATATTATCCAGCTATACATTACACTTCTTCTCATCATCACGAATACAAAAGAGTACTTAACAATTGTTTTTTTTATTAAATTAGGGATAATAAGGAATAACCAATTTGTAAAGCAAACATTTGTGTAATTTTAATTATCTGCATTGTTCACTTGACAACCATATTATTAATATTATCAAGCAACAATAGTAACGGACATATAAATGATAAAAAGTAGAAAATAGCGCTGACTGTAGTGACTATGGCTGAAACTTAATTTTAATGTAGCGCCATCTTGGGATAGAAATTCAAACTGCACTTCATGACACAAACGATAAGTATTATTCTACTACAGAAATGTAGTAAAACTAAAGTCAAATTTCTTCTCCCGTTTGATTAAATATTGCCAGTGTGCAAAGAAGAAATAAAAAGAGACAGAAAGGGAAAAAAATATTTAGTCATTTATAATGATCTCTAAGAAGCTAAAACCCACCCATCAACAACTTAAAAAACAATTACGTATTGATCACAACACAAAGACACGATTTAAAAAATCGCTAAGTTTAAACATACTTTTCAAACAATTATACATGCCGATTTTGCACGATTGAATTCACTTAAAATGTAACCCTCTAATGCAAACTGTTGCCGTTTGGCAACAAGTAACATAATCCACTTTATTCTATTAAATTAAAGCTCCTTTTCGACAAATTGGTGTTTTATTCATTTATTACATTCCACTTTGAAGTTATAGTTACTAATAATCCTCATAGATGACAGTAGTAAAAGTGTATTCAAAATTAAAGAGTGAGGTTATCAATTGTCGTGAAATTACGTTTTTGGCAGTATTCAAAGTAAAATAATATTAGTAGTAAATACAAATAAATTGTTTTGAAAAATTAATTATATAATGAGGGTTATTTTGAAATATATTTTGTAGTTTTCTAGTAATTTTTATCAAAATTGGAATTGTTTTAGTTGATTTTTGTCATATAGAAAAAATCAATTTTTTTTATTTTAATTCTAATGCAGATAAATTTGGTTCAGTATTTTTCCTATAATGTATGAGTATTAAGGGTACTTATATATTTTTTCAGGATGAAAAAAAGTGTTGTATCTCTAACCATATTGTTCTTTTGTTCACCTAGGCTGCGGTGCCTCCTGCAATTTTTTATGAAAAAATAGTCTAATTAGCCCATAGTCCCCCCCCCCCCCCCCCCACTGGAGGGCTTCTCTAGCCAAATGTGGATCATTCAAGCCAAAGAGGAGTCCTATGAGATATATAATAATCCATTTCCATCCTAAAAATTTAAGTTTTTTTTCATAAGGTTTTGCCTAATATTATTTTTTGTGTTCATTTTTGTTGATAGAAATCATTTGACATAGCAACTATGCTCTTATAAAAAATATTGTGGAGCTTTTGAAAATGTTTGTTCTAACCCTTAAACTGTAGCATGGTATTTCATTTGAATTGTGATGGTGTTGTACCTCTGACCATGATCAGTTGCAGTTTCTTTGAATGAGTCGAAGGTACAACTCACCTGAGTGAAATTCTAAACATGTTAATTTTATGTGCTACTGCCGCAACTTTTGTAAAATTAGTTAATATTTTTGACTTAAGTTGCTCATAAAGAATAAAAAAAGATCATAAAAATTTTAAAAATATATTGTATTTAAGGAAATTCAAAATATAACGAAATGTCACTATCATCTACCATTTTATACCTCCTACTTAAAATCTTTAGTTCAGAATCCGATAACTACCCCGAAATTTCTTCAGGACAGATAAATATTGTGAATTGGATAAATTATAAGCAAATACACTTATACCAAATAAACCATTTAGAGAAGCAATTTTAATATTAAGCTTGGTTTAGAAGACCTTTCCAAGTCCCGGTCTCCCCTACCTAACTGTTAATAGGATTACATTTATAATTTAGTCAATTTTCAAAACTTAAGCCGAAAAGTACTTGAAACAAACTAAAAAATTTCATATTTGATGTAACGATAAAAAGCCTTTCATTTAGGAAAAAAATCAAAAGTGCATTAGCGTTCATTGCATAACATACATTAAAGAAAATAATAATAAACTTAACACAAAATAACAAACTTAATAGGAGATTATGTTGGATTATCATAAAGTAAAAAAAGTTTTCGTGATTAATATTTTAATTCATTAATATAGCTATTTGTAAAGTATTTTTTGCATGGAATGAAAAGTATTTAAAAATTAAGCCTTTAGAATTTAAATGAATTAAATTCAAAAATATTTAAAAATTAAGTTAACATTCATAAATTTCTCTTCTTTGTTATTTTATGTTGAAATAAAAGGAATGTTAATCATCTTAGTTTATTTTTTTTATTATTAAAATAAGTTTTTCGGTAATATTGCACCGTTCGCAGGAAAAAAAGCGAATCTCTCACTCAAAAAATATGGGAAAACTTGAACTTTAACCATTGCTAAATGTTAATTTTTTAAAAAAAAATCTTGAATATTTATTTTCCAAAAATATTCAGTATTTGAAAGTAAGCTTTATTTCTTTAAGTATCTTTAAATATCACGAACTTAAGAAACTGAATAAAACAAATTTCTACTAAAACACTAAAACAAATATTTGAAACAAGCTAGTACTTAAACCCATTAACGATATCTTCTTTAATACTAAGTACACTTTCATTTCCTAATAAAAGTGATAACTCTAAGTTTAATTGAATAAAAAACTAAGCTTTTTAAACACTAAAAAACGTTGAAACAAACTAGTTACTTACTTAAAAAATGCGTTGATGATGAAAGTTTACCAAGCACGGTATTTCGAAATTCCTTAAGATTACCTTTTTTTACCCATTGATGATGAAAATCCGATTTTCAGCGTTCATAAAAAACTAATTTATTTATAGATAAGGTTTTATCAATAGAGGAGCAAACACATTACCGGGAGCTAATGGACCATGAAAATTCCTCGTTGCCTTGATATTGACTGAGACCATTAAGTGTGATAATTTATATACTAGTCTAGACTTGTAACTATTTATAAAAGTATTCCAAGTAGCTATGTAAATAAATTACATATTACGTCCAAAATATAATTCTAAGAACTTATAAGCATAAAAAAATGTGTAGTTAAAACTATACATTTGTAAACAAAATCTCAATGTAATTTATTTTTCAAGATGTATTTAATTTAATAACTAGCAAGTAAATGATCCTTATTTGTACAGATTAAGACCAATCAAATCGAATCAAATCGATTAAAATATACGTACCCTTTAACTTGATTTGTTTCAAATTGTTTAAAACTTAAAAAATTGTCGAAACACATAATAGTACAAAACTTTACATTTCAACTCTCGACTGATTACCATTTTTAACTTGACAAATATGGACGAGAAAGATTATTTACAGCAATCAGTACTAGGTAATGACTTAGCTGACGGACTTGCAAGAGCATGCTGTCACCAGATCTTAGAGAGGGACAATCTGTTGACTTATTCAGAAATAGGGTATTTGACTAAATCGGGAAACTGCCCAAAAAAGTTATATAAACATAGTATAGGACCTAGAAAACGCATATTCATTGGTTTTTCTTCAAAAAATTGCTCAAATATTATTTAAATTAAGTTTTAAAATCGCGGTTTTCCAAAGCTCGGTCACGTGATTGCAAACGCTACGCTGGTTGGTCTGACGTCACCCGGCATTAAACCGCACCTCATGCTATTCGAATTTAGTCATCCGAAACTTTTTAGCGCTCTTTTAAGTCTAAAATAATGTTTTTTTTATAAGATTTCTTTCATTGCGATTTTAGTGCTTAAAAAATATTTAAATAAATAAAATTAAAGGATTCACAAAAACGGCTAGCTCAAATTTGCCGATAATCGATGCTTAGAATATATGATTGTAGGGCATTTGTTTTTTAAATCTTGTTCGGATTTCTGTTCTGATAAGTTCCAAAATATTACAACTTCCAGCAAAATAATAACCAATTTTAAGCGGAATATAAGGAAGCTATTAATATTTTTAATGAAAAGGTCCTAAAAGTGTAAATAATATTATACTTAACAAGGGAAAGTGTTATAATGCTAATGTTAATGTTGTAATGGTAACTAGTTTCATATCTTTATCCTTGCCCATAGATGGCGCCCCGAACTTTTTTTCTTGTACTAATCTAGAAAATGAGAAATTTATCTAAGCAATTTTGTTTACAAAAAGTTGTTTCTGCGTTCTAGTTAAAAGAAAAACATTATAAAAAATTTATTTTTTGAAAGCAACATCAGTTTTCCCCTAATTTTGATTTCATTGAACTTCAAGTGCCTTTTTTCTATCTATATTAAAATATATTGTAAATATATAGTAAAACTTCGTATTAAACGCAATTGAATAAATTATCTCAAAACTCAACTTGAATAAATTATCTATTAAAAAATTATGAATTAATTAGAAAGTTACACAAATCCTCAAATGAACGGCTTATAATAAAAAGTTACTGACGTTTAAAATTATAATAACAAAAATTACATATGCGTGCCACAAAGTAATCATTTTTAAATTGGTTTTATTTAATTTTAAGGCTAGATATTTTGGCAAATAGAGATATTGTTTAAATAAAATTACATGGAAAAAAAACCCTTAAGTATAAAATTCGGTCACTTCATATGAACTAAAAAAAACTATTTAACTGCGGCCCTATAATTTTTTTATATACACTTTTCTTAGGATGTGTATTAGTTCAGATTGCGTTTTTTTATGTATATATCTCTTATTTTATAAGCTATTATTTTTTATTTTTTTGGTTTACAAGCGCTCTGGTGCTATTTTTCTTGAAAATCAACCGAATTCTTTAAGGGAATTAACAGATGTAAAAGTAGCGGATTGTGAAATTAAAAAGTCGCGAACCAACTATTAGTAGCTAAGTGCTAAATGTTAAAAACAAAAAAAGAAAGCCCATTAAAGCACCTCTACTCACTCTTTTAATAATAAATCAAAGGAAAATGGAGTTTACAGATACAGCAACACTACGGATTCTCCCGCATGTCGAAAACTTTTCACGCCAGGTGACGTCACTCCCTTCAAATTCTGCCGGGGATCGTTTTGGGGGCGTGGCTTATAATCAAATTTCAATTGCGTTTTTCTCCGTTTCTAGGCGGTATTTGGAAAAAAGAAAAAATACGGGTCTAATATTTTTTGAATAGGAATATTTCAAACCAATAAATTTTTTTTAGTCAAATACCCTATTGGCTCCATTTACAAAAAGACAGCGATAGACTAGAGTCCCCCTCACCTCTCTTGGTATGGCGCTAAGAAACCAGGCGCGATTTCTCAATTGAAACTATACAGGCAACACCAAATTTCTCTCTCGAGATTCAAGACTTGACACACAAAGAGTTTGAAGTTCCAGGCCAAAACCAAACTAGTCCCTGATTGCCCCAACTGTCGTGGGGGTGCTCAAGCCATTAGCGAGCACATACACTCTTAAAACAAACACTCCTAATTTAACTCAGTCTGAGTGGATTTCACTCCTCCAGACTGGAAAATGCACTTCTCATTTTGGAGT
Organism: Hylyphantes graminicola; assembly: GCA_023701765.1. Taxonomy (NCBI): domain Eukaryota; kingdom Metazoa; phylum Arthropoda; class Arachnida; order Araneae; family Linyphiidae; genus Hylyphantes; species Hylyphantes graminicola. The sequence continues at coordinate 17,123,232 of CM043111.1, forward strand.
GGATCCTATGTGTGTTAAACCTCCGACAGGATCACTCCAAACGAGTGATTTTAACTCAGTCTGAGTAAATATGCATGCCTTTACGGTGTCGAAAATGCACTTCTCCAACTGGAGTGGATTTCACTCTTTTGTTTTAAGAGTGTACTCCATCGCCTCGGTTTATCGTGGAAGGATGTCAACGACGACCAATTTTCGTTTTGGACTTTATCAGGGTCACACACATCATGGAACTGGTCTAATTTTGACCCAGGGATATGTGAAAGACAGTACTAGGGTTAAGCTCCCTGCAGTCTAAATACATCAGGTTTCTATATTGTCCAACTTTTTCCACCATCACACCCCCATGTCTATCAGAAAACCTATTACAAATGAAAACTGTTTCACTTAAAGCGAGGTTTTACCACAAAGTAAATTCCATTTGGCTTTATGAAAAAACATGTACAGATAAAGAAACGAATTTGTGCGTGGCAGTTACTCTTACTCAAGGGGAAGAAATGCACGCTATTTTCAGATCGTTGCTACCGAAGTGTGTTCTTTTGTACCGATTCTTTAAAATGCCAGCCTCAAATATAGTCTTTTCAAAATGCCGCCACTTGCGAAATCAGAGCATTGATGCTATTTCTAAATTCAAAGAAAGTTAAACCAAGTGAAATTTATCAACAAAATCTGCAAGGTTTTTGGGAAATTGCTACGAGTGATTTCAATGGTTAGAAGATGGTTCAATGGACGTGATCAAGTGCCCGATGAAAAACGAAGTGGACGCTCGTGTTTTGGTTACTAATGAACTGGTTCACGCAATTGAAGAGAAGCTTCAAACCGTAAGTTTACAATTAGTGGTCTTGCTATTGATATCGACTAATCTCAAGATCACTAATTCATGAAATTGTTACTGAAAAACTGAAAAATTTAAATTTCTATGAAAAAACATGTTACCACACATTTGAAAGACGGTTACATTCTATGAAGAAGTTATGCAACAACTCATAAAACGCTATGACAAAAGTCGACAAAATTTCAGAATATATGTCAAAAAGTAGTTTAAGTGTTGTAGATTTTTGTGCAATAAATTTGTTTTTGTGTATAAGTAACTGGTTATTTTTTATAACCAAACAGAACTTATCTTTCAGGATAAACCTCGTATATTTCAAAACAATTTCGCCTTTCAATTAAAATTTTAAATCTGCCATGAAGGAATTTAGGTTACAAAAAGAGTTATACAAGAGAACGACTTGAAGTACAGACATTTTGTTGTTGTTTTTTCAACTTTTCTCCTACTGTGCCTTGATCTTGCGTGATCACTTTAAAATTCTTTATTTTTTTTTGTGAAAGTAGTGTGGCGTTAATTTACAACCAATTACTCAGTCGTAATAATTATTTAAAATGCTTTAAGTTTGTTAAAAAGTATTTCTCTAAAAATATGCAAAAGAAGTAGTGAGGCGTTAATTTACAACCGGATACTCAGTCATAATAACTATTTAAAATGCTTTAAGCTAAAACGTATTTCTCTAAAAGTATGCAATAAAAGTAGCGGGGCGTTAATTTACAACCAAATACTCAGTCATAATAATTATTTAAAACGCTTTAAGTTTGGTAAAAATAATTTCTCTAAAAGTATGCAATAATAGAAATTGAAAGAAAGAAATATTATAAACTCAATGTTTAAGATTTTATTTAAAGAAAAGGTCATCTTCCGATGAAACTATATATTTAAATACCACTTAAATTACTCTAGGTAGGAAAACGAGATTTATTAAGGGAAACCCAATAAATTTAGTTTCATCTATATGCATCTACGGAGCGCACTATTTATTCAAGAAGCCATAGTCATTTATCAGTGGGTACAGGGATGCTGCAACATTATTAGTAATTCATGCCATAAAGATACTTTATTCACCCTTACACAACACGATCGCGTTAAAATAGATATTTCACGTGAACATGTAAGTATGGGGCACTTGATTTGATTATATTTTCTTATTCATTTAATATGAATAAGAAAATATCTTTGAAAAATATATTTTGAAAATGATCTAGTATGTTTTTATGAGTATTCCAAATACTAAAACGTAAATAAAACATAACTCTACAAAAATAAATACAAAAAATTACCAAAATAAGAAATGCTGAGATTTTCTATTTTTCTGATGAATAAGGAATTTGAATTTCTGAAAGCATTACAAAAGTACCTTTAAAGTTACAAATAAATCAAAAATTGCTCTTGAAATAAAAAAAAATGTTCATTTTAGCAGAAATTAAATAATCAGGGAAACGTGATTATTCAATGTTGAGCAACTTTGAGCCCTAAGGCTCGAAAAACTTGATAGACAATTGAGAACTGCTGATTCTGTAGATGTTGTTTTTCTGCTAGAATAGTGTTAGTGCTAAGAAAGCAGATACGAAAAGATAAGGAATCACACTCAAAATAAACTAGCGTTAACTCGCATTACAAAAATTGGGTTTTCCCCTGTTATTACAAGTTGAGCTGAAACAGTAAAAAATTGTGTTGCAACAAAATAGTAATGTATAGTTAACACAAATTGTGTTGAAATGTGCTGAATTTCCTTCTAAATGTAGTTCAGAATCTGCTCATTGATGTTTTGTACAATTAACTAAACTAAAGCTTAAAGAATATATGTTACGGTTCTTTAAAATGAATGTTATGATTTTGTTTTAACTATTTCAGAAAATTATCAAGTTTGCAATTTTTGTCAATATCGCATGGATATAATAATCATTTTCTTGCTTGATCGTTAATTATGTTGGAACACTTGGAACACACCTTTGTGTTCCAACCTTTGTGTATATCATAAACACAATTCTTGTATTGAACCAACACAACATTATAACTATCATTATTTTCAACAATAATTATGCTCCACTTCTTTAACCCTTTCAGTCCCAATGATGTCATTTTGTGTCATCATTTTTCTGATTATAAAAAGTAATCATAAAACAAAAATATTTATAACATTTATTAAGTTTAATAAAAAATATTTTCTTATAGGAAAAAGTTTGAAGATTCGAATGATGTGCTTTTTGATATCATAAATGGCTATATACGATCAGAAATCGTTTTCTAAAATGCCAAATTGTCATTGGGACTGAAAAGGTTAAACACAAGTTAATTATGAGTTCATGATACATGAATAATCGTAGTGCAAAGTCTAATAAAATTTTCGTGTTTTTAAATACAGAATAACCCCCAATTACTGCCAATGAAGCAATGGAATCGCACAATAAATATAGCATCATAATACAAATTCACAGCGCGAAATGATGGTAACACTTATACTTTCACACATAGACTTAAAGTCGCAGTGCTTGGCGATCTTGCTCCCCACCAAGAAAGTCATAAGTCATATACTTTCACACTATAATAGTAGATTAGAGGAGTTTTCTTTATCCAATATACTATGAAAAAGTCTGAATAATCCAGGATTTGAGCATCTCTGTTTTTATCAAAACAATGTGTGTAAATATCATTAACGTGATATTTTTAGTCAATAAAAAATACTTTTACGGTTCTTCATTGTCATGACTTGTTTTTGAGCTAATCAACCGCGAAATCATTCGAAACATTATGCGAAAACAACATTATGCGGGAATAAGTCCAATTAGGCTAAGCCACTACCGCTGTTTTGTATGGTTTCCAAAAGCTTTCATAAATATCAACGGCGAAAATAAAACCTTGAACATCGGCCATTCTTCTAAGTACCAGCTTATCTTATTAATTTGTCATCTGCGAATGAAATTCTTAACGTCATTAACCACGCCTCGGTTAATCTAAACACATAAATGCATTACACTCTAAAAAATGAATGCTCAAAAACGACGAAATTTTCCTTAATTTTGACGATTCCATTACTGGCAAATGCTCCGAGATTTCGTTTCCTCAAAGTGAGGTAATTTGAATTGTCATTTTTATGAGGATTTGAATGTCGTCTAATCTAAAGAAAATTTTTTTTGGTCATTTTCGAGCATGTGAGTACTACAATGAGATTCAGTTTCCTCAAAATCAAGATACAAAATCGTCAAATCACAAGCATTAAAGTGAGGATTCGCGTTTACTCAAAAGTCACGTGATAGTTTGACGAAACAATCCTCAAAATTAACGAAATTAGGCTTGAGGATTCATGAATCGTCAAAAATGAAAGTGTTATTTCTGAGAGTGTATACTAGTGTCAAAATTGAGCATATTTAGCTTTTCCACAATAAATTTTCTCCAACAAGTTTTTATCTTTGAGAATATAATAATATTCTTAATATTGAAAGTGTTTGAAGAACTAATAGGGTATTTAAAAATATATGTAAGTAAACCCTCTCACAAAGAAATATAAACCAATCCATGTTACTTAACAAAATGAGCTTGTTTACTGCACACCACTGACTAACTTGCACGAATCAAAACTGACTAACCAAGCTAGTCTATCCACGTACTTTCTAGAGAAATCAATTTGCCTTAGGAAAAAAATCACTCAATTTTCAGCAGACTTGCCCATCATGTTATAATATTTTAAGAAAGGAAATCGGTAACGCATCAAGTGACTGGCAAAGAGTTCTATACACTATTAAACTTAAGTTAAAAGTTCTTACACTCTTAAAACAAGGGAGTGAAATTCACTCCTATGGGAGAAGTGCATTTTCCACACTGGAAAGGAGTGCAAATTAATTCCCAAATCGCTCGTAATCGCCCTAAATCACTCCTAATCGCTTTAAAATCGCTCGTTTGTTGTTAAGATTGTTGAAGGTTTAACAAAACAAAAGAGTGACATCCAAAGATAATATATCCATATCCATACAAGGATAATAGGATCTATCATTTTCGACACCGAAACGAGTGAAAATTAACTCAGATTGAGTTAAAATAGCTTTGTTTTAAAAAAAAGTAGTAAGGTAGAGACTGAACCTACCAACAGCACCATGGACCAACAAGGAGACGATATAGAGTGGCATGTGGGGCCCGATGGCCGAGTGGTTTGGATCGCAGGCCATAACGCTACCGCCTAAGCCGTGGGTGTATTTCCTTTCTCAGTACTAAAATTATAAATTAACTAGCACTTTTGCCACTCTATTCGGGCTTCGTAGTGAGCCGTGGCTGCCGATGGCAACTCAATACGATTCTATAGAACTCTTTGGTGATTCGCTTTTGTAGTGAAATTCCAAAATCAAACTTCTTTGTCATTCACGATCAATCTCTCGATTATGGTATGTTACTTTGAATTAATGTCTCAATAACGCTTCTCGGAGGACTATTGGTGACAGGCGTCGTAATTTAGAACCACAGTTAAGTGACGAGCCGACATTTGAGCAAGCAGATAACGTGAATGTTAAGGGCTCATTGGGCCTTTGGAGCATATTTTACGTGCACTCCCTCTATACGGGGTATTATGCGTCGGACAAATTTTTTACCTGCATGGGCTATTTATGAGTTGGCAATAATTTTGGCGATGACAGTTATTTTTACGAACCTTGGACCTTCCGCATGCAAGGTAAACGCCTCGAACGACTGTATGACGCCTAAACGAATATGCAAACCAGCTATACCTTTATTGAGTTAAAAGTTTCAGATTTTTTCTGTGTGCTCCCTTGCTTAAAAGAAATGTACTTTAAAAAAAAATAGGGAATTGTACATAAAATTCAGATGATATTTTAGTTTTGTATGCAAATATAAATTATTTCTATTACCCAATTATAATATTTGCAAAAAAATCAGCTGGCAAAATATTCCGTATAAAATGGTATTTGCATGGAATAATACATAGTGTATGATTAGAAGATAATCTATCAAAATTGTTCATCGAATTTTTATATAACATTTCTCAATTAATAGAGAAAAATCTTGTGAAAATATCTTTGTTGTACCTAAGTAAAGGGTTTGGTTTTTGTGTAGTTCTAGTTCTTGTAGGTTTTTTTTTTTTAACCAAGTTGGTTATTTTGGAATTTTCTGTTTTATACTTCTAGGTGGGTGCTTAATAACGGACTGGTGATGCATGGTTAGATGCTTTTTAATTTTATCTTGTTTTGGTAAGGTGATAGATGAATTAATATAGAGTAGTTGGTGCGGGGAGGCGTTATTGGATGTGTTAAAGCTCCTTAAGGAGGCTAGAAATGGGTAGCCGGAAACGATTACATTACCTTACCTTACCTTAATCAGATCGCTCCCGTCGACTTTACCTACCACCAAATTTTAGATCTCTGTCTGGTCTTCTGAGCCGCCCTATTCTTTTATGAGTCCAATTACTGTCTGCTGCTTGGTGTAGTGAGTTGTGTAAAACCACTCTTGTACTTTTAAAGCTTTATTCATTGTACTTTAAAAACCTTATTCGATGAGTTTATTTTAAGTCGTATATATTAATTGAATTCTCATTGTATTTTTTTTAAAGTATGATAATTCTGTGTAAGGTATTTATTTAAGCAGCATATTTACTCTTCTATGTCTGGGTTTTATTAAATATTATTAGTGTTTATCTTTTGTGATATTTATCTCTGGAGATGTTGTCAACTTTGGTAATTTGTCTGTAGAATTTCTGTGATTAAAGCCTGCTAAAATTTAAAAAATTTATCTTTCTTCGATGTCACAACAGTTATTTTAACTTATAAAAACTATTGATATTGTTAATTGTTAGGAAATCTATATTTAAAAGAAAGGAACGACATTTTCCTGCTATTCAAGAAACAACTCTAAGCTTTGACTTTATCTCATAACGCCCACAATCAATTACACAGACATCTTTCCCCAAAACTATTCCAACAATTTTTGCCAAAAAAATGTTCTCGTATAAAAGTTCTTTAGTTAAAAATATCGACACCAAACTCCCACTCGTTCCATATAAATCAATAATGCTTAGAAAAGATGATTTTTCTTTAACTTATATATATAATTGAATAATAGCTCGCAAAAAAATATATACATAACAAAATCTTATGCTTTTTTTGGTGAGGAAATGCGAAACTATGTCTTTTCTTAGAAAGTACGGGTAGCTCTGACGAATCAAGTGGTACAAAACGTCACGTGTCCCGCCCTCTTGCGGCTGCCATTCACAACCCGCTCCCCCCTCATCACCATGGTAACGGTCCCATGCAAATCTTCTTCGATCACTAGGCCGCCGGACTAGGACTCTCGAGCAGACATGTTTTGATCTGAATCTACGAGAGGTAGAAGTTACTTTTACGGGATATTTTTGGGATAACTGTGTTGTGAAATCATTGCTGCAGGGTTTAGTTGAGACTTGAACAGTTCATTTATCGATTAAAATGTTACGAAGTCTTCTTGGACTGTTCTCTCTACGGAGTGACCTCCAAGGTCGATTGACTTTCTCGGTAAGTGACTTTGTATCCGGACATCTTCTGTTGCTCGTATAGTTTCTGTCCTAGTCTTCTATTGCGTCTAATTGTAGTCAAAAAGTAAACATTTCACGATGGGTACCGTGCTCAGCATATCTCCTCGAGATAGGAAACCCTCCTACGGGGAATACACTGTCAATGGCTTCAACTATGAGCAGCTGAACAGCAACACCAAGAACAAGGAGAGAAACGGCAACATCGTGGCCAACCTCAACCAGACTCACAGCACCAACTTCAAGAAACACTCACTGTTCCTCAACGCACTGAGCTGGAAGACCCTCACTTCTTCCTCCAGGAGGAGAGGGGACAAGAACAAGAACTCGTCGCGACAGCCGCTCGACAACCTCAACAACATGGTCGTGGACAACAAGAACAACATACAGAAGTCGGCGTCCTGCTACAACCTCAAGACATCCACCGTGTCCGCCTTGGACATGGTGGTGAGGGCCAACCACGCGTCCAACGACCACAACAACAAGGCCTCGGCTGCTCCGCCTCCCTCGAAACCGTCGGTGCTGTCGGCGAGCAACCTGGTGAGGCCCCTGATGAACCATATCAACAACAACAACCACCTAGCTGCTTCTTCGGGCGGAACCGGACGGAACAAAGTTGTGGCCCCGAGTCCGAGCCAGCAGCACCGCAAGACGGTGATCCAGGCCTCGACTTCGGAACTGCTGAGGTGCCTCGGGGAGTTCCTCTGCAGGAAGTGCTGGAAACTGCGGGACTTGCAACCGGCGGACGCTGTCCTCTGGATGAGGTCCGTGGACCGCAGTCTGCTTCTTCAAGGATGGCAGGACATCGCCTTCATCAACCCGGCCAACGTGGTGTTCCTGTACCTCCTCATTCGGGAACTGGTGACAGACGACATAGAGGACGAGAAGGAACTGCAATCGGTCGTTCTGACGTGTCTATATCTCAGCTACTCGTACATGGGCAACGAGATCTCGTACCCGCTGAAGCCCTTCCTGGTGGATGACTCCAAAGACAAGTTCTGGGACAGGTGCCTGCTGATTATAGACCTGCTCAGCGGGGAGATGCTGAGGATCAACAGCGAACCCAGCTTCTTCACCGAGGTGTTCACAGAACTGAAAGGTTGCTGTTCGAGCATATGAGGTAATGCCATAGTTTAAGTTAAATGACGATTAAGGAACATTGTTATGCTGCACTGTTGTAGCATATAAGTTTAAGGATTTAGGTTTCGAAATATATAGAAATTTGTTGCATGTTACAATGATATTATATCAAGATGTTAAATATAGAATACCTATTTCGTGTAATAGGGTGAACACAGCCATTTCTGATAATTACTACAAGTAAATACCTCTATTGAGACTACGGAAAATCATTATAGGTTTGATAACCATAGTAACGACAGCAAGCAAAAGTGAATGGAAATGTCTAACTTAAATTATTATATAAAATCATAATTTTACTTTTCAAATTGGTATATAAAATCAAAATAGAAATAAATTGTTGTACTTTTTACAGAATTATAAACTTCGGTTTGTATATATCAGCCTTTTAGTTAGAAAATGGTGTATTCACTCTATTACATTACAGTTGTTGAGATTAATTTATATTTAATTTAATTATCTTTTGATTCTTCTTATTGTATTAAGGAGTTAACTTGTGAAGAAGAATATGACCTTTATATTTTTATAAGTAATATATTGTTTAATTTATTAATTACTAAGATAGATAATATAATTGCATATATTTTGTATACTTTAAGTAGTGGTATTTGTTTTTCTTGCCGAAAGTTTGACACTTTGAACTCAGATTCATGAAGGGAAGAAAAACCTGACTTTATACAAAATATTTACTCAACAATTGCCCGATAGTATATAATATGAACTGCAGTAAAAGAATTAAGAAATGTTTTTCAAATAAATTCATTGAAACTGTCTTCCGGTTTATATATAACATTGATACAAAAAAATTTAATAATAAAAAACTATGTTATTAAAATAAAGCGAATATTTAAAAACAATTTGGAAATCATTTGTTAACAAAGACAATTTTTAAAGTACTAGGGGTTTTAAAGTGTGTGAATTTTTAAGTATCTTTGAATTAGTTCAATGATTTGTATAAACCCAAAACTCTTACAGTTGCCAAATGAGAAAGATCACTAAATATACTTTATATAATGATGGAACAAAATACGTGTGCTCTTTGAGTCGAAAAAGTAAAGGTACTATGGTATTTTTATAGATATAAAATATGTGTACATAAGCGCATCTAAAATGGTACTTGTAAACAGTATTAGTATGAAAAAGAGTGTCATATAATGTGATAACTGTTAATCACCAGCTCAAAAAAATATATATATGTAGTTTTAAATGGATACATGCGAATATTTTAGACATTCACGAGTATTTATTAAAATAAGAGTGCTCTTTCTTTTTTTATAGTTTAGCTCTTTCAAAGATATGCTATTCTTAATAAGTTATTTTAATTCCGTCGGTGCTTAGTCTAATAGAACGTTTAGACAAAAATTTATAGTTAGTTGATAACTTATTATATACCAATTTGAGTTTTGGTCTGAAATAGTCCAAATTTCGTTTAGTCTGGAAGTAAAATAAAATCATCACAAAATAATTGCTTTATTTGAAATTTTCGCATATAAAACAAATACCATGCATAACTCAATTCTATTAAAATTTTCAAATAACGTTTAAAAAATTGGCAAATTTAAATAAATTGCTAGACGAATTATTTAGATTTTTTAAAATTTATTTAAATAAACTTAGTATCATACCTTTTATTAAGATTAATAAAAGTGGCTCTAAATTTGTGTTCAACATATACAGTTAAACTAATTGAGCATTATTAAATTAAAATTAACCTTATTTTGAAAGTTTAATAATCGAACAATTAATTCCTTTTAAGTTTATACAATTGATTTTAATAATTTTATTAATTTACCATTTACATAATTGTCAATGTAGAATAAAATCTAAAATATTAAATGGGATCATTCTTCATTAAAAAAAAAGAACATGTCCCCTCAAAGTATAATTTATATTTTTTAAAAAAGTATGAATTCACTAGTAAGATATTGTTTGTTAAATATATACTGAAATTGTGAAAATAATTTCATAAGCATTTAAAATAAAACAATCCAAATATTTTTAATATAATTAATGCTCTTCATAAAATCTGAAATATTGAGATTTGTTAAGGCTATTTAAAAGGGAGGGGGATAAAGCTATTAAAAAGGGGGGGGTTTCAAGCTATTTAAAAGCTTTATTTCTTTTATTTAAATATTTATTTTCTCAATATTTTATTTTTATTTAATTTAAAACAGTTTTTAAATATTTTTAGGGGTATAAAAAATCGTTTAGTACTGATGAAATTTTGTTATGAAATCAAATCAAGAGCAGAGTTGCGAAATAAAAAGCGAGAGATATGCAAATCATGGTGCCAAATTTTTAAATTAAAATTTTAATGCGAATAGCAATTGCGTGATCTGGTTAAATGTTGTATTTCCAATGTGAAATTGTATTTAAATCCTTAAGTTTTAAAACGCGTCCTTCTCTTGAAATTTCAGGCAAAAAATCGTACATTTCCTGAGGAATGACCCGTCACTTGATTGTGGTTCTAAAACATGACACCCGTCGCCAATAGCCCTCGTGTGGCTCTAGTGCAACGATAATTCAAACCTAACCCTTTAGTGTAAGAAGTCCAATTAGTTTTGAGATTTTAAACAATAATATGTTTAAACACGTATTTTAACTTTGATTAATTTAGGTCTAAAAAGATTGCGTATTAACTTTTTTTTAAATGTTTTTTGAAGATAGGTTTTAAAATATTTTCTTAAAAATAGAAGCAATAGAATTGTAGAAGAATTGCAGAATTTATGTACAAGTCAAGCAAATGTTTTTGCGCTTTGGACGACTCTGCCCACCGCCTGCTAGCTAAAAAGTTTGCGAAATGTAAATATTTAATAATCTTACGTAACCTACAGTATTTTACCTATTGATAACAATTACTTTTTTTCTTTTGGCAAAAATTTGATTTGCAGTTACATGAAAAGGCTATAAAAACGCAAATAAAATACTCAAAGAAAGCTTAAAAGCCAAGAGATATTCTAATACATAAAAATGTCTGCTTTCATATATGCTCTTAATAACTTTGTTTTTCATAATTTCTCTTCATTATATTACAAGGTGCATGTCAGAAAGTAAGGTTCCTTTGAATAGTTATTACGTTTCAATGCGTAAGCAGACCAGTTAAAATACAAAACAGTTTTCTAATGGCGAATCCATGCAATCTATCATCGTCATTTTCTGTTCTCTTTTTTTAAGTCGAAATTTTTTTAAAATTTGGTAACGTGCTTGGTACGAACAATTACTTTTAAGTTGTCCCTCTGGTTTGCGTAGACTACCCTACTTTCTTACTTCCTATGCTTTTCCTTAACTCTCGAATGCATGAATTTTTATTTTCATCTCAAAAAAATATATAAATGTATCTTTAATACTCACACATTATGGGAAAAATACTAAAAAAAATTTAACTGCATTAGAATTTAAATAATTTCAATTTTTAAAAAAATTTCCATATGACAAAAACCAGCTGCAAAATTCCAATTTTGATGATAATGACTAGAAAACTACTAAATATAACTAAAAAATATTTCAAAATAACCCTTTTTAACTATGATTATTTTTTCAAAACAATTTATTAGTATTTAGTACTAATATTATTATTCTTTGAATACTGCCAAAAACGTAATTTCGCAAAAGTTAATAACCTCACTCTTTAATTTTGAATACACTTTTACTACTATCATCTATGATGATTATTATTAACTAAAACTTTAAAATGAAATGCAATAGATGAAAAAAACACAGATTTGTCTTGGAGGAGCTCTAATTTAATAGAATAAAGTGGATTATGTTACTTTTTACCAAACGGTAACAGTATGCATTAGAGGGTTAAACATTTAAACTTATCACACACAAGCCAATCAAACCATTTGATTATTTATTTTTTAATAATTATTACCAAATAATTTAATATTACCATTATTTAATTATTATTACCAAATTCAACTGTTATATTAACCCTAGTAAAGAAACTGCTCCGATTCTTATTTTATAATGCTCTTCTGTACTACTTTGCCTATATAGTTTTTTTAAAAAATGTTCATAATTTTGGAGTAGTTGGTATTAAGACACAAATTCGATCATTATTGAATTAAAAACATCAAATGATCATAAAAATTCGTACGATTTTCATGCTGTATAAAATCATTTTCAGAAATAAACTTAATTTTTTGACAGTTTTCTTCCTTAAAGCGGGGGGAAAAATGTGGTGGTTACGTAATGCACAAGCTATATCTTTAAATTTCTAGTTCGTAGTTTAGTTATGATTAGATAAGTTCAGCATACCATAGTCAACTTTCTCTTGTAGAATAATCTTGATGTTTATACAGATTGTGACAAATGTATCAAAGTATATTTGGCAGCAAGCTTGGTGCTATTTAATGTGAAATTATTATTTTATTGTAAATTTTTTATTTTGGTGTACAGCTCTTGTTCATGGTAAAGAAAGGCGCCACCATTTGTTTGAAAACCATTTTCCATTATATTTCTCTAAAACAAAATGTTTTGGTGCATTCTTGGATGATTAATAAGTTGATAATATTTAGAGAGAATGACTAAGCTGAGGAGAAAACATTCGTTTCATGTTTGGCGCATTCTTGAATGATGAATAAGTTGATAATATTTAGGGAGAATGTCTTAAGCTGAGGAGAAAACATTCGAAACTCAATACCTCCAACTTTGACTTAACCACTTTTGTACTTCGCTAAACAGTTTTCATTTAACTTCACTAAGAATATAAACAAAATCGGATTTAAGTCAAAGTTGGAAGTATTGGGTTCTAAATGTTTGCTCCTCAACTAGAGCGTAATTATGTTTTTTATAAATAGTTTTAAACCTCGTAAGATAACTAGGAAACAATTAGTTAAAGGACTTATTTTAACAAGCTTTGTACTTGTTTCAAATCTATGAGTATAAGATTTGTTTATGTAAATAAATTGCTTTACTGGTTAATAAAGTACTCATCGAATTAACATAAAATTTGAATCAAGTTTTGAAGTAACATTACAACACTGCATGGTATATTTGCAAGAAGAATTGGTAGAACCAAAAATAAACACTAAGCCAAAAACCAAACATTGTAATTCCTGTTAAGGAATTCGTGTAGCTCTTGTGCGACGATTATTCAAACCAAACCAAACCTGCTAAGGAATAGCTAAATGAAATAAAGCATGCCTTCCAAACTTATTTTGAAGAGAAAGTATATTTTCAAAATAAGATATTTAAGTAAATGCGTTGGTCATACCTTTAAACCAGCAATGGGGTTTCGTGATTCAAGTATTAACAGTCCAGTTATTTGCTTACACAGTAGAAACAGAATACAATCCTATCGAACCAATACTTTTTTTTCAATATTATTATTCCAATGTTAATTGTTCTTATTTATTGTAATGTTAATTGTTCTTATTTATTGTAATGTTAATTGTTCTTATTTATTGCATTGTTAATTGTTCTTATTTATTGTAATGTTAATTGTTCTTATTTATTGCAATGTTAATTGTTCTTATTTATTGTATTGTTAATTGTTCTTATTTATTGTATTGTTAATTGTTCTTATTTATTGTATTGTTAATTGTTCTTATTTATTGTAATGTTAATTGTTCTTATTTATTGTAACGTTAATTGTTTTTATATAAGTTAAACATATTTTAAAAACATGGTGTAATCCTGAAACTTCTAGATGCAAACTTGAAATACTTAAAATAATGGTCGTAATTAAATTAGTGGATTTTTTTGTTAGTTTAAAAGGAATAATACATATTAATAAAACAACTTATTCAACAAAATATTTTTAAGTAATTAAGCCCTCTAGTTAAAAACGCTCTTACTGCCCGATGTGCAAAAGTAAGAAAGAAAACACCTTGATTTAATTAAGCCCTTTCTGCTAGAAAATCGATGCTTTCGATAAATCTAACATGGACGCCTTAGCAATCGATAAAATGATATAGCAAAACATGCACTGTTAAATAAAATCTATTGAAATAAGGTAAAGGTACCCTTCTACTGCAAACAAATATTTTTCCACAGTTTTCCCTTTCTTATCGATAATGTCAGTATGACGTCAGGGTTTACCCAATAAAGCATCAAATTGTGAAAGTAAATGTTCATGTGTAACCTTTCGAATGACGTGGAAATTGGCAAAACTTTATGTTTTTTTTTCACTGCATAAATATTAAAGTTTAATTTATCTCAAATAACTTATTTTATTATTAAAAAATATATTGAATTAGTTTCATTTTTCAGATATGATCGTAAATTGACTTCTAAATAATAAAAAAAACATGAATAAGAAATTTTTTTATTTAATGTCATTATTAGAAAGAGTGATGCACAAAAGCCTGAAAAAGCCAGGTACTTAGAAGTCCCATTTAATGGGAGATCATGGTTAAAAATGACCAAAAAAAATCTGCTTTTGATACCAGTACTTTCTGATAGATGGCGACCTGATCTATCGAATGAGATAAATTTTGTATCGATTGGTTAACCATTGCTTATGAAAATTACAAAAATAAACAAATGTGCCACGCAACCTCTAAATGGACAACATTTAGTACAAACAGTAAAATTTAATGAATATTTTTTTTTTAATTAGAGGGGTTTCTCAACTCTCCAATAACTTTAACTAAAACCTTAACACCTTAAAAATTGTGTTTGTTGATGTTTATTGAGGAAAAAACTAAAGGTAAATTTTATTAAAGAAAGGTAAATATTTGGTTTTTTTTTGCGTTTTTCTCAAAACTATAATTTTTATCACATCGGTACACTTTTCCCCATATTTATTAAATATTTAAATTTCTTAAAATTTTTTGTGTGTTATAAAACCATTTTATTTCTATTTAAGTCACCTCATATAGTCTTAATTTTTTTTAAAAATATTATTTTAAACTTTTCTGTGTTGAAAATCCGAATTTTTATTAATGTAGAATATGTTGTTTATATTAAATTTAAAAGTTATTTTTGGCAAAAAATAGGTGACAAATATAAACCTAACTGTTGACTAGCATTTGATTTTTTTTTTTCTTTTTTTGTAAATTCTTAGTATATATTTTTTACAAAGTGTACCAAACAAATAGTTGTATTTTTGAAAATTCGCAACTGTATGTTTCAAAAAAATGTATTTTTCTTCTAAAAAAATAAATTTTAAAAAAAAGATTCTTAGAAGTAAATAGAATAATAAAAGTACAATTTATAACTTGGAACATTTTTTTTTTTTGTAACATATTTTTTTGAATTATTTAGAGATTACCTTTCGAAATCGATAGTAAGAATTGCTCATTTTCGTTGTAGGGGACCATGATCTATCCTTAAGAACGGCTATTTTTAATGGGACATATAGTACTGTCAGGAGATAACAAATTGGAGCAGGTAACTAAATTTAAAAAGGAGGCTAGAAATAGGCAGCCGGAAATGATTACATTACCCATTACTAAATTTAAATTTTTCTGAATGTTTTACTTTACATTTGTAGACTTCAATTTTCTAAACCTTTGCAATTCAGTCAAAATGTTCCGCCTTGCCTCCATCTTTTCCAAATAAAAAATGAAGCAGCAGCCTTGTAAGTGATACTTGAAGAGTACAAGGGAAAAACTGCTTGATTTCGTAGAAGGCTTTCCTCATTAGGCCTCTTTGGCGATGTTAGCGAGAATCGCCTAAACTGGTTAAAGAAACCGGTTACTCGCTTTGTTTTCCTTTCGCGGCAACCCTGATTCCCGCCAGAGATCAATGAACAAGAGTCGCACGTTTGTACAGCGAATGAAGAACCGAAAGAAAAACCGGCTTCTAGTCGCCAATATCCGCCAAACAGACACAATAGCGGGAAGACTCCTATTAAATCAAACGATTCTTCCCGTGTACTCTTCACTTATAGGGTCACATGGGGGAATTATGGATCACTCTCTTTCCGGGGTAAATAATGATCACTAAGTTTTAGGGATTAAAAATGATTTTTAGAAAAAAAATAAATTATGCCAAGTCATCCTTATACATTCTATTTTCTTATATCAAGTTCAAAAACAATGTAACTCTGCAGCAAATAATAGAAAAAAAATACTTTTTACACTACTATAAAAACATCTTCAAAAAAGATTGTCTTTGAAAAACATGATTTTTTTTAAGATCCATACTGGAGAAACATATTTGAACTAACTATATTGTTGGTGCTATTTTTCAATAGGAAAAGGTCTAAGCTTTTCATTCCGATATAAATTTTTTCATAATTATTTTTTTTAATGATTTTAAAGGTATATCGATTTATCCCCCCCAGTTTACTGGGGTAATTCTGGATCACTGGGGTAATTATGGATCAGTGATATTTTTTAATTTTTCATGTGTTTTTAGCTAAGTGGTATACGTCATTTTGAAGCAAAAAATCAGATTAGGCTGCATTCCAAATTTCATTAAAAAATTCGAATTAAAAATTTATTTAAAATTTAAATAACAAAACATTTAATCTACATTGAAATAACATGCAAATTCCATTTTTATTCAATATTTTGACTCTTTTCATTTCGTTAAACTTACGAGAAACTTTCGAGATACTTCGAACTGTAAATTAATTTAACAAACGATAAATAACCAAATTTTCAAAAGAATGTAAATGGGAAATTGTGGCATAATTTATTAAAAAAGATCATCATTATTCTTCGAGTTTAAAAAAAAATTAGCAAACGATAAAGTCTAATTTTTTTCTGAGAAAGAAGATTAATAAAAAGTTAATTTAGGCGTTTAAAAGTTTGCTTTGAATTATATTTTAACTGCAACCAAAAATTAATTTACTTCTAATATGCATTACTATAAAAAAAAAGGGTGATCCATAATTACCCCATGTGTGATCCATAATTGCCCAAACCCGGGGTAATTCCTGATCACTCAATAATTAAAATAAAACTAATAATAATTAAGTTTTAGGTAAAGTGATTATTTAAATAAATTCTTAATTATTTAAGCTTACTCCATGCAAAATTAAATCTTTCTATCTTTCATACTTTAGAAAAAAATAGGATGTTGTGATTTTTTGATCCATAATTCCCCCATATGACCCTACGTCAGTAAAGAAGGGCTAATTACTAATAGGAATGGGAGTTCCTGACTTCTCTTGGATTACCCGCCAAAAAGTGTCAGTTCGAATGAATGACTTTTCGCATCGATTGAAGACATGTTGGGAAATATCGGAAAAGTCTGAGCATGGGGAGTTCCATGTTATTTACTTTTTTTTTGAAGATTTCTTTTTGCTTCAATGTTACTTTCGATAATGCAGATTTTAAAGAATTAAATTGTAACTCTTTTTAAGACATAACTACTGTATGAGAATTTCTTTTGATAAACCAAACCAAAATAAATATCGTTTTCAATTCCTTTTTGTACTCGGCATAAAGTATATTAAGGTTAAGGATACAGTGTATGCTTCAATAGTTCTATACTTATTCTTGACTTTTGTGAAATTTGTACTGGTGAAATAAGTTTAGTACTGTAAGAAATTGGCTTGAAAAGTATTTTAATATTTTAATTTATCAAAAATATTTATCATATTTCAATCCTAAAATTGTATCATGTGCAATACTTTTTTTGCATTTCTTTATATTTTGGCAGTGTATTGTAATTAATTTATATGCTTTTAAAGACATGTTTTACTACAATATTATGATTAGTTGGAATTAACCTACACTTAAGATGATAACAAAACAAATACTTGTTGCTCCAAAACAAGCTTTTCAGCGTAAAAAGATTCTTTTAAGGCATTATAGTTGATTGCTTTTGTATTTTAAATCAAACTGCTACTTGATTGTTCAACTATTTAGTAGATGTTGTAGCCTTAACAGTGATTACAGTTTGTTACAAATGAAATAAATTGCATATTACAATTAAAAATTAAACTTTCCCTTTACCAATTAGTTATATCCAAAAATTATATGTCATTTATTACTATGTCCTACCTTTAATTCTGTGGAACTATCTAATTAAAATGTTCATTGAATTGTTTTTTACAAATCGTACAAAAACATAATTGTACAAAAAAAAATTAATCCCTGATCAGTTAAAGGTATGATTGAAATTTTTAAATTTTCTATATTTGACTAAGAACATATAGTTTAAAGAAATCTTCATATACATAAGCATTTTACTTGTATTTAACAACTTCCTTCGTTGTTTTTTCTGTAAAAATTCTTTTTGAACATTTGTGTTTCACACAGTTCTATATTACATTTTGAAGTTAGATAAATCAAAAATGGAAAAATACAGTTTTGATGGAGCTTAAATGTTTTAATTATACAGTATTGATTTTTCAAATTTCTCTGCTGATTTAGTTTTAAACAGAATTTCTCTTATTTCTCATAACTTAACCACACTGTTTTTAAAATATTACTATTTATGTGTAACTTGTTTTTATTGGCTAAAGAAAACTTGTGTAACTTGTTTTAATTGGCTAAATAAGAAAAATGTATCTACATAATTTTTGAAGCACATAACAGAAGTTAAAATACTTAGTGATAATTATCGTTGTACAGTAACAGAAATTTATTTCTATTGTATTTATATTTTTATTATAATTGCTATAGTATTATTTATTTATTTTAAAATAACAGTTAAAAGGTTTGCTCACTTAGAAAATTGTACGAAAGAATTTTATACGAAAGATTATAGAAGAGGGAGTTGTACAATGTACATATGTGCTTTTAGAAGATGATTATCACACTGGAAATATATTTGAAATAAATTTTAAAGCTGAAAGAAATACAAATTGTATGTTGAATGACTTGAAAAATTTGTAAACTGTTTTTCTGAATTAAAATTTTTCTTTGTGTGTTCATTTTTAGTGTCTTATTGAGTAGTATACATTATTGACTGTTCATATACACTTTAAAAAAATCTGGGATATTTTGAGAAGTTAATCTGCCCAATTTTTACCTTTAACTTTCCTAGAATATATGAGTAATATTCCGCAAAATTTTAAAAACATTACGACTTTCCTGAAAATAGCAAAAAAATATCAATTTCGATGCAAACTATTTATACGAGTTGGTGCCACTATTCTTTATTTTTCCACAACTAAGAACTGCTTATAGTGGATCTGTCAGATTCGATCTACCAAACTTTGTATCCGTTCATTAAAAAATTTAACTGAGCTCACGCGCAGTGGCAACAGTTGCTCATTGACAAAGATGCATTTTATTGTATTGTTGCCGCCTCGGTGGCTGAATGGTTAGTGTACTAGCCTTTGGAGCTGCTGAGGTCGGGTTCGAATCCCGGTCAGGCATGGATGTTTGTGACTGTCAATAAATGTTGTTATTTGTCTATGTGTTATTCATTTCTTTGTGACTGTAAAAATTTCTTTCTGTGTCTGTCCCACTTGACGAAAGCTTATAAGCGGTTCTATGAACAAGCACACAAGCTGGAATATATATGTATCATACCATACCATACCATACTATTGTATTGTTTGAAAGGATCTATGTTAAATTATTTTACCTTTGTTTCTAGGGAAAACCTTATAACCCCAAATATAGACGTGAAACTGAAAAAGCCAGGAACGTTTGCGATGTATAAGAAAATTATTTTTGCAGTGTAGGGGGGGGGGGGTGAGAGTATCTGATTCAAATTTAAAAAATGTACGGTTCTGCAAGAAGAATTCAACAAATTTATCCAGTATGCCCTATAATGCTATCAAAGAACTAAATTGGATCTTCTGCATAATGTCCCCTTTTAATCCTTTCAGTCCTAATGACAGTTTGGCATCATCACTTTAGAAATATTTTTCTTATCATCTATAGCCATTTATGATATCAAAAGGCACATCATTCGATTCTTTAAACTTTTTTCGGTTGAAAAATATTTTGTATTAACTCCAATAGTTGTCAGTCCTATTATTGTTATTATTATTATTTTTGTAATTGTGATCAGAAACATGATGATGCCAAATGGCATCACTGGGACTGAAAGCGTGAATGAATTCACTGCACTGTAATTTGACAAAATACATTTATTTACAAACAACATACACACTTACAAACTACACATGTGTATGTTTATATAAATATAAAGGATCAATTTCGCAAACCTCACATTCTCCAAAGTATAGCTGAGTTCGGGGGTAGGGGTAAAGGTAGGTACATATATATTCCGGCTTGTGTGCTCTTATATAAGTCTTCGTCAATTAAAACAAACACACAAAAAATTAACTGTCACAGAGAAAGGAGGCGAAGGCGGGAATCGAACCAGCTCCCGTTACAGCGCGCAGACTGCAGGCGCAATTTTCCAAACAACTCGGTCATCCGGGACTCATGGCATTGCTGAGATAAAGTGGAAAATTATAATCACAAAATGAATTGTGGTATCTAGTCATGCTTGAAAAAAATAGATTTTTAATCAGCAAATAAAATATATGTTCCCAATTCATATACGATTTATTGATGAATCAAATTGTCAAAAAGCATAACATACGTAAGAATAGCTCCATAAGTGCCCAGTATGAACTTTCTTTCTATCGGTATTATTTTCCACACAGTAAAACAAACTTCTTTTTCAACACAAAACAAGAAATGCAGTTGCTTGTGCGCAGACTTTGGGTATCGTCTAAAAATAGTTACCTGGACTTGAGTCTTTAAATATGCGTACGCTTCGGACACTAAACAAGCATAAACGCACATCACAGTAAAGAAGAGCAAGCAGTTCAAAAGACTGTAAAGTTTATTGAAATAACTAAACGAAAACGAGAAATCTCGATAACTATCAGTGTGAACAATGCTCATCACTTCAAAAAGGACTCTCAAAAAAGCGTAACCTGTTTCATAGAAAAGAAATAACGATAGCTCGTCATCTAGAAAATGTATGGTCGTTTTTACGGAATCGAACCACGCTAGAAGTTGGTCAAACTCTGCTTCTGGTTCTTTAGATAAATATTCAGAAAATCTTTTTATTGAAGTTTTGACATGATAGCAAATCAAAGTAAAATAAATAGCAAATACGGTGATTGGAAAGTGCGATAGAAAACTGTAGTGGTATGCGTAAAATATGATAACAGAATGGCGGAGAATATTGTTTTCTACTGATTTACCAAACTGTTTATCGTTTAGAGTAAGATGACTTACGAATCTCCATACGTTATATGATATGGTAATCGTAATCCATGAATAAAAAAATATTCTAAAATCTAAACCTAATTTGCACAAAGAGTTCTCTTTAATATTGGCTATCTTTTTTAACACATACATGCTCTTGAACATCTTAAAACGAAACAGCAAAAACAGAATGTTTGAAATGGCAATTGGAATTGCAACACTTATTACAAGATTCCAATAGTCGTAATACAGTGTGTGATAACCTTCAAATATTAGTATCATCACGTTTATAAAAGTTACAAAATACCTTAAAGATGAGCGTGTTATACCATCAAGTGGTTTTGGAGGTATAGGATAAATTATACTAACACCAAACAAAATAAAAACTAATTTAAACGCGAATTTCATAATGCTTTAATGCGTTATTATCACTTTTTTCTCACAAGATTCAGCATTTAATTGAAATTATAACAGACAGTTTCCGAAACGAACGGATATTCATGAATGTGTTCTTCCCTATTTCGCAAAAGTGTTCTGTTCTTTTAAAGCGGACACACTCTAAAGACATCAATATTTCAATAAAAATGTTCGGTTGTCTTTTATTAAAAGTAAGGTATGAGTAATGTAAACAGTTTTATTAATAAGTTATATTAAAAAAAGTGAAATAAGTCGATATTATACAAAAGAGTTTAAGGTTTGTAATTTCACTAAGTACTTGTTGTCTCCTTTTGGAGGAAAATAGATATTGGAAAGAATCAGAAAAGATAAAGGAATAATAACTTATGGATGCTGCCGTAGGCAGGTAAACTGCAGTAATCGCAACGATGAATTGTACCATTTTTGATCTGAAATATTAAAAAAATCCAGTATGTTTTCTTAATTGTTGGAGAAATTGAGTGCTTGCAACAATGGTCCAAGTCATTATGGAAGTTACTACAGTTTACCTGCCACGGTAGTATAATTGAATAAAACAAGTAGGTTTGTAACCGAATCTGTCACTTAGCAACCACAAAATATTTGCGTCCAACAGAAAAAAAATTGCGCCAAACACAGAATTAATTCTATTTTAAATATTTATTGGGGTAATTTTGCCAGTTTCATTTATTTTGGTTCGGAAATTCAATAAGTATTTCTCATCGTTTGCTGAGTTTATGAATATTTTGGAAAATTAAAATGTAATAATTCTCGCTCTTAAATGGAAGAGAAACATTTCATATCTGCATACAACCACCTTGAAATATATACTATCACCTTCAAAACCTAACTACATTTCATAAATCTCTAATACCATTAAAGGGACGTTGTACCCAAAAATTGGTCAAAATATCGATTTTTCTGTTTTTACTTCTTATTATTCAAAATATTTTTCTGAATATTTACTGAAAGTTTCATAATGATATCTTCTGTAGAAAAACGTTATTAAATATTTTTTTTAGTCATTCCTATAAGTTTAAATACGTATTTCATCTGCTTTCGACCCTTTTCTCTGCTTCGCGTTATTCAATTCTTGTGTTTAATAAATCCCTAAGGCTTTTTTGCAAATTAAGTAAGAACTTTGAAATTTTTAGCCTGCGTTCTTATATATATATATGGTGCACAAAATTGTGCATGGAATAAGGTCTACTAATGCAAATGGATTGTTTAAATGTTGCAAACTATAAACGTTTGTGGAGTTATTCCCAAAATTGGAATAATAATAACAACAACAGTGTTTCCTATGCAACTATTAACAAGATAATTATGAATTAAAACTTTTACTGAAATGTTAGCCTCGGGTATGAAAAGAGTGAAAAAGTACTTTTTATTGCTTTTGAGTGAAAAAAGTATTTTTTCACTGCTTTTGAGTGAAAAAAAATATTTTTTCACTGCTTTGGAGTGGAAAAAGGTGCTTCATTTCACTGTTTAAAAAAGTCTCACTTTTCGCACGCATCTGATATTAAAATTATAATGTGAAAATCGGATTTTATATTATATATTTATTAAGTTATAATATTTTATTAAATTATTTATTAAATAAAAGAAGAAACTTTTATTTTTTCAAAAGCAAAATACATTGGTTGCCAAGGGGCCCCCGGGCCCTTCCAGACAGCACATAAAAGGCGCGTTTACACGAGCCATCGAATTCATGGATTGAAGAGTAAACTCAGCAATTTTTCCCTGTTGGGGATTTTCTCTCAGACAAAACCGGAATTGCAGGGTTCATTGGGGGGTTTCGCAAACCCTCCAATGAAGAAGGGTTTGATGTTTCATACCATGGATTCGGCCACAGTTTATCATTTGGGTTAGAAATCCTGCTCGACCTCTTTTTCCCCTATGGGGATTTTGGCATTCCGTGGATTCGATGGCTCCTGTAAACGCGCCTAATATTATACAATCGCAATCATCAAGGAAAAATAAAAGCAACATTTCATATTATACCCAAACAAAGGAGGAACAAACAAAAACTAACAAAATATGGCAAATGATGACACACGAGATACACAAACAGATTACATAGCGGTAAAATACATAACTTCACTATTGGTTTTTCAAAACAAATAACAATCTAATAACAATGTATATAATTTAGTTGACAGAGGACGTGATATATCTTATTTTTTGATTATATCATAGATTTCAAAAGAATCTCTACATCAATATTTAAGATATGACGCTTAGCTTCTTTTTTTTTAAATAGATTCTTGTAAGTTAAACTTACTATTTGTTCAGGCAGCGAGTTAAAAATAAATTTTGTGCTAATTTTTTTTAAACTTTTGCAGCTGTTCAAGTATTATTTTTTTAGAGATTTATTCGAATCAGCAGCTGTCGACGCTTTACTGGATTTGCACTCATCACAAGACCAGGAATTTTTCGTTTCTTTTGAAGCCTTCCTGAAATTTGCTTCCCGAAATCCGCAGCAGTAGAAGTGCAAAGTGTTAAAAATAATTATAAAAATTTATTTATTTCACTGAATGTTATTTATCGCTTTCATAGAAACGAAGCTTTCGTAGAATACTTTTCGTGATAAAAGTGATATTACAAAGGGTAATGTGATGGTCTTAAATTTTAAGAACAAGTTTTCCAAATTGTTTGGTTCTCTTAAATCCTATATTGAATAAACATTTTATATAACGGAAAAACTTTTTAAAAAAAAAGTCTTACCAATTGCTATTTGAGGATCAACGGTATGGAAATTAAAAAAAAACATTACATATAGATAAATCACGATTTATTTATAATTACGTTATATTATTGATTGGTTATTATTCTATGCATTAAAATCAAGTTATGTCTTTATATTTATTTAACAGTTTATCAAATGTTCCTAGGTACATGCGATGTTAAAGTATGCATTTAAAATTTTGTTAAAAGAAAAATCTTTTCAAAACTTTAAAACTAATCCATCTCCATTTCATAAAATTGAATGTATTTTAATTGTTCGAATTAAATTATAACTTTTCAGATTTCAATGAAAAATGAAATGATCTTGCTAAAAATTACAATGTTATTCCGATTCTGAAGGAAGTGCTAGACCAAAGCTGAATATTTTGACAATGAGAAGTGTGCAGTGTTCCATTATTTTATTGTAATAAAATTATTGAAAATTCGACCCAACTAAAAAAGGAACCCCCTTCATTTCCCCCTTCATTTTTTCACGATCAAATATCAATCAATTCAAAACAACTAGTTGTTAAGTTAATACTGTAGTTTTTATTGATACAACTTCTCTTTTGGCTCTCAATTGGTACGTTAAAAGTGTTTTATAAGGAATGACAACAAGAGGGGCCAATGGGGTTTATTTTGCATCTCAATGCTCAAGCTAGGAGGAAGGAACCTCTTTTTATCAAAGGTGACAGGTTCAAATCTCCGCTTCAGTTTGAGCAATGTTGTGGCCGTATGTGAATTAGTCACTCACAATGATTAATATTAGGCTTAGAATAGCCTTTGTATGTTAGCTTTATGTTTCGAAGAATTCTTTTGGAAATAGTCATAATGCCTTGAACCCATCTATAAGAACTAAAAAGTCAAAAGTGAAGAAACGCATAAACAAGAACTTAGTAAAAAATTTCCTTTAGATACATATTTGTCGTGGTGTTAACGTTTTGAGTAGCAGAGTCAATGAATTTATGAAAAGTCGAAGGAAGTAGAAATTTTACAGACAATGTCTACAGTATAAAATGTTTAATATAAAATTACTTCTGAGCTCACATTAATATGTATTTCTTTATTGATATAACCAAGATACAATATTTGTTTGGAGTTTTCAAAAATAATAAAAAGGCTTATCCACACAATTCTTAATGATTTTCTTCTTTTATCTAAGCTTTAAGAAATATGTTAGCAGAAAAATTTCTTAGAGACAATGCATTATGACATATTTTCATTTTCCAACGTGGCTGGAGCTTTATACTGAATTTTATAGACCCGTATTTTTAGTTTCTAAAACCGACTTCAAACTGTCTTTGTTCTTAGTTTCTAATGTATATTACTTACGGTACATATTATTGGCTTTTAAAATTTGTGCAAATGTTTTGATAATGATTTTGAATAAGACATAAGGAAAAACTTCTTATAATTAAGGTAACTTAATTTGTTTTTATTTATGTACAATTATAATTTGAGATACATAAAATGTTTAAAGCAGCTGCGTTATTGAATTATGC
Organism: Hylyphantes graminicola; assembly: GCA_023701765.1. Lineage (NCBI taxonomy): Eukaryota > Metazoa > Arthropoda > Arachnida > Araneae > Linyphiidae > Hylyphantes > Hylyphantes graminicola. Next base: position 17,149,380 of record CM043111.1, read on the forward strand.
CAAAGTTGATTTGGGAATGATAGTATTTTTATTTATTAGAATGGAATATATACTTTTTAGCTTTGCTTCTTTTTAACAATGTTGTTTTTATAAGGTATATTCATTATTTGAAAAACATAACTAACAAAAACATCAATACATTTACGATTACTTCAATAATAATGCTAAAGTTGTGCAATCCTATTTTTTTTATCTTGTATTCATTCAACTACATTATATAGCATTGTAAAAAAAATCAAAACGGCAACTCATTACAATAAAAAAAAGGTTAATAAAGGCATAGGGGAAAATATATGTACTTAAGATTCACATAATGTAACAAAAGTCAATACAAATACCAAAAAGAAGACTAGTCTGAAGTAACTATCGAAATTCTTCTTGAGTTCTTCTCTTCCCGAATATGCAATATATAAACTGTTAAAGTATTCCACTTATTTATAACTTCATTGTAAACACAATGTTTTCTTGTCTCCTTTTTGAAGCAGGATTCTTTAAAATTTCAGACTGCATCTTCTGGTTCGTTGAAAAAAAAGTAAGCCTTCCACGTCTCCCTGCTTGATGTAATGAATAAAATAATATAAATAAAAATTTCTCTTATTTTCCAGCGAATGCATGTTTAAAGATCTTAATCTGGTACTATAATCAATACCTAATAATCCTTCAATTTTGTTATTGTCTTATGCTGAACTTTTTTTAGAGAATATGGTATAATTTCTGAGAAAGGGCGACCAAAACTGAACAGTATATTCCAGATGTGCCCCACCAATCCCATGTACAAAGTCAATATATTCTACTTATATATATATAAATAATTTTCTTCTAATGAATCCTAGCATTCTATTAGGTTTCCTAATTTTCGTAAATTAAATTTGTAATTGCTTGCTTTGTTTAGTTAAGTTCGCTGCACTCATTTTATAAATCACCGGCAAAAGAATTTAATTTGTTATTTATCCTGCAGCTGATATCTTCAATAAACGTAATAAATAAAATTAATTCTAAGACCGAGCCTTGTGACACACCACCTTCTACTTCATACTAATAGTATAAGTTATCTTCTTACAAACTACTGAATACATACCCGAACGCGTTTACGCAAACATTGATCTATAAAATGTAGATATTATGAATTTTCTTAGCTACGGTATTCAGATAAAAAGCCTTATTTGCTTTATTATCCCAGCGTTTCACGGGTGTAACCTTAATATCGTTGATCTTTATGTAAATTCTTCTTATGTCAATTGATCTCTCAACTGGTCAGTACCCTATCAAGATAATATAATCTCCTCTCATTCTGATATCAGTATTAATTTTCAAAAAAAATAAGCGGAGGTTCGACTGTATCCAGGCTCTTTCAGTAGTTATGGGGCTTTTTGAAAGGCCCCTGTAAAAATTACCAATTTTAAGAACAGATAAAACCTAGCTTAAAATACAATTAAGGAGCTAAACAGTTGAACAGTTCACTTGCTGCTAGCGATTCACACGAACATGCGATATATAAAGAGAACTGACGTGTTGGAAAAGTGTTCATCAGCAGATTAAAATTAGTTATCGACGATGCTATCTAGAGACAGTGTGGCAAATATCATTAGATTCTTGGTAACATGTCTCAATATTAGTTCTCAGACTTCCGCTGGCCTCAAGTCTAAACCATACATGACAATGAAAGAAAACGAAGCTGACGTGCATCATTTTTTTAGAAAAGTTTTGTAGGTACAAACTCTTTATTTACGTTCAAATATTTCTCCATACCTTCTTTTTTTTAAATTTTCAAACATCAGTTTAATTATAGTCAGAAATAAAATTAAAATAGAATTAAGGTAATCTGATCCAGCTTGATAATATAACGATTTTAATTCAATAAATAGAATAAAATATATGTATATACTCAAAATTCCTACGATTTAATGATAGATCAAATTGTCAAAAAGCATAATATACGTAAAAATAGCTCCAAACGTACCTAATATAAACTCCCTTTTTATCGGAAGGATTTTCCACACTGTAAAACAAGCTTCTTTTTCAACCCAAAACAAGAAGTTCAGTTGCTTGTACATAGACTTTGGGTGATGTCTAAAAATAATTACCTGGACTTGAGTCTTCAAATCTGCGTAAGCCTCGGACACTAGACAGGCAGAAACACACATGACATTAAAGAAGAGCAAGCAGTTCAAAATACTGTAAAGTTTATTAAAATAACTAAACGAAAACGAGAAATTCCGAAAACTATCAGTGTAAACAATGCTCATCACTTCAAAAAGGACTCTCAAAAAAACGTAACCAGTTTCATACAAAAGAAATAACGATAGCTCGTCATCCAGTAAATGTATGGTTGTTTTTACGGAATTTAACCTCTTTAGAAGTTTGTCAAAGCTTACATCTTGTTCTCTAGATAAATATTCAGAAAATCTTTTTATTGAACTGTTGACATAATAGCAAACCAATGTAAAATACATAGCAAATATGGTTATGGGAAAGTGTGATAGAAAACAGTAGTGGTATGCGTAATATATGATAACAGAATGGCGGAGAATATTGTTTTCTATTGAATTACCAAACTTTTTATCGTTTCGAGTGACATAATTCACAAATCTGAATACGTTATACAAAACGATAATCGTAATCCATGAACAAAAAAATATTTTAAAAGCCAAACTTTCTTTGCACAAAGAGTTCTTTTTGAGGTTAGCTATCTTTTTCAACACATACATGCTCTTCATCATCTTAAGACGAAACAGTAAAAACATAGCATTCGAAATAGCAATTGGAATTGCGACACTTATTTCAAGCTTCCAATAGTCGTAAAACAGTATGTGATAAACTTGAAATATTAGTATCATCACGTTGATAAATGTTACCAAGTACCTTACAAATAAGCGTCGGATACCAACTAGCGATTTTTTAGGGATCGGAAACATTATACTAACACCAAACATTATAAAAACTAATTTAAACAAAAATTTCATATTGTTTTAATGTATTATTATCACTTTTTTTCCTACAAAATTCAATCTAACTGGAAATTATTACAGAGAGAGGTGCAGGATCAAACAGAAATTCGTGAGTATGTCCTAACTTGTTTTTACAGAAATGTTGTGTTCTCTATTACGGTAACAATCAATAGACATCAATTATTCAATAAAATTTTTGATTGCCCTAAATTCAAAATACGTTAAATTTTTTTTTAAAAAAAGTTCAGTTAATGAGTTAAACATTAAATAAGATAAGTTATGAATTCAATAAGTTAAAAAGGTTTTGTTATTTTACTGGGTACTTTTTTTTATAGTTTTTGAGGAAAAAAAGTAATTGGAATGTAGCCGAAATGATAAATTAATACCAAGTTATATGAAATGGAATAAAACAAGTAGGGTTGTAACCGAATTTGTAACTTAGCAACCCCACAACGTTTGTGTCCAACAAGAGAAACATCGCCAAAAACAGTATAAATTCTACATTAAGAATTTACAAGCTAAATTTCGCTAGTTTAATTTATTTCATTTCGAAAATTCCCTAATTATTTCTTTCGTTTGCTAAATTATTTATATTTTGAACAATAAGCACGTAATATTCCTCGCTTTAAAATTGAAGTAAAGCCTCACAACAACATTAAACAATACATCGAATTCAAAACATAATTGCAGTAAATGAATTTTCAATGCTACTATATATTAAAAAAGGGAAACAAAAAAAAATTATATTATCAAACGGAATGAATAATATCATTTTTCATTAGTACATGCTTAAATGCAAATGAATAATTACGCATGCCCTTTAAAGTAAAAAATACAATATGCCTCTTTCTGAACAAGTAATGCGTACAATCAAAAATATCATTGTGAAATATTGCACGTAATAGAGGTCCCGACAATCCGTGCGGGATGGATAGCGTGACGTAACGAAGTGCTTCCGTGGCCTTTAAGTTTAGCAGGCCTTCTTTTAATCCACCTTGTGCATTACCTATGTAAAATAGTTAATTTATGCCTTAAATAATTCATATTAACCAATTTTAATGATAATGTAAATTGTTAAGTATTTAATTAAATCATTCAAAACTGTTTTATTTGTTTAAAGTAAAGTAATTATACATTAAGAAAGCGGAAATAATTTATAACCATAATGTAAAATTAATAACAAAATATGTTCTAGAAGCAAATAAGTATTAAATATAATGATACAAACTTATTTAATATACATTAAATGTATATTCAATTTAATATTTTTAATTGAAGTTTTACAACTTTTAAAGATCATTTGCAACTACCGAATCGAAAGAGTTTAATTTTCCAAAAATTTTACCACAATAAACAGGGGGAAATCATGTTTTTAAGGATTTAAACATAAAATTTGCAAATGTGTAAAAAAAAAACTATTATTTATACTTCAAATATTTTTCTATGAGTAAAAATAAACTGTTTTAAGTAAATACACATTTTATGGTTTTCAAAGAGTACTATACTAAATGTGAACAATCTTTTTAATTTTCGTGGAAACTCTGCGTGCAGAAGCACCTCCATTTGGAGAGAGCATTGGTCTAGAGAACTAAAGGTTCGTGGTCGGTTGCGAACCAGCCTTTACGTTAAAATTACAAATTATTCTTATACAACAAAGATTATCTCTATAAATAATATGGTATATTTCTGGCACAACAGCTGACAATTTTTTTTTCTGTACAAATAACAGACTTTTTGCAGTTGCACATATGTACAGCATATTGTGTAATACGTCCGCCTATGGTTCGGGAAAGAAAAAGAGTTTAGATTTTAATATGCATAACTTTTTTTTCAGATTTGGTGATAAATTAAAGTGTCAAAAAGCATAATATACGTAAAAATAGCTCCAAAAGTGCCCAGTATGAACTTTCTTTCTATCGGTATTATTTTCCACACCGTAAAGCAAACTTCTTTTTCAACACAAATCAAAAAATTCAGTTGCTTGTCTTTAGAGATTGAGTGACGTCGAAAAAAGAGTGCCTGGATTTGATGCTTCAAATCAGTATAAGCCTCTGACACTAGACAAGCAGAAACGCACATCACAATAAAGGAAAGTAAGCAATTGAAAAGATTGTAAAGTTAATAATAATAAATAAGTGAAAATAAGAAATTTCGATAACTATCAGAGTGAACAATTAACATTACTTCGTAAAGAACTTTCATAGAAATAAAAATAGTTGTATACAAAAGAAATAACGATAGCTCGTCATCTAGATAATGTAAGGTAGTTTTAAAGGAATGAAACGACGTTAAAAGTTTGTCATACCTTACATCGGTTTCTTTAGATAAATATTCAGAAAATCTTTTTATTGAGCTTTTGACATGGAAGCAAACCAATGTAAAATAAGTAATAAATATGTTGATTGGAAATTGTAATAGAAAACAGTAGTTGTAGGCATGAAATATGATAACTGAACGGTGGAGAATATTGTTTTCTACTGATTTACCATACTGTTTATCGTTTAGGAAAACAAGACTCATGAATCTTATTACGTTAATTAGTACTAGAATTAAAATCCATGAGTGAAAAAATATTTTAAAAGCTAAACCTTCCCTCCACAAAGAGTTCTTTTTGAGATTGACAAACCTTTTCAACACATACATGCTCTTCAGCATCTTAAGACGAAACAGGAAAAACATAATGCCTGAAATGATTAGTGGAATTGCGACACTTATTTCCAAATTCAAATAGTCGTAATACAATATGTCATAAGCTTGAAATATTAGCATCAACACGTTGACAAACGTTACAAAGTTACTTATTGATAAGCGTCGGACACCAGAAAGTGGTTTTTGAGGAAAAGGAAACATTATACTAACACCAAATAGAATAAAAACTAGTTTAAACGCGAACTTCATATTTCTCTAATGTATTATTATAACTTTTTTCTCACAAAATTCAATCTTTATGGCAAATTATAGCAGAGAGGTGCAGAATCAAACAGAAATTCATGCATATATGTAGTTACTTATTTTGTATAAATGTTGTAACCTTAAACGGCGGAAACATGCTATGGACATTCAATATTTTAATAAAAATATTATTTTACCCAAATTTAAAATAAGTAAAATGAATAAAGTTAAACAATTTTATTAGTAAATTAAATAAAAAAAAAACTGAAATTAGTTAAATTAATTCAATTACTTAAAGATTTTTTGTTATTTCACTGGGTACTTATTTTTATAGTCTCCTATTGAGGGAAAAAATAACTTTGAAAGTAGCCTAAATGATAATAACAACAACTTATAAGTAATAAACAAGAAGGGTTGTAACCGAGTGTGTCACTAAGCAACGAACATTTGTGTCCAACAGTGAAAACATCGCCAAATACAGTATTAATTCTTTATTGAATGTTTACAAGCTAAATGTTGCTAGTTAAAATTATATTCTTATTAAAATTCAATTATCATTTCTTATCGTTCGTTAAATTTATTTATATTTCGAAGAATAAAAGGTTATTCATTGCTCTTATAAATGGAAGTAAAACATTTCATAACTTCGCACAACATATTAAACAATCTATCACCTTTAAAACCTAATTACAGCGAATAATTTTTTAATACTATTAAAGAAAAGAAAGCATAAGGAAATATATCATCAAAAGGAATAAATAGTAATCGAACGTTATTATTTTTTAAAACATGCTTAAATGCAAATGTAAAAAATACGTCCTCTTTTCAAAGTAAAAAAAAATATAAAGCATTGTGTCTCTTTCTACACAAATAATACGAATAACCAAAGAATCTAATTGCTAAATCTATTTTGACGTCATTTCAATTTTTTTCGCAAAAATAGTTATTTATGCAACAAGTGTGAAAAGTAACACTTTTTAAAACAAGTGGATTTAATGACACGTGTTTTAAAAAGTTTACAATTCGCACTTGTTTCATGCACTATTTTTTATTATTGTGTGAAAAAAAAGTAGGGGAGACCGGGGCACAATGGACCTAGGGGCACAATGGACCACCCCCTATTATTTATTTTGTATATTTTCCAAAATTAGTTCTTATTATTATGCATAGATGGCATAACAGTCTTGATCTGGTTAATATGAAAAATATGTTTTTAGCTTACATATTTGTCATTTTTTTATTCTTGATGTGTATTAACCAGGTGAAAGTAAAAAAGCTCTCTCCTAGAAATTATCTTCTCATCATTAAAGTGACATTAGTTGGACAAGGTGGCTTAGCATAGTTGAAAGATAAGATAAATGTCTTTCTATATAATCTATAAATTAATTTCTGAAATAAAAATACAGCTTGATTTAATTTTGTTCTTTGTTCAACTACAATATGGGGCACTATGGACCACAAAATCTGGGGTACAGTGGACCATGGTCCCCACGCAACTTTAGAAATACTTTTAGTTTCAAGATAAAATAAAAATATTGATGCAAGTCCTTCCTAATTATTAAAAAGTGTCATATTATAAGATCAAATTATTATTTATCAAAAGTATCATATTATATCCTTCCTAATTATTAAGAAAGTATCGTAGGACCCAATACTAACTTTAATGCAGAAGGAAAGATTGGCGACTATGTCTTAGTAAAGTTTTTTACAACGAAAACTACGATTCATTATGTAGGCTTAGTTCAAGAATGCGTTGATAAGAATTGTGTTCTTATTCGATTTATGAGACGAAAGTAAAATCAGGATAATATCTTAATTTTTCCTGAAAATGGTGATGAATCATTGATTAATATTGATGATATTGTGATGATCCTTCCTGCTCATAGTTTGCCTCAAGAGAGTTGTAGACTTTCAGTAGTACAAAAATTCTTTCGCAATATCGTTTGCAAATTTTAATGTTCGGTAATACTTTTTTTCCTTCATCTTTTCAATATTGACTGACTGTATTTTTTCTCTCTAAAAGAAATTTTAATGCAATTGGATACTTAAAAGTCAAAAGAAAATCAATATTTAATATGTATGTTAATCTTTAAAAAGTGCAGATAAGTTTTTTTCAACAAAAAATACCTTGGTCTATTGTAACCCATGATGTGGTCCATTGTACCCCAATTCCTAACTTGTAATAAAAAAGTGAATTCAGAAAAACTATTTGAAATTATATTTTTTAGATAATGTATTTTTTAAACCAGGATATATATGTAATATATACACCTATTTTTAAACAAGTGGGATGAATATTTTTGTACTTATAGCGCAAAAAATGAAAAAGTGGTCCATTGTGCCCCGGTCTCCCCTATCATTGGTCCAAAAATATTTCACGCGCATTTATATCTTTAAATAAAAGCAGATCGATAAATATCTGGATTTTATTAATATTATGAAATAGAAATTTTAACTTGAAATGTTGGCATCTTATGTGAAAAGAGTGAAAAAAAAGTTTTTTTTTTCACTGCTTTTGGGTGAAAAAAAAACTTTTTTCACTGTTTCAAGAAGTCTAACTTTTTGCACGCGTCTGATATTGAAAATATAATGCAAAAGTCCGATTTTTTCAATCAATTATAAAAAATAATTTAATTATTCGCTATGAGGCTATTTACACTCTTAAAACAAACACTCCTGATTTAACTCAGTCTGAGTGGATTTCACTCCTCCAGACTGGAAAATGCACTTCTCCTTTTGGAGTGGATCCTTTGTGTGTTAAACCTCCGACAGGATCACTCCAAACGAGTGATTTCACCTCAGTCTGAGTAAATATGCATGCCTTTACTGTGTCGAAAATGCACTTCTCCAACTGGAGTGGATTTCACTCTTTTGTTTTGAGAGTGTAGTGGCCCAGAATTCGTCTAAGATAAGTTTCCAAGCTAGCGTGGGTGCAGGTATTAGCGATCTATCATTAGTTCGCTCGAACTTTTATATAATTAATTTTTATTTATATCTGACATATTATAACTTAACCCCTCAAAATAATATTAATTTAAACCCCAATTAAACTTAATAACTTAAATAACTTTTTTCACACATCTTTAATATCACTTAGTAATTTAACATCCCAAGCACAAACAGTCGCCCAAATCAATAGATCCGACAGAAACTGTTTAGTCATCATATTTTAAATAACATTGGTGAGTTAATTCTTATTAAAAATAAGGCTTGTTTTGCTTTTTAAATGAGTATTACATTCATTTTGCAGTGTTTTCTTTTTAATAATTGAAGTACTTCCAATTCGAATATTTTTTAGACAATTTCAATGTCTTCTAATTTCTATATATGCGATGAATTTTCGGACATATATAACACTTTTCTGTAGCATTTGTAGTGTGTGCTCTGGAAATGGGAGACGGACGGATATTCATTATTTATATAGCTTTTATAACTTAGCCATTATAAAAGCTTCCAGTTTTTTGGTTATAAACTTATTGTGGAAGCTAAAATGATTGATAATCAATAACGTATTTTCATAACAAATGCAACTAAAATTCGGTTAATTTTATTCATACAATTTTACAATTGCATTTAACTTATTTTCAAAAACAACTTCAAAGAAAATTTTCAACAACGACCAAAATAGTAAATAATAGTAGGAGTAACAAAATTAAATAAATATGCTTTACAATATATGTTTCTTACTAGTATTATTATTTGCTTAACAGATTATTATTGATTTCGTATAAATGTTATTCATTTTAATAGATCTTCAGCACAATAAAAGTTACTAAATGAGAACGATTATTTTTTAAAAAAAAAAACCTATAATCATATAAGAACAAATGCAGAAATTAAAATAAATTTTATCTATTATGATCATTTTTATCAAACAAAACGTATTAAAATACTTTTTATTCTGTTCATAGAAGACATTTGTTGATATGTAATGTATTTATATAATAACAATGAAGTTAACAAAACTTGATTCATACAAAATTTCCAATTACTTCTCGTCAAATCGTAAGGAAGAAAATAGTAAAATTATTACAAAACCTGAATTTATCTATGATATAATGTAGCAAAAATAAATAGCCAACAACAAGGATAAGCCAGTTTACTGCTCATCAGTTTTAGCATGCACTCAGTTTTAAATATATAAAATCTGTTTAGGCAGAGAGAGTCTCTACTACGGCTTACTCAACTAATAAGGCCAGAGAAGCTCTCTCTCTCTCTCTCTATCTATCTATCTCCATCACTCTCTTTCTCTTTCTATCTCTCTATGTATCTATTTCTTTCTTTCTCTCTCTCTATCTCTCTTTCTTTCTCTCTCTCTCTCTCGATATTATTTTACCCTCTTATAAGCAGAGCAAACTCCTACAGGTATATTTCTCATCTAAACATACTTTTCATACAAATATATGCTAAAAAGTATTTTTGCAAGGCCGCCTCGGTGGCACACTCGTTAGGATTCTAGCCTTTGGAGCTGCTGAGGTCGGGTTCGAATCCCGGTCAGGCATGGATGTTTGTGACTGTCAATAAATGTTGTTATTTGTCTATGTGTTTGTGTCGTCTCTTTCTTTGTGTGTCTCTTGTGCTTGTGTCATTTCTGGGGCTTAGTACAATAGACTTATAGTCGCAGTGCTTGGCGATCTTGCCCCCACCAAGAAAATCATAAGTCATTTTTGCAAAGTAATTTTTTTTATAAAAAATTAGTTTAATAGTTACTGATATGCTTTGAGCTCTAAAAATACACACACACTTTTGTGCTATAAATGCAAACAGAAAATTCGTATCACTTATTTGTAGTTTACAGTTTATTTTAACATTGTTTTTAATGCAAAATGTCTTTAAAATTAACTACTAAAAGAACTTTTTGAAAAGTTTGAAAAAAAAAGTGTAAATTAATTTTTTTGAGAACTCTAATGTCGTATTGACCCTCGTTCAACTTCATTTTATAATCAAAGGCTGAAAACTGATAATAGTATCTTATTTAATCGGATAAGGTCAATTTCGGAACTAATTAACACGTTAATTGTTTGTAGGGAGGTTTAAAAAGATTCCCCAAAGGGGGACGCCAGGTCTCAAGGAGTTAAACTTTCCAAGCTACAATATTGACATTATAAGTGTTTATTTATTTTCTACCCACGTCCACGTACCAAAAATGCCCTAAACGAAAATCCAATAATGAAAGTACATTCTTGTGCAAATAAAGTCTTTAATTTCCTTTTGAGAAGACCGTTCGAACGAATTAGTCCTTTTGAAACGAGCGAATAATTTATGTATCATTTCCCCATTGAGACACTTTTAATCCTAAATGGATTTAATTTACTGCAACCTTTGCCAGGATCAAACTGAATAGAATATATCAGTCCTGGACGACCCAAAAATTAGCATTGTATTTAAGCTAGTCGGCGTATGGAAAATTGCTTCACGTTCCTTGTGTGTCATGCTTTAACCCTGTAATGTATGAAATTTTTTTTCATGCCGAAAAAATATATTTGTATCTTTCATACTCGTACGTTATGGGAAAAATACTGAAAAAAATTAACTGCATTGGAATTTAAATAATTTAATTTTTTTAATTTTTGCCATATGGCGAAAACTGTTATAGGGGCCAGCGAAAAAAAACTACAAAATTCCAATTTTGATAAGAACGATTAGAAAACTACTAAATACATTTTAAAATAACCCTCTTGAACTATAATTATTTTTTCAAAACAATTTATTTGTATTTAGTACTAATATTATTATACTTTGAATACTGCCGAAGACGTAATTTCACAACAGTTAATAACTTCACTCTCTAGTTTTCAATGCACTTTTACTACTGTCTTCTTCTTCTTCTTCTTCTTCTTCAATGGCTTGACAGCCCAGGATGGGCCCTTGCCTTCCGCAGAATCAAATTCCAGGATCTTCTATCCGTGGCCCGAGACCTCCAGTTCGTAATATTTAAAGTTTCCAAGTCCTTTTCCACACAGTCGAGCCATCTGAGTTTAGGCCTCCCTCTTTTTCGGGTGCCGAATGGTCTGGCCGAGAAGATCTTTTGCGTTGTACGGCTTTCATCCATCCTGCACAAGTGGCCTACCCATTTTATTCTCTGAATTGTAATGTAGTTCACTATGTCTGGCTCTGAGAAGGATTTGTAAAGTTCGGAGTTAGTTCTTCTTCTCCAGATGTTGTCACATTTTACGCCACCAAAAATGCTTCTCAAGATTTTTCTTTCAAAAATAGAGATGGTATCTTTAACTTTTTCTGTCATTGCCCAAGTTTCCGCGGAGTAGGTGAGGACGGGTCTGATTAAGCTTTTGTAGATTAGGATCTTTGTTTTTCTGCTGATGAAGTCAGACTTCAGGTACTTTTTAAGACCGAAAAAGCATCGGTTAGCAGCTGTGACTCTACCACGGATCTCAGGCATTAAATCATTAACAGTGTTTACTTCTGATCCTAAATATCTGAAGTTGCTTACAGTTTCAAATTTGTAATCCCCAATTTCAAGATAGGGGTTGTCATGATTGCCACAGGGCATATACTTAGTTTTACTTTGGTTGACTTTTAGATGCATTTTGCAGGCTGCAGCCTCTAGAGATGTGAAAGCTTCTTTTAGTGACTCAGGAGTTCGTGCAACAATGTCGATGTCATCCGCGAACGCAAAAATCTGAACAGACTTGTTAAAGATAGTTCCACGGGTATTGATGTTGGAGTCTTTCACAACTTTTTGGAGAGCAAGATTGAAAAGTAAGCAGGCCAGTGCATCACCTTGTCTGAGTCCGTTAGAAACAACAATAGGCTCGGAGAGATTGTTCTGAATTTTAACCCTAAGCTTTGTTTCAGTAAGAGTAATAGCTACTAAGTTTATAAGCTTTTGGGGTATTCGAAACTCTCTCATAGCTTCAATTAAAAGTTTTCTGTTTACTGAGTCATAGGCAGTCTTGAAGTCAACAAAGAGATGGTATGTTGCAATGCCATATTCAGTAGTTTTTTCCAAAATTTGTCTAATGTTAAAGATCTGTTCCGTTGTAGATCTTCCTCTGCGAAAACCACATTGATAGTCTCCCACTATGTTTTCTGTGTAGGTTACAAGCCTACTAAAGAGTATATTGGAAAACAACTTATAAAAAACGCAAAGGAGGCTGATTCCTCTGTAGTTGGCACATTCCAAAATGTCTCCCTTTTTATGGATAGGGCAAATGAGGCTCAGTTTCCAATCTTCAGGTAAAACTTCTTGGTCCCAGACTGATTCTATGAGGTGATGGATTGCCTCAATGTTTTGACTTGCTGCACTTTTAATAAGTTCTGAAGGAATTGAATCAGGGCCTGGAGCTTTACAGTTTTTGAGCTTTTTGATTCCTTCTATAACTTCTGCTAAAGACGGCGATGGAAAATGTTCATCTTCTGCAGAAGTATTCAGGTTGGTTAGAGTTCCATCCTGTGCTTGGTCATTCAACAAATTATCAAAATGTTCATTCCATCTAAGAAGTACCTCTTTTTTATCATTTAGAATGGTGTTGTCTTTGTCTCTACAGGCAGTACTTCTGGGCTTAAACTCTTTGCGGCCAAGGTTAATTTCACGGTAGAAAGCACGGCTTTCGTTGGATCCTCTAAGATGTTCAACATCTTTAAATAGATCGTCGTGAAAGAGTCTTTTTTTCAGCCGATGGATCTTCTTCTCCTGTTTTCTAGTGATCTTATATTCTTCAACAGAGCTTCTTGAATGTCGCCTTTGGATCATACTTTTATAGGCAGCTCTTTTTGCCTGTGTAGCAAGAGCGCATTCATCATCAAACCAATCTTTTGGTTTTTCTTTTTCTATATTTCCCAGTGAGCTGTCAGCTGAGTGGATGATCGAGTCCTTGAGCAAACTCCACTTATTTTCCACACTTTCCAGTTCGGAAATGTTTTTGGATGTTAGTTCTTCCTTCAGTGTGGACTGGAATAGTTGCTTATTTGTTTCATTTTTCAATTTTTCACAATCAAACCTTTTTTGTTTCTCTCCTTGTATCTTTCGGGCGTTTGAAATTTTTGCAATTAATTTAGTGATGACCAAAAAGTGATCGGAGTCACAGTTTGCGCCTCGGTAGGTTCTAACGTCCTGGATATCCGAAGCATGCCTAGAATCGATGAGTACATGATCAATTTGATTAAAAGTTTCTCCGTCGGGTGAGTGCCAGGTCATCTTATGTATTCTCTTGTGGCTGAACTCAGTACTTGATATGATCATGCTGTGCTCGGCAGCAAAAAATACTAGCCGCTGTCCATTGTCATTGGTACTGTCATGTAAGCTGTGTTTTCCAATTGTTGGTCTAAACTCGTCTTCTTTGCCCAATTTAGCATTCATATCTCCCAAAACAATTTTAATGTCATGATTGAGACAAGATCTGTATAGCATAGAAAGATCCTCATAAAAAATGTCTTTTTCCTCCTCTTCTTTGTCTTCCGTAGGTGCATGACCATTGATAATGCTATAGTTAAAAAACTTTCCCCTCAGGCGGATTTTGCAGAGTCGGGGTGACTTAGGAACGAAATCAATCACTAAATGTTTTAGAGTTTTGTTCAATAGAAATCCAGTTCCAAAAACATGTTTTTCTTTATCACAGCTGTAGTAGATCGTGTGGTTTCTTTTCTCAATGGTTCCTTCTCCAAGCCACCGCATTTCCTGAATGGCAAGTAGGTCCATGTTATACTTGTCAAATTCTTCTATAAGAAACTGTAGTCCCCTACTGTGGTACAGTGTTCGCACATTCCAAGTTCCAAAGCGCAGAGCGTGGCACCCCACTCAGCCGAATGGGACTCAGCCGAAACCGCAAAAGGTAGCCAATTTGGTGAAAAAGTGGGGTTGTGCTTGGCGAAGAGATCCCCCTGTTAAAAATATCGATATTCAATCGTAATTGTTTCTGTATTGCATCACTAGTTTGTGTATTTGTATCTGGCAATCGTTTAGTTTGTGTCTTCCATTAAAAATGTGATCGTCCGAAGCAGATGTGTTTGTCGTTTTATCTTCGTATTTGTTGGAATATACTAAATTCAAATAAGCCAATGCTAATATTCGTTAATTTGTAACAGGTTATGGACTTTAGCAACGTTCAACTGCGCAGATGGCTATGACGACGTATTCGAATAATGTTTTTTCTTCAATTACGAACATTGACTTTTGATTTCGCGTTCCATGCTGGACTGAGTGTGTAGGAACAATTGTGTTCTGATAACTGAACAGTGTCTAAGAAGACGATTTTGTGCCGATAAATCTTGCTGTTTCTCGTATCTTTTTTGTGAAATCGACAATTCTTGCGACGATGGATGCTAAAAATTTCGTTCAGTGCACCAAGTTGGAGGGTTCGTCCAACTGGACTGACTGGAAATTTGAAGTTAACGCCTTGTTCGTGCTGAACGATTGCGCGGGCATTTTCGATAATACGCTTGTCGAACCAACAGCACCGGAAAATGAGACTGACGAAAAGAAAGTACGTGAGTACAACTTAGCAGTAAAAGCGTATAATAAGGCGAATGCAAAAGCTGCTGTGATTATTCGCACTAATGTTTCTCCAAATGTGTTGAATTTGATCCGAATGCATGGAAATTCTGCGAAAAATATACGGACTGAGTTGGTAAACAATTTTGAGAAAGTGTCTAGCGTCAAATTAGACACTCTTCTGCAACAGTTTTTTACTTTCCGTATAGATGAAGATGTCATGTGTTCACTCGCAAGGTTGCGTACACTGTGGGTGGATCTACAACGGGAACAGGAATTGAGTGGTGAAGGAAAACTTCCACAGAACCTGCTAGCCCCACGTATCTTGTCTATTCTTCCTGATGATGAGTATCGCGAGTTTAAGTCACAGTGGGACTCTATGCCAACAAAAGAGAAGTCATCTGAAAAGCTGATTGAACAGATCAATATGAGACTGCAAAGACGAAATCAGGAGTCTAAAGACAACACAACAACGGCATTCATTGCAAATACTAAACAGGGTGCACAATATAATGGAAATAAGTGGAAGAAGGGAGGTAAAAAGCCGAAGATGATGAACCAACAGCAATCTTCTGCAACAAACATCGTCAAAACGACGAATAGACCTAGTAGGGCCAATGATGGTGTGAAAAGTTTCAATGGACTTTGTTTTCGTTGCAATAAACCCGGACATATAGGTAGGTTCTGTCCAGATTT
Organism: Hylyphantes graminicola; assembly: GCA_023701765.1. Classification (NCBI taxonomy): domain Eukaryota; kingdom Metazoa; phylum Arthropoda; class Arachnida; order Araneae; family Linyphiidae; genus Hylyphantes; species Hylyphantes graminicola. Next base: position 17,165,367 of record CM043111.1, read on the forward strand.
CCCCGACAAGCCAACAACGACGAGTGGCAGAGCAGAAACCTTCCTTGCTCAGTGCAGTGCCTTTGCTTGTCAAGATGATGATGATAGTGGCCGAAATGTGTGGCTCAAAGACGATGGAGCAACATCACACATTACTAATTCAGCTGAATATTTCAAGACGTACCGTCATTTTCATAAACAAGCTGAAATCATGGTAGGCAATAAACAAACCATACCAGCCTATGGTTGTGGGAACATTGAGATGTGTGCAACAGTTGGGACAATACAAAAATCTATTGAACTCAGTGATGTACTGTATGCACCAGATATCGGTAAAAACTTATTGTCAGCTTCAAAAGCAATGAAACGAGGAATCTCAAACTTTGGAGATTCAGACGACATGGTTTGTCGCTTCTTTCGCAAAGAGAACCCAAATAATGTACTTTTAGAAGCTCCATGTTCATCAAATGGACTCTTTGAACTATGTGCAAAACCAGTCAAGCCACAGGGTGGCTCAGCTGCTTCAGCCTACTTGGTTGAGAAAGAGATGGCAACAACTCCTATTGCTGAAATGGCAATGACGACGAAAACAAAATTGCCTTTATCACTTTGGCATCGACGCCTCGGGCATCAAGGAGTACAGTATGTGAAGCAGTATCTGCGTCAAAGTGGCATTGATTTCATCGACGATAGACTGTTTTGCGAGCCATGCACATATGGTAAACAAAGTCGACGAACTTTCAAACCAAAACGATTCAAGACAAAAATGTCTGGCGAGATCCTACATGCAGACCTACTCGAATCACCAGTTTTGTCAAGAGGTGGAAAGAAGTACATGTTAGTGCTTAAAGATGATTATTCTAAGTTTCAATGTGTAGAATTTTTGAAGCATAAAGATGAAGCAGTGGACAAAGTCGAGCAGTTTCTTGCCAAAGCCAACAAGGATGGCATAAATGTAAAGGAACTTGTCACAGACGGTGGTCGAGAGTTCGATAATGCAAAATTATCAAAGTTGACAGATGATGCAGGTATCAAGTTGCGAATCATTATGCCGTACACTCCCGAACAGAACGGTTTGGTTGAAAGAGAGAATCGTACAATAATGAATGCAGTTCGCACTATGCTGAAGGATGCAGGCCTACCACAGTTCCTATGGGCAGAAGCAGCATCTACAGCTGTCTACATTATGAATCGGACTGGGCCGAGTAAGACCACAGGAAAATCTCCATTTGAAGAATGGTTTGGGTGCAAGCCGTCGATCAACAAGATTCGAATTTTTGGATCAACTGCATTTGTACATGTGCCAGATGTCAACAGAAGTAAGCTGGACGACAAGGCTGTAAAGGGCTATTTGGTTGGTTATTGTGATAACGATGGATATCGTGTTTTCGTTCCATCAAAGAATGACACAATAAAGAGTGCCAACGTAGTCTTCAATGAAGAGCAAATAGGTCCCTCTTCCCAGCACATCGAAGCAACATCTAGTACCGGACCATTAAGTGGTATAGGGTTTGAAACATTGGATACGTTTGATGACACGGACATGCAGGAGGCTGGTGATCCCTGTAAAGGTGAAGACGAACCAGCACAGACTGCAACGCATGCATTACGAGACCGATCAACTATCCAACGCCCTATCAGATTTGACGACTACGAAGTGTATAGCAGCATTTTAAAGTTAGAGGAGCCGAAAACATATGACGAAGCAACGAAATCTCCTGAATTTGATGACTGGAAACGAGCCATGGACGACGAAATGGCTTCACATGCAAAGCATGAAACGTGGCAGCTTGTTGAACCACCTAAAGGACGAAAAATCCTCGACAATCGCTGGGTTTACAGAGTGAAGACAAACACAGATGGATCAATCGAGAGATTCAAGGCTCGACTTGTGGCAAAAGGGTATACGCAGACGGCGGATATCGACTACAGAGAGACTTTTAGCCCAGTGTGTCGTTACGACACTATTAGAACTGTAATTGCAACAGCAGCCAAGGAGAATTTGAAATTATTTCAAATTGACGTGGAGACGGCATTCCTTTATGGTGATCTGACTGACGAAATATATATGCGTCAACCTGAAGGTTACAATGACGAAAGTGGACGCATATGCAAGATGCTTCGACCCCTCTACGGCTTAAAGCAGGCTGGACGCTGTTGGAATGCCAAGTTCACGGATGTGTTAAAGAAATATGGCATGATCCAAAGTAAATCAGATAACTGCCTATTCATAAGCAATGAATACGGACACAAGATGCTGATGGCAATATATGTTGATGATGGCATAGTCGCTGTACAGGACGAAGTGGCATTCTTCACATTTGTGGACGAGCTCAAACAACATTTCAACATCAAAGTGTCAACGCTGAATTGTTTTCTTGGTCTGCAAGTTGAAAGGTTGAAAGACGGCTCACTCTTCTTGCATCAAGAAGCGTTTACAAGAAAGATGTTAGAGCGATTTGGCGATGCCAAGACATCACGCATCCCAGTAAAGAAGTCGAGTCTCAAGATCGACTATGGTCAGCCAAATAGTGACGGCATGGTCAAGATCAAGGAGGCAAAGCCTCTCAGCAGTGAAATACCATACCGATCAGCCGTTGGCAGTTTGCTTTATTTGGCGATGGGGACAAGGCCTGATATTGCTTATGCAGTGAGTTTGGTGTCTCGTAAGTTGGACAATCCCACAGAGACTGATTGGGAAATTGTGAAAACCACCTTACAATACCTTTGCAATACTATTGGACACGGCATTGTGTACAATACTGAGGATGACAGAAGCCTAATGTTGTTTAGTGATGCAGACAACAACGGCTGTGCAGAAACACGAAGGTCTCGCACAGGTGTAGTATCTTTCTATGGTGGAGGTGCAATAACATGGCGAAGCAAGCTACAGGAGGCCATATCAAATTCAACGACCGAAGCTGAATTTATGGCAGCAGCTGAGGCCACAAAAGACCTAATTTGGCTGAAGCGCTTGTTTACTGAGATCGCCAACAGTGTTTCATTACCAATCCTTCAGATTGATAACCAGAGTGCTATCAAATACATAAAAAATCCGATGTTCCACGCTCGTACTAAGCACATAGACCAAAGGTACAAATTTGTGCAAGATGAGTTCTCAAAGGAAAACTTTGAGATAAGCTATGTACGAACTGATGAGCAGCGAGCAGACATTCTGACGAAGGCACTCCCAGCACCTCAGTTTAATGCTCAGAAAAGGTTACTCGGTGTGACGACAGTCAATATGGAAAAGTGACAGTTTAACCCATAAACAATGACTCTGTTTTCATACTCGAAGGAGGCTGTTAAAAATATCGATATTCAATCGTAATTGTTTCTGTATTGCATCACTAGTTTGTGTATTTGTATCTGGCAATCGTTTAGTTTGTGTCTTCCATTAAAAATGTGATCGTCCGAAGCAGATGTGTTTGTCGTTTTATCTTCGTATTTGTTGGAATATACTAAATTCAAATAAGCCAATGCTAATATTCGTTAATTTGTAACACCCCCTCTGCTGATAACAGTTTGTGGTTGCTTTTCTCCTGCCAAAGCGTTGGCGATAAGAATTCAACCGAATGGTGCATGCGAAGCCAAATATGAGGTTAAATTTGGACAATTGGTGAACGCTCCCTGCTCATGATGTAATTGCGAATACAATGCGATCTCCGTGCAGACCAGGAGTCATAAAAAAGACCCCTCGTTCTAAGAACTCTGGCGGGTCACTCCTGTTTCAGGCGACAAATATAATCAGACAACAGACAAGGATTTTGTTCGATGGATAGAACTTGTTCTCAATGTCTGTACCTATCTCGGTGAAATAAATTTACAAAATAATGTTCAAATAGAGTTAGGTTGAAGGATCAATATAAATATTTTATTTAGTAATTAGTATTTTATTTTGAGCAAAAAAATGAATGCAAGTAGAAAAATAGTTAATAATTTTATCACGATGAATATATATATATATACATATTGTTTCAAATTTAAGTTGTGTTTCTTTACTTCCGTACCGTTAATTATCAGCATATCGCTAAACATCAACAGATTAAATATATAAGTTTTAGAAGTTTTTATACACGTGACGAGTTATTACTTTAAAATGTCTTATAACTTGTCAGCTGTTTACCCTGATAATTGATTTTTTGTCATAACATACACTCTTAAAACAAACGAGCTATTTTAACCAATCGGTCTAAGTTAATTTTCACTCCTCCAGTGTCGAAAATGCACCTCCCCTATAGGAGTGGATACTTTATTTGTTAAACCTCCGGATCACTCCAAACGAGTGATTTTAACTCAGTCTGAGTTAATATTCACTCCTTTCCAGTGCCGAAAATCCACTTCTCTTACAGGAGTGGATTTCACTCTTTTGTTTTAAGAGTGTAACTTTTGCTTTGCTCAGGCTTTTTAAGTCCTCAAAATTCGTTATTTGCTATAAAAGACAAACTTTCATATTATGTGTTCAATTTGGGTAGCATAAAAGTTCGATGATGGTTATTTTTAATATTTAAACAATTCTGTCTGTGACAGATTTTGATATCATAATTTAAATACTATTAAATTCATATGTCAATATTTGATTTATTTGAAAGCGCAACGCCAGCGCGAAGCGCTGTGTTAAGGCAACATATCACCGTAGATACCTTCGCATGTTCTGTTTCTGCCTAAAACATCTTATTAATGTTCCGTTTCAGACACACACACACCATCTCGTCAATAAACGCCGTGTATGTGTGGCTGATGCACGTTAAATCTGTTGACTTTCAAAGCTCTGACACCATGCACGACGTCGCTATAAGATTGCGTGGATTTCAAACTTTGTTCAGGTGAATTCCTCATCTGTTCCGTGTTTAAAACTTATGGAGTTTGTCGCCCATATCCCCTGTGTAGCTTTAGGACGATATGAATCCCATTATCTCTACGTTTGTAAATCGTTAAACATCAACATATTAAAAATATATATAGTTTTAGATTAATGTCTCACTAAAACTACAAGAGGACTATTGGCCACGGGCCTCATATTTAATCAGTGTCAAGTGACGAGGCCGAAACCCAAACTGGCACTTAGGTAGCCGTATCGCGACTTCTTACGCGGCGTCAGAACTTAGGACTACGATCGATTTAACGTGCACCAGTCCAATATACACGGCGCAATTTAATGAGATTTTTTTTGTGAAGCACGATTAGTTTATAGTATTTCTAAGGCGGGGACAGAAACCGGAACGTATTATCATTGCAATGGCAATACACCTTAACTGACCGCGCCACCCTGGCTCTCTACAAAAATTTCACTAAGAATACTAAATTTACTCGACCTTCTAATGCATTCTAATTAACAAGCCGATGATATCAAAAGAAGATGCTTTTAAGGGGTGGGGGACTGGAGGTGCTAGGAGTAAAGACATTTTTAATCGCAAAAATATACATGTGTACATTGAAGCACACTCCACACATGTCTGCTTAATATAAGGTATATCATGTATACAAATCATACATCTAAATTCAAACAAATTTTTGAAATATCTACAAAAACGTCCTGGTATTTTAATGATATTTGACCAATACTCGGCTTTTATAATTGCCCCTTTCTGAATTACATGTTTTAAGAATTTATTGTGCACAAAAGGGGGCTGGGGAGCCCAGGCGGTTAAGCACTCTCTTAGCATGCGGAAGGTCCCAGGTTCGGGTCCGAGCATCGCCAAAATAGCTGCCGACCTATAAACGGCCCTTGCAGCCAAAAATGTCCGACGAATAATATCCCGTGTAAGGGAGTGCACGTTAAATATCCTTCAAAGTCCTAACGCTGCGTACGATGTCGCCCTTAATGGTTGCGTTGGGTGCCTATTCAGGTGTTGGCTCGCCACTTGACTGTGGTTCTAAAATACGACGCCCGTCGCCAATAGCCCTCGTGTAGCTCTAGTGCGACGATAATTCAAACCTAACCTATTGTGCACAAAAACACCATTTCTATTATACCAAACCATTCCAAATGAATTGAAATTTTTAACTATATGTCAACCATATTTATATGCTTGTTTTCAATGCCGTTACCTAGCTTATGAAAAATTGAAGAATAATTTCTATATATACAGAGCTATATTAACATTAAGAATCAATATTAATATTTAATTTATTATTAGTATCTTACATTTGTATTAACTGAAAGTAAGTAGAGAAATAAATAATTTAGGCACGATTGATTGTACATTTCCTTCATAATTTTAATTACGTTTCTTTACTTCTACTTTGTTTATTAGTTAATTATTATTTTAAAACATTACGACTTCTCATCTGTTTTCACTGATAATTGTTTGCTCCGTGCGAATAATTTTATCATTATCATAAATTTTGGTTGTTTATACCTTAATAAAACTATGGTTTGGGGATAATTTTAGCCTTTTCAGTGCTCAAAATTCTTTATTTGTTGTAAATGATTAACACTGTCAAATTATATGTTCATTTTAGGTCTAAATTAAAAAAAATCGACAATGAACAATTTAAGACCACATATAGAAATGACATAGCTTGTATAAATGACAAAAATATATCTGATAATTTGAATTCTATAAATTCTAGATTCAAATGTTGCAAAAATTGATTTACTTCCAAAATATTTACAGTATTTTTTTTTTTTGCTTGATTCTATCTTTATTTTCATCACTAGACTTCAAAAATGTATTTTTTGTGCACATGTATTTTTAATGACAGTCTCAGTTTCATAGAGTTTCTATTTTTTCCCTTGTTAGTTATTTAAATTATTTATTAGGCCCAGTGACTTAGTGGTAGTGCTTTGCATTGCCCCGCCACAAGTTCGGGGATCGAATCCCAGATTGGGCGAGATTGACCTATCCTTTCATCCTTTAAATGGGTTGATAACATGGGTACCAACATGTTTGGGAACTAAACACTGGAGGTTTCACGTGAGGCTGACCACATACCAGGTGGCACGACTTGGCCCACTTAGCCCATTCCATGCGCCGAGGAGAGACTTCTATTAATTTTTAATAGATGATATGTACTCTTTAATTAATGTGTGTCATTCCCTGTCAAATCAACCAATTGTCTTAACCTTGACATTTCAAAAGTAGATATGGTTTGATATATCTAGGTAAAACTAGGTGGCCGCTCATTACATTAGTAAGATGCCACGTGAACACAATGCTCCAATCAAGACCATATTTTTATTCCTTTGGAACTGTTGCCACTCAAGTCGTGAAACATGCTCCATTGACTGTCAAAAAGTCTGATATTGGCCTAATTCGACAACACTATGATGTCTTTAAACAGCTGTAGAAAATTTTACTGTTTTTTTTAACCGATGCCAAACGTACATTTTTTTTAGAAAAACAAGTTTAAAATTACCAAACAACCACTTTCAAATATCTATATTTGTTTCACTGATTGTAATTAACTATCAATATGCTACATTTCATAATACGATGATAGCTTTCAATAGACTCACTCCTCCAGTGTCGAAAATGCCCTTCCCCTATAGGAGTGGATCCTTTGTTTGCTAAACCTCTGACAGGATCACTCCAAACGAGTGATTTTAACTTAGTCTGAGTTAATATTCACTCCTTTCCAGTGTCGAAAATGCACATCTCCTACAGGAGTGGATTTCACTCTTTTGTTTTAAGAGTGTACCTAGTCAGGTGTCGTTTCGTCACTTGACTGTGTTTCTAAATTATAACGCCCATTGCCAAAAGCCTTCGTGTAGCTCTAGTGCGACGTTATTTAAACTAACCTGAAAAGGTATCTTTAGCTTTCACGCCACGTTTATAACGTAAAAATTGGAAGGTATTATAATCGTCCCGTCCGTCCATCACCAACTTTCATAGCCCAAACTACAAATGCTACGGCCAAGTGTGATACGTCAAAAAAATTAGCGCATCGAAATTAGAATACATTAAGAATTACTAAAAATAATTCGAAATGCTTCAATTATTTTTTAAAAAATGCAAAAATTAATGATCATTTAAAAAGCATAGGAATTAATTCTTTAATTCTTTTAGACAATAAATTAAAATAAATGTGTGTGTTTTTTCTATATCGATCAGTTTGAAATTACGTCTAATATATTTCATTACAAGATTCTTTGTATGTTGATATGAAATCTTTTCATTCTATTTAAATGGGAAGAATATTACATATTTATTCTTTCAAATTTTAGTTAATTTTTGCCAACGATAAGTGAATTTCTTAAGTAAAATAAACAAAACTAACCAAATTTGTTTTGTTTTTGAGACGGCTAATTTCCAAAAATTTAGTATATCATCATGAGACCCCATGCCTGATTTATACATCACCCTTACCGTTATTGTCACGAGAAAAAAAAGTTTTCATAAACCTATATCTAAATTAGTCATGTAAAAAGTAAAACTAAAATAATGTTTTAAATTATAGATGCTCTGTAAATGTTAAAACAAATAGTTGATAATTAGGCGATGGACTTAGCAAAGCATAACAAATTAGCACTCGTGCACCTCTAATTCGACATCAACCCATTAAACTTAACAAAAATATAAATTAATTTTGTGCACACACACACATGGCGAATTTCGAATCGCCAAACCAAATCGCTTTGCGAACTTCCCATACAGTTTTCAATAGTAGACACTAGTCTCTCAGCCATCCATCCATCATTGTGACAGCCCTTTGTGATAAGCTTTCAACTTTCTTTGGAGGGGCGGTGTATGAGGGTTTGTTTTCTGGAATACTTTTACTATTTTAGGGCGCTAAACGAGCCAAATTGTTAGCCATCCTGAAGTGCAGGACAGGAAAAGAAAAATCTATGTTGAAAACATTATCGCCATAATGGTGAATATGTTGCCATGAAATTTGGCGAGATCTTGCGGTTTAGGGCATTCGGCTGAGTCTCATTCGGCTGAGTGGACTGTAACCGCGCAGAGTCCTTAGGCCTTTTCCGAGTCGTTTTCCAGTAGATGGAGTCCGGGTAATTCTCTCTTTGGATTTCTTAACGGTTTAGTTTTTTCCGGGGTGGGGTTGTTAGCCCCACGCCCAACCCCCAACCTGGAGGACCAGTCCCATTTTAGTCGCCTTTTACGACCTGCAATGGGCAGCAGTGGGACTATTCTTACCCCTTGGTTACCACATGGTCACCGTTGGGACTCCCCGGTTCCCACACGGGGAAACTACTGTCTTCTATGGGGGTTATTAATACTAAAACTTCAAAATGGAATGTAATAGATGAAAAAAACACAGATTTGTCGAGAGGGAGCTCTACTTTCATAGAATAAAGTAGATTATATTGCTTGTTGCCATATGGCACCAGTATGCATTAGAGGGTTAACCTGCTCCGGGATTGTGCTGTAACTAAAATGTGTTTAAAGTTTTCTCTTGTTTAAGGCAAGGCTCACTACCATCGCTTTTGCTTGTTGTATAACTATTGTATAAAATGCCTCAACTATTTCAGACGCCAGGTCGCAAGTGATGCCATTTGGCATTATCATGTTTCATGACATAATTTTTTTTAAAAAAATAGGGGGGGGGGGGAGGGGGTTGACTTCCATTGAGATTTTAAAAAAATATTTTTTTAGAAAAAAAAGTTGAATGCTGTGCTTTTTGTTATCATAAATGGCTATAGGCGATCAGATTTTTTTTTCCTAAATTGATGATGTCAAACGGGTTAAAATTGAAGAGCCTTGGAAGAACGTGCTAAGTGACATTTTTGAAAAGAAAAAAAATGAAATTTCTGTGTCAATGAACATGCTATTTCCTCCCCTAAAGATAACAAGATTTGCAATTTTCATAACTTTAAGTCAAGTACAATTTTTACCTTTGGTAAGTTACTCGATTTTAACGATCTGAGTGCAAACAAAAAAACCGTTAAGACTCATTTTCTCGTTTTCAAATTTTTGTCACTTTGAACGTTTTTCCACTAAGCTCTCCGAATATGCTCTACTCCAAAATGGTTTTTCTTTTTTTAGAGGGGGGGGGGAGGATTTTAACTTGAATCGCCAATATTGTCAATTGCATTACTAGTCCGCGTATAAAGTGATACATGGTTCAGAAACGAAAACTAGTTTATATTTTAATATACTGGGATTATTTTATGTTTGGTTTCACTACAATAACGTCTGTTTGGCAAAAAGTTTTAACATATTTTCCGTATTCGGTTGAATCATTTGTCAGGGTTTGAAGACATATACCCGATAAATGGTTTATCCGAAATACCGATCGTGAAAACATTTCGTGAAAATATATTGAAATATTTTGCTGTAAAAGCCATGCCATATTTTTAGTGAAACCAAGCGCCATATTTTTAACAGTGTGAGCAGTACTTTATTTCACTATTTGGTATTGCAACTAATTTTCATAAAGCATAATATAAGTAAAAATAGCTAAGTGATGCCCAGAATAAACTTCCTTTCTATTGGCATTATTTCCACACTGTAAAACCAACTTCTTTTTCCCCACCAAGAAGAAATTCAGTTGCTTGTATGCAGACTTTGTTGATAAGTTAAAGATGGTGCGTGTCGTGTTATTTCATTATGAACTAATTTTTATTGTTTTCTTTTTAGGGAAGAAGAAACAGGAAAAATTCAATGAAAAAGAGCAGAAATGCAATAATAAAAACTTAAATGTGTAATGGAATAATAAATTATGTGTAAACCAATAACTTGTTTTCATAACAAATGCTTTACGCATTATTTTCTACTTTAACAATAAATATTTTCAATTTTAATGGATCAAGTGCATAATAAAAATTATTAAATGGGGAAAAATCGAGTAAACATTAAATACATATAAGCATAGAAAATACTTTTTTTGGTAGGATCACTTTTATCAAACAAAAGAAGCATGTTTGCAACAGAATCTGTCACTTTTCCCGCTTCCACACAACAGTGGTGTTTAACAGATAAAAAGGCGCCAAACCCAGCATTAATTCTAAATTAAACATGGATATCATAGCAGGGGCGGATCCAGAATAAAATGACAGGGGGGTCAAACATTTCATTTAAAGAAATTATTGGTACTTTTTTTTTAACTTATAATTCGAAGATTATAAACTGTTTTAGGTTTTTTAATTTAATTATTTTTTATTTAAGTTTTATTTGTTTTATGCACTAGTAACAAACGTTTTAAAATAAGAAATTAATAACTAATTGAACCGGTGCATTTTTAAGAACTTAATTTTAGGCATTTTACATTAGAATAATAGTTAGAATAGAGCAGATGGAATAACAGGATAATAACTCGCGCCTAAACTTATTTGGTAGTTTGGGGGAAAAAAATATAGTTGATTAAATTTATGTAGAAGGAAAATATTTTTTTAAAAAAAAAAAAACGTCAGTTTCAGCACCTACTACACCAAAAAAAGCATAAGATAAAAGACTAATTGAAGAAATGGTTAGTTTTGACGCACGAAAATCTTTCTTTTGACATTATAACTTTAGCAAAACAAAAAAAAAAATAAGTTTCTCTATGATTTGATTTTAAAAGTCCCAGTTTCGTTATAAAAATCCCTTAACGGATATTCTATTCATACTAAAACAACAGTAAACATTATTGAATCAAAAACTAGAGAAAACATGTTCAGATATCTGTAATAACTACTGGATAAATTAACAAGATAAAACCAAACATAATGTCTTCGAAATGAGTTTTTACACGATAGGCTTTCAAAAAGTCAAATCTCGAAACATTTAACATTTTCTCTTCAGCTCAGTATCGGGGATTATTATAAGATCCCTTTCCTTTATTATCAACCAGTGACTTGATTAGTAAATCACTGGGCGACGTAAGTGCCGACAAGTCTCTACTTAAAAAAAGCCCTAAAATTAACTCTCTAAAAAGGATATATTAATTGAAAAAGAATTTTTGAAAATAATATAACAAAAAAACTTTGAGTATATGTAATATCAGTAATATTTTCTTACGAATTTTCAAAGAACAATGCAGTGTTTTAATTTCAGAAGAATCATTAAAAATGTTATAAACCTTAGTTTTGTATAATTAAAAATAATAAAAAAACTATAAAAATTTGAAAAAGGTGGAAAAACACGTCTGCCTCTTTAAAACACAGCGTAAAAATAATTATTTAATAAGTAAGTAAAATACGTAATTATCCAACAGGCTGATTCACTTGAGATGGTGTGTGACATCCGTTGATGGGCTTGAAATCTCTTCAGGTTCAGATGAGCTGCATAGAGCAGAGTTTTTCCACAATACAACAATAAGAGTCCACGTCCAATCACATCCCGAAGCCCCCCGTGTGGTCCCTATTTTTTAGTGCCTAAGCAATCTTACATTGTAGAGGCTGTCTAGACGTTCCTTCGAGAACGATCTTAATCAACAGCATTCAAAAGAGAGTCGCGGAAATTCTCTCCCGTTATCCTTAGAAGGAATGGCTTGACCAGCTGAAGGGGCCCTGCTAAGGGGCAGCAAAAGAGGGGGAGGACCACCCCTCAAAAGCCTGGAACGAGGAGTGCAATGCCGTTTTGAAGGAGGACACTTCGGGATTTTCTTTTTTTCACTTCGGGAATTTTTTATTGATAAATTATAAAATTAGACTATAATGCGGGTTCTTGAAGGGTGGGAGCAGAGGAGGGGGCTAAAAAAAACGACAGGGGGGTCATCTGACCCCTTGACCCCCCCCCCCCCCCCCCTGGATATCCGCGCCTGTATCATAGTTAAAGTATTAGATTGATATGATCGCGTGACCTAAATGCTAACGACCGGACGCTCATGGAGACCAACATCGGAGGGGTATGACGCCAGAGTTGCCACCACTTTAAGAAGAAAAGTGCTACGAAAAAAAAATTAATACTAAAATTTAAAAAAAAAACCATAAAAATACAGCTAAAAATGCAATTTTTATTACATGTAACTCTTCGGCAAAAGTAGTTTATCGGGAACAGTATCCCATAATGCATTGCAAAAACGGCAAAAAAGTGCTTCATCATACAATCGCGCGCATGTGAAATCGATGGGCATATCTGCTACTTTCTATATCTATAGCATAATATCATCACCACCAATCACCACAATCATCACGGGCTTGAAATGATTATGGCGTCATAGCCATAAAAATCAATGTCTACCTCAATCACGTCAAGAGCCCTCTAAAAATGTGTTTAATTAAATTCTTTAACTCTTCTTAATGAAAAATAATATAAGAATACTATTTCCATATTTTTTCTCTCAAAAGATTATTCTTTTTAAATCGTTTATTTTGTTAAAAAAATAATCGAAATGTTCCAAAAGTTAAACTTCTGAATATTTTTTGAAGCTTAATAATTAGCTCATTGATTAATTATTATAAAAAGTGATTCTTTCTTTTTTTTTTTTTTGTAATTTCATCATAAAGTTTTCTTTAAGATAAAATACTTTTATTTAAAACACAAAAAATAGCATTTTGGCGGCATTGGAGTGCGGTCCTGTTGTTTAGAACCTTGACGAGGTAGCCATATTGTATCTCGTGTTTAACAGAAACTTCTTCAGTTTTGCCGGTGTCTTTAAGTTTATATAATTTTCATTTATTGTTTTTTTACTTCATACAGTACACATATAGAGAACTACGGTTATTTCACACAATGAGTGATCGTGAGGTAAGTGTTCTCTTTTGTTATGTTACATTTACTATCAACCTTGAATGGAAGACGTACATATCAGTTTGTATCATATGTGTTTTCTGTTGATGTGCTTATAATTATTCGAAAGCTTTTTTACCTATAAAGAATGGAAAATCAGTAACCTCGTTCATATGTGTGTATAATATTAATCTTTTTATAAAATCTTAATGCTGTAGACTTTCTAAATAGAAGAACGATAGTTTGATATAGATGAGTTTGCCGATACCAGCCATTTTCTAAAATATATTTCTTGCGGATTTATTTGGATTACAGCTTAATATTTTTATAAAATCTTAATTAAGTATGACAATTCCTTATATTTTCAATTTAGTTAGTTTATCTCTTTGTAATCTTAAGTTTGTACAGAACACTAAGACACTGGAACGCTAAAATTGATAAGTCAATGGATGTAATAAAACAATTTGGTTGCATTTTATTTCATTTAGGAATTTTTAAATTATTCTTTAGTTTCACTACTTTTGTAACACGTATAAAATTTTAACATTTGATTTAAAATTTTTAAATCAAATGTTAAAATTGTATCATCTAATGTTTATTTTTAAATAAACATTAGATGATACAATGGTCGGTCACGATTTGTGTTAAATTGCCAAGCAAACTCGACTTAAAAAACGTTCTCTTCTATAGCAGTTACCATTTGTGCTTTCCTGAATTTCTCCAAAACCTTAATATGACATCAGACATATTGGTGCTAGGAACTGGAGTAACTAATTTGAAGTCATTTGCAATTTTAGTTCGTGCTGTAAAGTGGTTTCAGAAAATGATGGACCAATGCTCTTAAATAACTTTACGGAACCTATTTATATCGTTATCACAAAATACTGATGTTTGTGACGATAAAAATTATAAAATAGGTTGAGCTACTCATATTATTAAATTAAAATGACATCCTGTTGAATAAACTTTAACCCTATGTTCTATGATTTGTTGTTTCATTTCTCCTTCTAGTCTCAAAAATATATATATATAGTCGGTAAATAAATTTCACATTTGGTGGTTCATCACAAAGTGGAAGCAAATTTTTTTTAAAAAAATGCCTACTTTTAAGACATTTTGGTATGCAGCTGCAGTATGAGCTGCGAGTTAATTACAAAACGATTTACAACCACATATTTTAATAATGTCTATGGCCGATACAAGTAATTGAACATTATCAATGTGCTGTTTTTGCAGAGTTAAACTGAAATAAATATTTGTATTTTTGTCTACAGAACAGTCCAGGCCCTGTTGGCAATGGTTCTGACAGGCAGTCCCTAGAAGAAAAGACCCCATCGGCTGAGGGTTCCCCACGCCCGCCAGCAGAGAGGGGCAGAAGCCGATCTCGTTCTCGATCTTCTTTCCGAAGACGTAGGTCTTACTCAAGATCCAGGTCAGTATGATTGGATTTTATTGCCTTAGAAATAAAGGCTTGTTTAGCTTAATTTAGAAGTAACAGATTTTTATTTTTATCAATGGAAAGATATGACCTAAAGTTCAGTATAAAAGCTGCATTTAACATAAAGAAATGTATTTTCTTTTAAAAAAATCTTAAGGGACAGCTAAAAAACTACAAGGGATCAACTAGATTCTGTAAAACAGATTGTGGTATAGTTGCCATTTTGGTGACTTAATTACTGAGACTTACTTTAAGCCCAAAACTTTTTTAAATTGGCATTGCATGTCCTTAAGTAATTAAAATATTGAAATTTTGCTAAAGTATTTAGTTTATTTGTGTATTTTGACTTTCAAGTTTATTGATTGAATCTGAGACTGGAAAATTGAAATATGGTCTTCTGTAGAATTTTACTTGATAAAGCTGTTTTAAAAATGACATGAATTGGAAAAAGTTTGCATGGCTGCAAAATTGTATTTGAACTCCTGTTTTTATAAACATGCATTATGACTTGTAAATGTTGAAGGCCCAAATTTCTCTTGTGTGTAGTAAAACGAATGAAAATCCAGAAGAAGTTGAAAACGAAGGTCCAAGGTTAGTGTAATTAATAGTACTTATGTATCATCGGTTATATCTAGTTTAGTATCGTCTGCTTGTCAATGATTGTAGGCAATTGTTAATCAAAGTTTAAAACTAATATTTATTAAAGATATGCTATTTTCCCTTTGCCAGAAAAGGTTTTAAGTTAGGGAAAATGTTAAATAAAACAAGTTAACCCTAGAGTTATTAACAAGGATACTTCTAATGGCATTGACACACTACAATAATAATAGATCTTGATATGGTTGATTAAAAACAAGAGGATCCCTGTTGTCAAATAATTTCTGTCAATAATTTATTCCAACCCGTTTTTAAATATGGGGTATGATTTGTTAGCTTCACATGTGTACTTTTTGTTGCAGAAGCCATTCCAGAGGTGGTGGAGGTAGACATGGATATAAGCATTACAGCCGTTCCAGGTCCCATAGTCCAAGACATAGAAGATAGTAAGATGGGTTTTGACCTTTTTAAGTAAAGTGCTTTACTTGATGAGTAATGTTTAACTTAAAATAATGTATGGCTATTAAAAAATATCTTGTTATCCTGTTTATAAATATCCCCTTCCTTTCTTTAATTTCCACTTATAATACTTCAAACTAACAACTAATTATTACCTCATTAAAAATATGTAAAATTAATTATAAAATAACCTTTATGACTGGCGAATATTTCGAAAGCTGTAACTGAACATCTTGCATGTAATGTCTATTAACTAAGTGATAAAATTATATATTTTGAGTTTAAAGCATTATTTCCATGGTTATCACTTTTCTAATTTAATTGTATCGGCATTTTGAAGGAGCTTGCTTTGATATGTATTCTGGCTCAGAAAATAATTTAAATGAGAAATAGTTAAAAGCAAAAATGCTTTGCTTCCCTTCAACTTCTTGGATATCAAATCTAAGCTATACATATTCTTATTCATTAAAAGCTGACCATTATTTTACAGCTCTCGCAGCCGAAGCAGGAGTCGCTCTTATTCCCCTAGACGATCCTATTCCCCCCAGTACAGCCCCCGCCGCCAGTACTATGATGACTACTATAAGGGGGGCTACAAGGGTGGTGGTGGAGGGGGTGGGGGACGATACAACAGGTACAACCGATCCCCGATGTCCGGACGACGCAGGCATGTGGGAAATAGGGTATGTGCTGTTTGATTCAGATTTGAAGAGTACAGGAGAAAAACAACTTCATTGCATAGAAACCTGTCTGCATCGGGCCTCTTTGACAACAATAGCGAGGCCTTGCCAAAATTAGTGTAGGGAAAGTTTGTTTTTCTCTCGCGACAACAATGATTCACGTCAGATGTCGGTGGTCTCATGTTTGTACAGCGGAAGAACCCAGAGAGAAATTGGTTTTCTTTTGCCAATGTCTGTCAAACTCTCCAGAATACAAGAAGGTTGAATCCTATGCAATGGAAGTTTTTTCCCTATATTCTTTTTCTATGTACAAGTGTTTTTGTGCTGTAAACCCTCGTTTACGTGAACACGATTTGCATGTTAATTCTGCTAAAGGGAATATGGAAGCGGTTGGGTAGCCGTTCTTCTAACAAATTCTTCTCTTCGACTCAATATTATTGGGAAAAATTATTTGGAGATTCATATACATTTTTGTGTGTGATAAATGTAGCTGTTTACAGATCACTCTATATTGCCATATTTTGAACTTGGTTTGAATATTGTCATTCTCTTCAATGATTAGTCAACTTTCTGTTTTTGAAACTTATGCTAAATTGGTTAGTTTTTGTTTCCTAGTATGCTTTCAGCTTAAGGTTTTTATTTGTCAAAGGAAAAGAAAATTGATGAAAACGGCTTATAGATCTTTAGATACTGCAGACGAACCTCATTAACTTCAAAACTTGCTTAAGATGAACTGAAAGCATTTCCCTGGCTTATAAAGCTCTAAGCTAATGCTAAATCTTTCAACACGAAATCACTTTGGCAAAATCCTGCTTAACCCGAACAAATAGTACCAGTCCAAATGAAATATGAATTGAATTTGCTTGCCTCAATACTTTGTCGAAGAAGACAAAACAACCAATGAAATAGCAGTATAAAAAACGTGACATCATAAGAAATATTCCCATTACTAATTCTATAACTTATTCAAACATTATTAATTGAATTATTATTTATATACATTTATATTTATGAAATTAGAAAAAATTTTATGATATATTTTTAATTTATTCACTGGCTCAATGTAAATTAAAATTACTAAATTTGGTTAACACGAAAGCGGTCATGTTTTCTTTTCGCTAACCAGTTGCTTTTTTATAATTAGAAATATACAATTTATTTATGTCTCCTAGTTCAATTTGTGTTTTTATTTACAGGATAATCCTGAACCCAGCAGATGCTTGGGTGTATTTGGGTTAAGTCTCTATACTCAAGAAAGAGAATTGAGAGATGTTTTCGGAAAATATGGTCCCATTGAAGATGTCCAAGTTGTTTATGATGCTCAGGTATTGATATTTCTCTTATGAAACAGTAAAAAAGTTACAGATGTTGAATTATATTTTCTATTTGTATACTTGATAATCTTAATACGTATAGATATATAATTGTAAACACTATTGTATTGACACATCTTGCTTTTTCATTTCAGAGTGGCAGGTCCAGAGGATTCGCTTTTGTTTACTTTGAAGAAACTGAGGATTCGAAAATGGTATGTTTTAGGTCCATTTCACGATAATATAGGCAACATTAACTTCAACAGATGTGGAGTAATTTTCATAAAAGGCAAAACAGGTGTAAAAATGGCCAAGCCCATATTTAACTTTTAAGTCGGATTTCTTGCAAATTGTATTGGGACTCCTTTTTTTGCTTAAAAGGAATTTTCATAGCATATTTATTGTTTATTCAACTGGACATGTCTGTGGCAAAAACTAGTAGTTTTTTGTCCACACATGTCAGGTTAAAATTACTGTAAAAAGCTGTAAAAATTCATTTATTGGTACAATTTAAAGACAATTTAATTATAAAAGCATTTAGCCATGAATATAATGTAAGTTCTTGTGATCACTACTAACAGACACTTCATCAAACCGATAAATTCTGGTTGGTCTGTTTTGGGCCTGAATAGAGCTGCAAAAGTAAACACAGCTCTATTCCTATCACTCAGAGGCAAAATACTGTCATTCATTATGAGACATTGCAACCTCACCCGTGGAATTACTAGGCAACAAAATAATCAGAAAACATTATTGGATTGCATATTATTTTGGGTCATGTGAAGACAATCTTCTAATGGGGGATTGGACTGGGTGGTAAACTATATTTGAAGACATTTTACTGAAATCTGATCTTAATTCATCTTCAAATTTTAATTAAATTATTTATCTTATTCATTACAATTTATAAAAATCAAACGTGAATAAAAAAATTTGAAAAATAAAAAAAATGTGAGTTGTCCTCAACATTTATGATATAAAACTATTGTTAATGTTATTCATGAATGATTATTTGCAAAATTATCTTAATTGGAAAATTTTCCTTTTTCAAAATAAAGTTTGTATACAAATATTATGTAAATCTTTTTTTGGTTAAATTTTGCACTAGTTATTAAGATTAGCGAATAACTTTGAAATCTTTTTTTTTTTTTTTAAGGCTAAAGAGCGGTGCAATGGAACTGAAATAGATGGACGCAAGATTAGAGTTGATTATTCCATCACTAAAAGAGCTCATACTCCAACTCCTGGAATATACATGGGAAAACCAACATAGTGAGTATTTATAGCATAATTTTAACTTCTATCGATAGATGTAATATTGGAATAGCCTTTATACTGCTTGAGATAGTTACTAAAAAAATTGAGTGTCCCAGAATAGTAACTCTGTCTTGGGTTCATCATTTTGCTGGAGATTGGAAATATATATTTTTTTAAACTGTTCTTTCATGAATTTTATATTTAAATAAATTTTATGTGTAAACTGTACATATCATTTTAACAGATTAAACTTCAATTATCAACGGTAAATGGTATTTTTTAGTTGTATTTTTCTCCTTAAAGTGGTGGCAACGCTGTCCTGTTTATTCTTAAATTCTGGTCTCGTCCCGTCGTTAGCTTTGGAGGTCACGTGATCTGCCAATCTAATACTATTCTATATCTGGGTCATTCCTGAGAAAACGAACAATTTGAGGAGAGAAAATCTCGAAAAAAAATATTGAAAGTTTTTGAAACTTTGGATACGAGTTACTCTTATGTACTTTTAACTTCGAATTACTCTTTATCTATTGTGGTATTCAAACTATCGACATGATACAACGTTTAAAGTGTATTATTTTATACTAATAAGACTGAAACAGAGTACTATTGTCATTTCTAGATAGTTATGCAAGCTAAAGAATACGTTGTACATGGACATGACGAAAATCTATGGGACATTTTATTTTCACGGAATTGATATATTTATATTCATTTTAATGATTATATTTTGTGTTTTGTATGCTCTAGTAGTGTCAGTTGAACTAAAATCAGCTTAAGTTATGAAAAGTTAGTATTTTATTAGTATAAACTAATAAAAACAGTTCCCGTACATGACGATGAGTCTGCTCACGGACATGATTTGTCAGTCTACTCTGTGGACACAAATTTGTATACAAAATAATTAATTTTTTGAATTGTTTCAACGCTAGTAAGTAGATAAAATATTCCTTATTTTAATTTATTCATTATTCAAGTGGAAGAATAACTTTTTTTCATATGAAAGATATCTTGCGGGGACATGTTTTTGTACGTTTTCTCAGGAATGACCCATCTATGCTATATTACTATATATATATATGCTTACAATTCTCTATTCTTCCTCCCCAGCCCCAAGTACGGCGGCCACCGTGAGGGAGGTGGCAGCAGCAGCGGCGGTGGTGGTGGCGGAGGAAGCGGCTATCGCAACCACTCCCCCTCGCCCTACTACAGCAAGCATCGTTACTCCCGCTCAAGGTCCCGCTCCTTCTCACCCCGTAAGTACGGCGGGGGGTACTACTGAACGGAAAAAATAACGCCCTGTGTCACTCTCATACATGCCTAACCTCCTTGTAACGTACCCTTTAGTTTGCAGATAAGAGACACACATCGACGATTGTCCGTTAATTAAAAGCGACGGCCATTTGTTGCCGTCTTTCTGTGTAGCCATTTAAGAGCTTGTAAATATTGCTTCATTCTCATTCTCTTTATTATTATACCTATTTCTTCTTCTCTTTCCTTGATGTGTTTTAAGTTTTTGTTTAACCATTTTTTGTATGGCTCTGAACTTATATGATGATTAACTATGTGTATCTTGTATCTTTTTTTGTGTGTTATTATTATCACGGAGGGCCTGTCTTGTTTTATTATTGTATGTAACTGAGAAAGTCTTATCTTTCATTGATAGAATAAAACTGACTGACATTGATCTTTGTTTTTGTTTGAATTCCTAAGGGCTCAATGGAGTAAGAAGAGGTGTGTGAAGAATTAAAATCTTCATAATGAAGTCGAATATCAAAAAATGTTTGAAGCCGAAAATTCAATTTGGGATTCGAAGCTAAAGTCCGAAGTTTTAGTAATGAAGCTTAAAATTTCGAGAGAAAACTGAGACGGGCGAGGAAAAAAGTTATGGGGGAAAATTTGAAAAATGAAGCAAAGAATTGAAAAACAGAAGTTTTTGAAGTTGTGAAGACTGAAGTAAAATCCAGGTCTGAAATCTCTTTTGATGTTTGCTTCAGTTTGCAAACAAACATCAAGTGAGCATTTGTCACACTTTTAAAGCAAAAAGTATTCCCTAACCCTATTAGTCCAAAAAAAAATTAAAGTACCTAAACTTTTATTACTATTTGTGGGTGGTTTATGGCATTCTTTAACTTTCAACTCACTAATGAACAAAGCATAAATATTTGTTTTTTAGTTTTTTGAAACTTTCACAACATTTTGCAAATTAAAAGTGTATTTTATGACCTGGGGAGATTATATTTTTTATGTAATTAGGTAAACTACCCGATAAGACAATATATAAAATTGAAGCTTAAGATGTTAAAAACAAAATTTTATGCAACGTCTAATTATATTTGGATTACTAACCTTAATTGTGTTTCTTGGGATATGAACTTAAGGTTTAAACAAAAAATTCGATACATATGTTCTTTAGATCAGCTAACTTATTTTAGCAGCTTTAATAGTTCTAACTTGGCAATCATAAGTGTTCAAACAGCTTTTTAATGGCATTCCTCGGTACTTGTAAACCTATATCTAATATAACTATCGTATAAAATCCATACTAGGTCAAAGGTTCAAATGGGGATAAATAGTTCTCATTCTCTCTTGATTTTAGCAATGTTAATATAATCAGTACAATATATCATAGGCTTTTCAGGAACATATGGCTCTTTAAAAAAAATATTGAATTTAAGAGATTGAAATATTTAAGAATAACATATTTCTTATACCTTTATCATTATATGATAATTTCTCATGTATTTTCCAAAGTTGAGCACTAACAAATAACATCACTACTAAATGGGATGTCAACCCTTTTACTTTAATTCCTTTTAATTAGCTTCCTCGTCTGTCACTGGAAAGGGGCTAAGTCAATACCTAGATCCCACTGAATGCAATACTTGTCCTCTATTCCTTTCGACATTAATGAAAGCTTCAAAGTCGTTCTTTCCCTTTTCCCACATGTGGTTTTCTTGGAAAGGGTGCAAGTGTTGCTGTTCTATACCTATTTTGTTTAAGGCTGTGGTAAAAGCTTTCTTGTTATTTGGTGAAAAGGTTTTACCAAGATAAGGATTTAAATAATGTCCTTATAAAGTTTTGATTTTAGCCATCCAAACGGAACCAAAGTATTTTGAATTAATTGAAGTCAGCAGCGCTCTTGTTTCCTTGAAAACCATGCAATGGCAGTAGGGGAAGAAATGTCTAAAGCTTGTGTTGTGATCAGGAGTATAACTCGGGTGTAGATAATAGATATCCAGCGTATCCACCTCTATAGTTATTCCCATGCAAAACTCGACTTGATCAAGTATCCACCACTTAATTTTTTTTTAAATCATATTTGTGCATGTATAATTCTGATTTCTCATTGAGTTCACAGCAACTTCTACATAAGTTAAATTTAATGAGTCAGGAATGGAAAATTATAAATTGACTTATGAAAATATCTTGCATCTTAACATGCTTTAGAAGAAAACTTAAATATTAGTTAAAATTGTGTCATGTTTCGGCTAATTGACCTTGTATTGAGTAGAGAGAAGTATCTATCAACGTAGGCTAAATATTCATTTTTTAAGATCAACAAATTAGCATTTCTCGTTAATATTTTTAATACACTTCATTGTGCATGTGTGCAAATTAAATTTTCATGTACATTTCATAAAGCTGGCTAACATATTTCTTTTCAGCTCTTAAGTTTTACATACTGTATTTCTACGTGCTGCTTTTATGCAAGTGTCAAAACTTCATATATTCATTTAAAATACAGTATCGCATAATATTGACTTTACTGAAAAGCAATGCTGCTACTAAAGAACAATAGGGGTGTGAAATTTCCTATCTTTCAATTCAATTACCATTTAGTAATGAATATTAAAAATGCTACAATCAAATTTGCTTTAAAAAAAAATTGTTTTAGTTTTTCAGTAGTATCTTTAAAACCTAAAAGTTCTAGCTCTTTTTCGTTGCCTAGATTTTCTCAAACCTTATGACTTGTAAACATGTACTAGAAAATCGTGTACAAAATTAGATGGCTCTTTTGAAATTTCTACGCTCATAGCAATATTTTCATTACCATATATTTCATATTAAGTAATTAAGAGTAAAAAAATAATCTTACTTCAAACGCAATTATACTTATAACTAAGTTTTACTATAGTTTATTTACTGCTATTTACTTATTAAAGAGGATACTTTTTACCCCTCAATGATTTTTCAAAGGCTAATCTTGATTGGGCTGCTCAAAAAGAAATGGTCTCTCCGACTGACTCCTCGGCATAAAAAAATAATAAAAAGGGATTTACTCTAGCTAACACCAGTTTTAGCTAACTCAACGTCCAACACAGTTTTGAAGTTACAATTTATGTGTTGACAGTGACATCTGATGGAAGCTAATATGATAATTCAATTCTGCATTCTTGTAATGTGGTTCTAGATTATGATGCTTGTCGTCAATATCACTGGCGTAGCTTTAGTGCTACTTTAACACGTCACTTAGACGTAAACTAAAGTAATTGTGTTTGTTTGTAAAATAATTATTCAAGAGTGTGTAGTTAATATTTCTAAATGACCATGGTTTCCATTCCATGTGATAGCAAAGCTTCTTTGATAATATAGGGGTCACTTTGGAGAATTTTCACATCTTTATAGATTTAATTCTCTAATAAGTTAGTTCTCAATTTGTTATAGTTGACTGGTGAGTATGCATTTAGCTGTCTTCAATTGTAAGCCAAACCTATTTATATATTTTGATCTTACCTATTTTGTTTTTTAGAGCCCAGCTCGTAAGTATTTTTTTTAAATTTGAAACAAATATCTTTAAAATAAAAATTCATTCTTTTACTAGATTTGTTTTCCAGATCCATTTTAGTAGAAGATATTTTGCTACTACTTGCACATACGAGAAGAACTAATATAAATAAGTTCTAAAACAGTGTACTATTAACTTAGAAAACAATAAAACATTTTAGTGTATGGCAAGTTTCTATTTTTCTTTGATTTGCAAACATTTTTAAGTGCACAAGTTCACACATATTTTCTCCTTGCAGCATATTTCACACAACCAACCTTAATTTTTAACTTTTTATTAATGAATTTGTATCTGTTCATGCCCTATCCAATATCTGGCCGACACAAAATTTAAATGCTGCTAAATGGATATAATTATTATAATCTTGAAAGATAGTGACAGATCTGCAAGTTCCTTTTTGATGACTTATGGTCACCTGCTTTTAAACTTGGAATTGAATAAAAAATCTTCCTTTTTTTTCAATTTAATAAATATTTAGTGTGTATTTAATTGTTCATGAAAAGACAAAATACAAGTTTAGCATGCTTATTGTAGACAGAAATTGTAACTTAAGCCGCTAGGGGACCAAGCATCTTTATTTTATTAATGTCTGAGAAGAAGGAACATAAACATGAACAGTCCTCCCATTACCTTAGAGACCTATGACATCATAAAGGACTATTCTGATATGCGATTTTAAGTAAAAGTGGAAACTCCTAAGAAAAATTGCAATTTTTATCTATTCATCCACAGACAGCTCATATTCATTACTCGTCAAAATTGGTAGCGAAAGTCGCATAGATAGTGCAAAAAAAAAAGGCTCTCAGTGTTGGGGAATATGCCAAGTCTGCAAAGGCTTGACCGCCAATGTTGCAGTCCTATTGGAGTGATACGGGCTATTATCAGAGTTGTATAATTGGGTAGAGACTGAACCTACCAACCGCTCATGGACCAACACGGAGACAGAGGGTGGCATGTGGTGCCCGATGGCCAAAAGTGGTTTTGTATCGCAGGCCATAACGCTAGCAGTCGGCGCGCTGTAACGGGTGCGGGCTCGATTTTCGCCTTTGCTCTGGGTGTACTTCCTTTCTCAATATCAAAATTATAAATTAACTAGCACTAATTAGGCACACTGCCACTCTATTCGGGCTCCGTAGTGAACCATGGCGGCAGCTCGATACGAGTCGTTCCCCTACCCTACCAAATAACTATTTATTTCATCGAGAATGTAAAATATGGCTGGTAGACACAGGTTTTTGTGCTCGGTTAGAGACCCTCTTATAAGTCTTCGTCAAGTAAGACAGGCACAACACACATAAGTGACAGATGCTGCCATCTATCGCCACCTCCACAATTTTTAGACATGTCCCTGAAGGGAAGGGGGTATAACATAGTTGTGGATCTTGAAAATATTTCTCAATGGCGTGGTTTGCCTACTTGATTACTTTAGCTTCGCAGGATTTTTGTTTCCGCGTTATATGTGATAGGAATATCATAATCGAATCCTTAGTTGTACGGCCGCCTGGGCTGTTATACTAGTGAAAGTGTTAAAGGTTTAGAATCGATATGGTGCGTATGATCTACCTTTTCTTAAAGAGGATAGCCCATTTTGTAGTTCTAGTGCGAAAACATCGATCAACCATCCAGCCTATTTTTAAAAGCTGCTAATTTTACGTAATATGTTTCACGAAACTTGTCGCATTTTTTGAGTGAAGTGAATTTTTCCAGCAACTCCTATTTTAAAATGAACTCGACAAATGCCTTTTATAAAACATAAAAATTTTTTAGTGCTTCCTCTATGAGAAAAATGGCTGTCAATATGTTGTCGAAATTGTGTGTTTTTGCCTAATGGCTTGTCTTTAAACTAAAATATTTCCTTGAAGAAGTGGGATCCAAGTTATGTTGTACGTTATGGTTCAAACACATGTACTCTACCAGAAAGTGAGTAACCCTTTAGTTTTACTTTTTTTTTAATTGATATGTCAATTTTAGCAAGATCGGATCGGAACAATCACATTTTCGTCGTTGCTACTGGTTGGTATGGAGTTTTTTTATTTGGAGGTTTTTCGATAAGAATTTCAGTAAATATTTAAGTAACAAAAAAGTAGAGAAATTTAATTTGTATAAAACTTGTTGTTTTAAATGATATACGAACTAGTGTATTTCAATCCATTTTATTTATACATATCGGTCAACATAAAAACATTACATTTATAATCTGTGAACAACAAACAGTTACTTCTATTCAAACATAAATATGTGTTAACTAAACATATAATCACATTTGTAATCAGTGAAACTGCTTTCTTTGGTTTGATATTCTGACGACAGATGACGCCTCTGTAGTGAGTAATAAGATATCAATATTAGGACATCAGCGACAGTGACGCGTTTCGCACACTGATGATCTGAATTTTGAATTTGAACCCTAGAGATCAGTGGTTTCGCAAAATAAAATTCGTTTTGGGGCTACTCGAGTATAACAAAACAAATCACAAGTCGCCACGGATTTTTTTTTTTACGATCTGCGGTCAGTTTTTGTATTTGTACGTAGTAGAGCCCTCTATCCCTACTGTGTAGAAAGAGATGCGACAACGGGCCACGAAATTGTCCAAGCCGGGCTGCCACGGCGAAACCGCCGCGTGGAGAAACTGGTCAGGCTTGCTTGAGCTTGGCGGTTTATCGCTTTTGAAGTTAATATCGCAATACAAGTTAACATTCTCTTATTAATAAATCACAAAATAAAAAAAAATACTCAAATCAAAAATTCCGAATTTACCAATAATATTTAATAAGTGACACGATATTTTTAGATTTTGAGCAGACGAGTCTGTTTACAAAAAGAATCTTCGCCAAGAGGCGCCAAGAACTAGCCAACTAGAAAAACAAGCGAATCGATGTTTATACTCGTATTTCAAGAAAACACGAACATTCTTTTAATATTTAAACGGTGAAAAGATTTCTACACACACAAAGTGAATAAATACTGTTTTTTAAAATGAAATGAAGCAATATTTTATGCATAATATGTCTCAATAGCCATTACAAATACATTCAGAAAGCGTACTGTTAAAGGAAAACTGCCTTTTTTTCTAACTACTAAAGTATTTTTGAAGAAAATTATGGTTTTAGAATATTCTTTACATATTTAGGAAGCTATAAATAAACATAAAATAGTTGTACTTTTCCTAAATTTTATGGATTGTTGACGATTGCAAAGGCTACTTTTTTTTCCTATGCTAACTCTATGAGGGACGAAACGAAAACCGCCTAAGGGGGACAATATTGGACCTCGACCAATCAGGAGCGACTGCCAATTTGTCGCGTCTCTTATAGACGCAGTCGTGATGTAGGGCTCTAGTACGTAGAAGTAAATTAAACTATACTCGCCGCCAACCAAATAAGAAACGGAAGGGACCGAAAACTGGTGTTTCAAAAACCGCTTTTTTGGTTTTACCGAACCTTAAAAACCAGTTTTCAACGTAACCGATTTTAAAGAAATTTTTCCAGTTTTTTATAAATTAATTGAAAAAATCAATTTTTAAACTTTCGAATTAAACAAAATTCATACAGTCAATTTTAAATGTTTAAAGTGTTTTGCGTTCTATAGGTTTCTTCCTAATTCTTACTTTCTTATTACTATTTAAAATGTTCCTTTTCTTATTCCGGTTTTTCCAATCGTTTTGGGTATTTTTTATTAAGCTTTGCATTATTTAATCTCCAATTCCTTCCAAAAGCGGTCTCTTTGGATGATTTTCGAGTGACTTACAACGCATAGCCTAAAATATGTTACGATTTATTATGTTGAATAAAATTTTATTTAAAAAAAAACTTTTTCCCTTTTTTGATTTTTTCCTTTTAAAATTAACAGCTAACTGACTTATCTAAACGATCTTGAGTTAAAATACCAAAAATTCCTTCTTTGTTATAAATTTAAAATTAATAACTATAAAATATTAACAATAAATGCTATTCAACAATAAAACAGATTTGGTGTGCAGTCCCGAACAAACTTCTTCAAGTTACTTTTATTTGATTCACACTGTATAATTTATAGCTGTTATTTGAATGTTTGTAACTATTACATCAACTATGCACGTCGAGACTGTAATAACAAGGAAATGTATTGGGCCCATATTTTTGGACATTCAAAATGCACTATGCTTTTTAACATGAAAATTTATAAGCTATAAATTTACACCTTAAGCTCGTTTTTTTTTTTGTACAATAATACAGTAACTTTTCGGTTATCACAACAAATGCCTCTTGCAAAGACATAAGTGCAACTACATAAAATAAAGGTGACACATAATATAGTACAATCTTCACTATAACAATGTCGAGATAAATAAAATATACTGGGGAACACTTCGCAATATTTGACAAACAGGCAAATTGAAAAGGTACCGACAATTTTTATTGGCGTTATTCTCTGTTTTTTTAAATATTATATCACGTTTCATTTATAAAATAGATTCTTTTATACTCACTTATGGAGTAAAAAAAAAGCAGAAGGTAAGAAACCGTACGATACTTAAAAATACTTTTTTTTAAGTCTTCAAAGGTAATTTATGATATTAAATAGAAAATGAGTTGTCAGAATTACGTCAGGAGTTTTTAGACAAAACACAATTTAACAAGTAAGGGTAAAGATACAAAAAAAAAAAAACACGTGCTTATATGTGTATAAAATTTCTAAAATTTTTACTTTGTGAAATAGTACCGTGCACTGTATGCAACAGGAAATACTATAGTGGGTGGGAAAATATATTTTTTTGTCTAAAGCACATCAAGCCCTTAATGTTTCAATATGGACTTATCTGTTATAAAATATTAATTCTTAAAAAATATAGATTTTTTTAAGCCGCAGTAACCTTTATTCTAAAACAATACTCTTTTTGATAAATATAAGCGCTGTGAATAAAATACATCTATATAGCTACTATATCGTGCTTAGTATGCCTTTGATAAAATCTAACAAACTAGAATTATTGGTAAAAACTTGAATTAACAATTGTAGACGCTCTGAGCTAATTTCAAGACAAAAATATATAGGTATTTGGTAACAAAAAATATATTAAACAATTAATGCCACCGTTAGTAAACTAGTAGATAATTTAATTAATAAATTATGTAATAATTACGTATTTTATTAAAATATGTTTGCATGATTATAGAATTAAATAAAGTGCCTAGTTAATTCTAGTTTTTACCAATCGAATTCTGTCTTACAGGAAACCATTCGGATATGATTAACAAACATATTTACAATAACTGACGTTTTTTACAAAAACTTTTCACAATGATGTAGTGAGTAGTCTAACAAATATTTCTGATATTTTCCATAACCGTGATGGCCGAAAGGCATTTTGTCGACTGCACGGCTCAACTCCTCTGGTCTGAAGAAAAGAACAGATCGTTCTTTTTATTCGTTGTTCGCTTAAACAGTATCCACATGTTTTTAATTTCCATTTTAAGATGGAGATCATATTTTTTTTCTTTCATTTTAAGTTGACGAAAGAAATAAAAAATTAGAATTTAACTATTTTCCTTTTTTTTTATTCTTCTACAAAGTTTTGAAGATCAAATAAAACAAAACATTAAGAAAAACTTTTTTTTTACTACGGAGAAAACCACAAGACCTCACATGATTCGTCACTTTTAATCCAAAAAAGGAGGAGGCAAGTGTAGGATGATTCATAACGTCATAAAAACGGACGTGTTCAAATTAATATTTCTTAGAAATCCTAATGGTTTTATCAAACCTAAATTATATTTATTACAAACTTTTTATTTATAAAAAATCTTGTAAATATTTTTGTAACAAGAAATTCTGAAAATTGGATTGCAAAATAACAGTATTCTAAAAAGAACTGGAAGAATTTTGTAAACGGTATGAGCCGTGCAGTTGACTTGTGCCCGGCCGAAATGTCCTATAACCGTGTTTATGAAAATATTTTTGAAATATAATTATACATTCTCTGTTCAAGAACGGATTTTAAAAGAATGATCGTTTACGAAAATATTCTTGAAATATAATTATATATTCTGTTCATAAACGGAAATATTTTTTATACCTAATTGAAGAGCTTGGTGGAAGAACGTGCTAAGTAACAAACAAGGTAAAATCTTGAAAATGAGTTCTTTAAAAAATTTTGTTTCCTATTACATACGTTAAAGACAATTTCAAAAAGTTATTATTATTATTACTTTTTTTTTTTTTTCGAAAATATCACACAGCACGTTCTTCCACTAAGCTCGTCAATTAAACGTTATGTTCAAGAACGGAAACTTTCTTCGAAGATAATTACATATTCTGTTTATCAACGGTTTCTTAGAAAAATGATCATCAGAGGTTCTTGAACAGACTTGCAAGAACCGACGTTTGTTACAAAAACACTTTTCACAATGATGTAGTGGTAGTCTATCAAATATTTAGGATATTTTCCATAACCGTGTTGGCCGAAATGTTCTATAACCGTATTTACGAAAATATTTTTGAAATACAATTATACATGTAATGTTCAAGAACGGATTTTAAAAGAATGATCATGTTACGAAAATATTCTTGAAATATAATTACATATTCTGTTCAAGAACGGAAATTTCTTCACACATAATTACATATTCTGTTCAAGAACGGAAACTTTCTTCACAGATAATTACATATTCTGTTTAACAACGGTTTTTTAGAAGAATGAGCAGAGGATCTTGTTTGGTTTGGTTTGAATTATCGTCGCACTAGAGCTACACGAGGGCTATTGGCGACGGGCATCGTATTTTAGAACCACAGTCAAGTGACGAGCCAGCACCTGAATAGGCACCCAACGCAACGCAGAGGATCTTGAACAAACAAACTTACAATAGCCGACGTTTGTTACAAAAAAAACACTTTTCACATTTATGTAGACTATCAAATATTTCTGATATTTTCCACAATCGTGTTAGCCGAAATATTCTATAACAGTGTTTACGAAAATATTCCTGAAATACAATTTTATGTTCTGTTCAAGAACGGAAACTTTCTTCAAGCATAATTAATGAGTACAGGGTAGAACTTCATCAACAATGAATCTGTCTGCATCAGGTCTGATTGTCGAAGAGAGTGAGTCATCGCCTAACAGGGTCAGATTTCTAAATAGAAGTAGGCTGTAGCCTAGAGCGGCGATTTTTTGGGGGCGGCAAATTTTACGACCAAGTAATATATGCAAATAAGTAATAGTCCAAGTAATAAGATGCAAATATTTTTAAGAAAGAAAACAAATAATTTACATTAATGAGTAAACCGTAAACATATAGTACTAATATTTCTTGGCAAACATAGTCCCTGCGAGGGCAACTGTACCTCCTGGCTTTCGAAGTTGAAAGTAAAACACCAAAACAGTTCTAAAAAAATTCGCCTATTTCGCTTTCGATTTAGTGCGTAAAGGTGGTACATAGATGATTCTAATATGTATATCGATTTGAAAACAGCATTTACACCACCCTATTAGCAGCTAACCAGATACCTTTCCCCGAAGGGACAGAATATTGTGACAGAGGCGGCAAAACAATCGTAGCCTACAGGCGGCAGATCTTTAAATCCGGCCCTGTCGCCTAACCCTTTCAGTCCCAGTGATGCCATTTGGAATGATCAATATTTTTTTCCAATAATTTTTATGTCCCGTTATGACATCCAAACACACATCATTCGATTCTTCACACTTTGTTCTATTGGACAATATTTTATATTAATCTCAATAGAAGTCAGAACTACTATTTTTTTTTATTTAGAAAATAGCTAACAAGCGTTTCACCTGATTCTTGTTAAGTTCACTTCAGTTCCACATTTTTAAAACACAATTTAAACTATTTCGGTTAAAATAGTTACTAAATTTTTTTTTAATAATATGGTCAATACCTTTAAAATATATAACTCTAAGTGTTTTTAGGTAATATCTATATTTCTTTTGTTGTTCTCCACAGTTAAAAAAATTTGGCATTATTTCAAAAACCATATAAAAAATTAAAATGAATTTTTTTCGTATGGAACTCTTATTTTTGACCTAAAATAAGCTTATTTTGTGAATATCAGATGTTTCTGTAGTGTAGTAAATTTTTGGGACTGAAAGGGTTAAGGAACCAGTTATGCCTTGGTTCTTATCACGCGGCGCACGGGTTTACTATCTCTATGTTCGTGATTCACTGCATACACTAGTCTGACACTTGAATCGCAGAAGAACTAAGAGAGAAACCGGTTTCCGGTCGCCATCACTCGCCAAGCAGACCTCAACACAGAGATTCCCAGTAGATGAAGGTTTTTTCCCCATTGTACTCTTCAATTACATATTCTGTTTAAGAACGGTTTCTGAAGAATGATAAGAAACTCTTGTTATAGCTTGGAATGGTGAAAATGGCTTATTTGTTTGGATGCTACTGGATTCCATCTTCTTATCCAATGACCTTATAGCACAGTGTCAAAAATTGCCAAAGACTCCTTAATGTCTTCGTCCTGAAAGGAAATATTACTTAATTTTAGTATATAAAACAGCATACTTCAAATAAATTTTTCACGAAATTTACAATTGCATGAAAATTAACAATGTTTCGATCATTTTCTTTAAAAATAAAACTATAGAAATATTTGTTATGATGCCACGCTTATTCTATACTGTGACTTCATTAGTTATTTTGTTTTCTTGACAAAGTGTTGAAACTAGCTCATTGGTTTTTTCTAAAGTCACGCGCTCCGAACTGCGATTTCATGGTTTGTTTTGTTTTCTTTGACAAAGTGTTGAAACAAGCCTATTCATAAAATATTTTATCAGTTTTTATAACTTGTCAGGAATATCCTAAACATGCGGAAAGCTTTTTTTTTTAATGAAAAACGCATGAAAACATTGAAAAACGAGTGAAAAACGGATTTAAAAACTCTGAACTCTTCTTTAAGCGAACTAAAATTATATGCCAAGTAATAAATAATCAAGCGACAACTGCTCTCGGTTTAGTGTTGGTGTTTCAGTTCTGTTTAAATTATATGAAGAGCTAAACTTTATACATGCGTAAAAATTCCATTTATGTTACGGGATCAATTCCTTTTCCAAGTATGACCCGCATTTTGAGAAAATGGTGTATTTCCCTAAAGGACATTACCGAACTCCGTATCTATATA
The DNA here is from genome assembly GCA_023701765.1 of Hylyphantes graminicola. Taxonomy (NCBI): domain Eukaryota; kingdom Metazoa; phylum Arthropoda; class Arachnida; order Araneae; family Linyphiidae; genus Hylyphantes; species Hylyphantes graminicola. The sequence continues at coordinate 17,198,559 of CM043111.1, forward strand.
TCCGAACTTCCAACAACAGTAGAAATAACGCTTCCCTTATCGCTTGAATGGCGTTGCCACTGAATTTCCCCCAAGACTCGTCAACCGTAGTTGGAAATGTAGTTCTGAAGGACATAAATGTAGAATCAAGAAGATGCAGATGCTTTGGCGTCGTCAGAATGCTGCCAAGCAAACCTAACTTTGGGTTAACAAACTGTTCACCCAAAGTTAGTTTATACTGGTTGGTTGGTAAACATAATTTTTTAGGCTTGTGTGCTTGGTCCATAGAGATCTTAATAAAAGTATTAGAGTGGAGGTCACGTGTTTATCTATGCTAACGACGGACGGGACGAGCATGGGGGCCGCCATCTTAGAGTTCGGGACCAACTTTTTTAAGTGGAAAGTGCTTAGAAAAAAATAAATTTAATTCTAAAATATTAAAAAAATACCACAAAAATACTAGCTGCATTTTGGAATATTTTAGTGACTTTAAAAGAACTTTGAAACTCTTCTAGTATTTTTATAATATTTATTTTGTAATTTTAGAATTTTTATTTTTTTCCTTGCATTCTTTTTCTTTATGTGATGGCGACACTGGCAACTTGCAGCCATCGCCGTCACATTAAGAAGAAGAATACGCGAAAAATAAAATTTAATTCTAAAACCACAAAATAAATATTATAAAAATACTAGAAAAAGCGTTTCAAGTTCTTTAAAAGTCACTAAAAATATTCCAAAATGCAGCTAGTATTTTTATGGTATTTTTTTTAATATTTTAGAATTAGAATAAATATATTTTTTCTAAGCACTTTCCACTTAAAAAAGTTGGTCCCGAACTCTAAGATGGCGGCCCCCATGCTCGTCCCGTCGTTAGCATAGATAGGTCACGTGACCTCCACTCTAATACTTTTATTAAGATCTTTATGGCTTGGTCAGAGACCCGCTTATAAACCTTCGTCAAGTAAGACAGACACAACACACACACACACACACACATGACAGGACCGGAGCCCCCATTGACGCCCATGTTAAAATTGTCATTTTTATGTATCTTTTTCTCAGAAACAACTTGTTGGATTAATTTAAAACTTTACACAGTTAAAGTTCAAATACTTTTACACATTGTGTCATATGCTTTTAGAAAAATAAACAAAATAATATTTAATTTATGAATTTCAAAAAGAAAAATTATCACATTTTCATAAAAATTCAAAATTGTATTTTTAAGTAATAAATATATCTTTAAAAGCATATAATAGAAAGTGTAAAAATACCTAATGGTGTATGCGAAAAAAATCTAAGCAAAATATTCAGTAGTTTCTGAGAAAAAGGTACATTTGTCCTAAAATATATGCATTTTGAGAAAAAGGCGTTTGAAGTATAATATTTTAGTAATCTTTTATGTAGAAAGTATTTTTTAAAAAATGATTACAAATACTTTTAATGAACACATTGCCTACCAAATTATACCATTTTGTAGCTAACATTTGAAATATTATTTCACTTTAAAAATATCAATGTGTTTTTTGGGAAATTTTCGTGTCTGGTCCCCCTTAATCGGAAATTGACAACATTGGTTTTTCTCCAATGAATGAAATTGGTATTTTTTTTTTAAATAATGCATTCATTCTGTAACTGCAAACAGCGAAAGAAAAGTATAAATTTTCGACTGAAGAAGAATGTGTGCTTCAGATCGGTTTTCGGAGAATTTATATTTTCCTTTCAAGATGTTTTGATTAAAGATTTTTTGGTATTTGTGCACTTTGAAGACATACTTTTTAGTTTTCTTTTGTACAATGCTTTGGAGAAGGAGAGCTTTTGTCCTTAGCAACACAAACCTTTGGAATTCTTTATAGATTGGCAAGGGAGCTTTGTTGGTTCATATTTGTCAGTTTGTATATCATCCAATCTTGTTGTGTGTATTGGGGGAAAGAGATATTTCGTTATTGAAATTGCGAGTTTTCAACAGTAGCGGAGTTATGGAGGTTATAGCTCCTAACATAAAACCCTAACATTACTTTACACTAGCATTTTTCCTAATAAAATTCAATTCGGTGATTATTTTTAATAATGTTTTCTTTTTATGAAAATTATTCAAGAATTTATTTGCATCTTTTAATCAGTAATATTTGAAGACGTTAAGTGCAAAACAAGTTAAATCACTTTTGGGGAAAAAAATTTAGTTGGTTGGCTTTTCATACAGATTATATACGTATTGAAGATTATGAGTAAATTAATACCTCTGGGGGTGCCAGATCAGGGGGTTATCGATCTTTGATCTGGATCAAAATTCCGATATGTGAGTGAGAATGGATGTGTGAAAGGGACCTTCCTGTAAAACGGATGTGTCATGCTGACGGGCAAAAGTCGGACTTCCTCCCTTGTGGCGCTCAATAAAACCGGAAGCCGCCCTATTCGCCTTAAATCGGGCAGCCCTATACTCCGGGCTCGGTTACCGAGCGGCATTAGAAACAACAACAAACACAACAACAACATGATTATGAGTGATTGTAATCGTATATATACATATACATACGATTTAACTTTTTCTGTGCAAATCAAAATGTTGGTGGATCCCTTCCTACAATACCTGTATGAAAAGCTAACCAACTCAATTTTTTCCAAAAGTGATTAAATTTATTTTCAACTTGAGCTCTTCATTTGTGATAAGGTATTTCAAGGGCTTGATTTTGTCTAGTATCAGCTGTTCACCTCGCCATATCGCTGACTAAAATACAGCTTATTTTCATCATTTCATACGAGTTCAACGGAAAACATTAAAGTAAATATTGATGACATTGATTTTTATCTATTTATATTATTTAGAAATATTCACGAACATTATAGTATTGAATAATAATTTGAATAATCATTAAAAACTAATTTAAATGATCTCTAATAAATGAAACTTGAAAATTTTAGCTCTAGAACTGTTATGGTTTGTTATGGGGGTTTGTATTATCATATAGTTGAGCTCTGTAAAAATCGTTGAAATTTTTGCATGCAAATAGAGCTTTTCAGAAAATTTTCAAAATCCATTGAAAATTATTTTTCAAAGAAAAAACAAAATTAAAAAAAACACACACATTACAACTCACTCTGTGAATAAAAGTTTCCTTACTTTTTCGCATATGTCCATAAACTCGTCTATTGTGATCACACCATCTTTGTTGATGTCCAATTTCTAAAAAAAATAACAAGAAAATTGTTATAATCTTGTCAAATCCTAAAAATAGCTTACAAACAATGTAATGAAGCTAGTTTGAGGCTTTTTATACAATGTGTGCGTGAAATTTTTCAGAAACGTTTCGGAGTATTTCGAAAACCTCTTTCTGTAATATTCAGAAACATTTTTAAGCAAAAAGATTCTATTTTAAAAAATCTATTTTGCATTACATATCCGATTACTATTACAACTGGAAATAGGTATAGGGTTCGAACCTCCGTACTTCTGAGAAAAGGACCCGAAGTAAACGCCATAGCCTCCAGGCTAACGATGGATCTATAATAGCATCTTCTTTCACACTCCTCGTATTGAGAGACAGGTAAAATAATTTGCGCAAGCGTCAGAGACATTCAACTTCCAAACTTTGAAAATAAAGGAAGAGTTTCCCAACTGATCGGAAACATCGTTACTAAGAGGCATCATACACTCCTAAAACAAAAGAGTGAAATCCACTCAAGTTGGAGAAGTGCATTTTCGACACTGGAAAGGAGTGAATATTAACTCAGACTGAGTTAAAATCACTCGTTTGGAGTGATCCTGTCGGAGGTTTTGCACACAAAGGATCCACTCCAAAAGGAGAAGTGCATTTTCCAGACTGGAGGAGTGAAAATCAAGCAGACTGAGTTAAAATCACTCGTTCGTTTTAAGAGTGTATATATTAAGGAACTTTTCAGCAAAAGCAAAATTGGTTCTTGTAAATTTTTTCCTGTGTCTGCACAATATATTACCGTGTATGCGATATAAATTTTAATGTAAATTGCAATATGTCTTCTGTTAAAATTACATAAATAGAACTTATTGAAATCTGACCAATTAACAAAGACTTTATGAATACCATTAACACCTTCATTTCGTAATTAAAGCTTAAATTTTAGTGTTTTTAATTAATTTTTCGTGTTACTTAATTTTTTTTGACATAAAAGTGTTCAGAACTATGGTCTTTATTTTGTTTTAGATTTTGTTTATTTAGAAAAGGACTTACAAGATCATTTTCGTGTGGTAAATTTCCTGGCCTACAGGCGCTAATGTGTTATTAACCCTTTCAGTCCCAGTGATGCCATTTGGCATCATCACTTTCTATATTTTTTTAAAAAATGTTTATGTCCCGCTATGACATCCAAACACACATCATTCGATTCTTCATACTCTGTTCTATCAGAACATATTTTACATTAGTCTCAATAGAAGTCAGAACTACTATTTTTTTTATTTAGAAAATAGTCAACAAGCGTTTCTCCTGATTTTTGATAAGTTCACTTCAGTTCCACATATTTAAAACACAATTTAAACTATTTCGGTTAAAATAATTTTTAAATTTTTTTTAATAATATGGTCAGATACCTTAAAAAATATAAAATTCGAAGTGTTTTTAGGTAACATAAATTTTTTTATTTTGTTGTTTTCCACGTTTAAAAAATTTTGGCATTGTTTCAAAAACCATATAAAAAATTTTAATGAATTTTTTTTTTCTTATGGAATTCGTATATTGGACCTAAAATAAGCTTATTTTGTGAATATCAGATGTTTCTGTAAGGTAGTAAATTTTTGGGACTGAAAGGGTTAATTGGATGTAAACTTCATTAACTTTGCGTGTCTAATTTTTGAAGTTATACATAATCATAAGAAAGCGCAAAGATAAGCGAATAAAGAAAAAAACATGTTTAATTAAAAAAGTATCAGAAAAGCATTTAAAACTAGGTTTTAAATGTTGCTGTAAATTAAAATGTTGTTGTAAATTAATTTGTAATATTATTTTGATTAAAACTTAGAGATTCCTAATTTTTTTTTAAAAAAATTCTAAGTCACGCGTGGGCAAATTGGTTATTCTAGATGCAGATCCCAAAGTTAAGCCTCCCTTATAAAAACTTTTTCACTTATTTTATTCTGGATAGATTCATTAGACGCGTACCCATTTAAGTAAATATAAAAATAAACTAACTTATCATCTTTTTTTTAAAGTAGTCTAATTGATATACGATTATTTTTACAGTAAATAAACAATTAAACAGTAAAATCGCCATGAACTTCTTAGAAACTTTCGACTTCCTGTTTAAAAAATTTATTTACAAATAAAAACTGCTAATGGATTTTAAAACTCAAAAACTTGAATATAAGTTGCACCACATGCAAACACTGGTTTGATATAAAATCCCTTTTTATTTCAACAGCTCACGTATTGTTTGAATAAATACCAAAGGCGCCATAGGCCAATATTTTAAGCATCGGTATAAAGCAAATCTTCCCATATAAAGGAAACTAATGAAAAGGAAATAAACGTAAAAGTATTGCTTGCGCTTAAAAAGTACGTGACAGTACTTTTTAGTATACTTTTTTGAATTCGAAAGAATTTTAAAATTACCGATTGTGGTTACCGTCTGCCTTTTTGTCTGTTTGTTCGTATCCCTCTTCAAATTTTATGCAAAACGTCCGATTTTTTTAAAAATATAATAGTTTAAGTTGTGACACTATAGTTCTACTTGACACTAGTTCTAATTTTTCTACTTTGTGTCAGTCTCGCCGTACCCTTTTCCGTCTGATGTCATTACTTAAACGATCTGTTTTTATTCAGTTATAAAAGTCCTATTGTAAAAATTCTTAAAAAAAATTTATAGTATTTCCAATACAACTAGTAATAACCGAGAAAAACGTAATTTCTGTGCTAACCGTGCATTGTTATTTGTTTGCAACACAAATTTTGAATCTTTTCATCACAAATTGTTACGCAACTTTCAGTACTCAAAGTTAACACAAGAATTTTCTGAGTTTCCTTTTTTCCTTCACTTAGCAATCCTGTTTTTGCATTGGATTTTGACTTGCAAGCATTTATATCTAAATTTCTACCTCCACGTCCGGGCCACTTTTACTTGCACCACCCTGTATTTTCTGAATAAAAGAGGAATATTCACTAAATGTGACCATTTTCTTTGCTTGGCAAAGTAACGTAAACCCCCGATTGGTCATTACATCACAACTGTCTCGCATTTGTATTACCGTAAAGTGTCGACGTGTTCCCGCTATAATATAATGGTCGATCTGTTTATTGATCACTTTTGGACAGATTGAAAATTTAATGTGGAGTTACTAGGGGAGAGAAGGGGAATGGCGCCACCTTAAAGGGAAATTGAATTTTCATGCAGAATTGTGTTGCAATTAATGTAAATTGTAATGGGCATAGCATACTACAGTTCAGAATCTATCTTGTAGTAATTTTTTAAAATTTAAATATTTAATAGAAACTGAATAAAATTGCATTTTTCTAAAGCTCGCACAGTGGCGGGATTACCCCGGTACCTGGGGTAATGCCGCCACATCAATAAACGAAGCAAATAATCTATAAATAATGGAAAATTACATAAAAAAGCAATACATATAGAACTAAAATAGGTTTAATTAACTTTGGAATGGTAAATTCTTCGGGATACAGCTCTTTTATTAACTTTCTACAGTGGTGGAAATTTGATTTATGAACTAACATTCTTTTCACCAGATATCGCTTTGTATTAAGAGCTAACAATTCAAATTTTGTGTGTTGGATATTCAGAGCACAGTAAAGGAATTTCACACATAATTTTTTTCAAAAAATGATAGTAAATAAAAATACACCTAATTTTAGTTTTTAAGCATGTCAAATGATGGAAATTGATTTATGAACTCATATTTATTTTGAACCCAGGTACCAAATATTTTAACTAGTTCTTCATTTGAGCTTCAGGGGAGCTTACTATCAGTGTTTATAAATAAGATTAAGGCCAAATTTGTTGAAATTTATCTGTTTTATTCCCATTTTCCTAAATAGGAAAGCTTGCGGGACTGTTTGAAGCCAAAAAGGTAAAAAATGACCCTTATATAATATTGTAACAATTCTGTAAGAGAAATTAGCATATTAATTAAAAGATCAATAAATATAAATCATAAATATTTGAAGAATCATTCTGACTTCGGCAAAAACCATCATTAAAAAAGGTGTAACCCTCATGGGACGAGGGACAAAAGCAGGATTATTGGACTTGTATCCCAAAAAGTTGCCATTTGTGTCAGCATTTGTGCATTACAGGGCGAATTTGTTATGAACAATCACTTCCTGTAACTCCCAGAAGAGTAGGACAAATATTGATATCGTCGTCGAACTTGAAATTTTCCAAAATGAAGGCTGGTCCAAAGCTTACTCTTCACCATAAGAACAGGCTATTAAAATATAGTCGTAACTACATGAAAATGGATTGGGTGGGGGTGGAGGGAGAGAAATGGGAAAAAAGTGACATTTGCTGATGAAAAAAGTTCAATTTGGATGGACGTGATGGTTTAAAATGTTATTGAAAGGATCTTCGGAAATAACCAAGATCTGTCTTCAGCAGAAATGTTAGTGGTGGAAGTTTGATGGTTTGGGCCCCGATATCTTATGATTGAAGAAACAAGGTTATGTTTCTGAAGGTCTGACAAACATCACTTTATTGCAGATAAGTTCTAGAAAATTCTTTAAATCCTTTTTGCATGGCAAAACTATGTTTTTGATTAGATTGTTATGCATAATAATGCAAGTATCCACATTTCAAACGAAATGGAAGACTGGTTAAATGAACTAAGTGTTGCTTATTTAGATCATCCTGCCGATAGCCACGACTTAAACCCCAAGAATAATGTCTGAGATCAATTGGTTTGAATAATTTACTCAAATGGAGTATGGTTTTAATGAAGTGTGCATCAGTTATGGAATAGAAGGATTTAATCATTAAAAACTGCCAATTTCTTGACCAAAACTTGACCCAAAGTTTTGTGTTGTCTATGAAAAAAAAAATCAAGGAAGCATTAGCGACAAAAAATAGTTTTAGCAATTATTAATTGAGATTGAATGTAAAAGTTCATAAATCAATTTCCCTATGCTAAAACTAAAATATCAACAAAATAAATTGTTTACGAATTTATATAAAATTTAATTTACGTGTATAATTTATAATGCAAAGCCTTTATAGTATATAAAATTTAAATCGATAAAAATGCATTTAATAAGGAAATACTGTTAAAAAACTGTCAGTTCATAAATCAATTTCCACCACTGTATGTGCAACTAACTATGCAGATTTTTTTTTTAAGGTTTCGTTATTCTATTTGACCAGTTCAGTTATTCTTTTTCGGATACATGGCATCTCTAACGAAAACTAATAGGTTGTAGGGCCAATATATGAAATTTCTATTTCACGGATTATGCCGCCATCCTTTTGCATGTGGCGGCATAACCCCAGAGTGATGTGGCGGCATTACCCCAGTAAGACAAAATGACATCGACGGCTTGTTTAAAGAAAGGTAGTTAGCCTAGCGTCCAAACTAACGACGTGATAAAATAGCCAAATAATTACTCTTTTAAATGATATATAACTGATTCATCTAACTTAGAGATAGCAGTCACTTATCGCTTAATTTCAGAAGGCTCAAGATTAGATGAAAATCACTAAAAACCGTATTTTTTAAATAACTTTACACCAACTCACCGCACGGTCATTAGCGTCTATACTACAAATTACTTTGTTTCCTGCTACAGGTCAGCGCTCACAGCCCCCCTCCCGCACACACCGATGGCGAGATACAAGGGGTGGCGGCATTACCCGAGGTGGCGCGATTCCCCTGCTCTCCCCTATACCTATCGAGTTGCATGCAATATAAAGTGGAATATTTCCTAAATTTGACCATTTTCTTGAAAGTAATGCAAATCACGATCAGTCATTATATCATTGGCTAAATCTATGCAAAATTATCCCTTCTGTAGTGTGCCACATGTGTAAAAAGTGATTATCCCACAACTTTTAACATTAAATGAAAAAAAAAAAGTGGAATAGCTGATTTGTACATACTAAATTATGTAACTTGCTTTATTTAATTTAATTTATTTTCCAAATTTAAAAAGATTTTAATGTCCTCTTACTTTGTGACTTACACCGCAGTTACATGGTGTCGCGGTGTGAAGGACGGTGTTATTATCTCCTTCACACTGCGACACATGGAAATAACCGATACATTTTTAAAACAAACGTGATTTTAACGCGGTGTAAGTTATTTTTCCACTCCTTTCGGTGTCGAAAATGCACTTCCCCTGTAAGAGTGGATTTCACTCTTTTGTTTTGTTAAACCTCCAACAATCTAAACAATAAACGAGCGATTTTAAGGCGATTAGGAGCGATTACGAGGGATTTAGGAGTTAATTTCACTAATTTCCAGTGTCGAAAATGCACTTCTCCTATAGGAGTGGTTTTACTCTTTTGTTTTAAGAGTGTAGGAGTTAATTTCACTAATTTCCAGTCTCGAAAATGCACTTCTCCTATGGGAGTGGGTTTACTCTTTTGTTTTAAGAGTGTAGCTGGTCCATGTTTTTTATTACCGTGAACGCCCTGTCTACGTGTTCCCTGAGCGTCCTGGTATCCTCGCCACACTTCCGCGACACGAGGGAATGTATTGCGGCGGTAATCTCGTGCAGCTCTTTCCTCGTGACGCGTCCGTCACCGTTGAGGTCGTACAGCTTGAACGCCCACTCCAGCTTCTCCCTTAAGTTGCCCCGGCTCAGCACGGACACGCACACCACGAAGTCCTGAAACATATAGACACAAACACGCCATTAGCACACAAATGGGGCACGGGTGGCCTAGTGGTTTGGTTCGCAGACGACTACTTCTTTATGTGTCTGTCTTACTTGACAAAAGCTTATAAGCGAGTCTCTGATCAAGCACACAAGCCGGAATGTATATGTACCTACCCTACACATAAATATGCACTGAGGGGCCACTTTATTGTGACCACCTGATAGTATTATGCAACCACGATCCTCAGTTTTTATGCAATCTATGATACTTCAAACTGGTAGATTCCATAATAAGGTTTGAGACATGCTTTTTTAGAATCGTATAGGTCCTTTGATTCGTGTTAAAAATGTCTGAATGTTCAAAGGATATTTAAGTATTATCACAGATATATTAACCCCTTCGCTACGAAGGATTTTTGCTTCCTCGTAATATTTGATAGGAATAACATTATCGAATTCTTAGTTGTTCGGGCGTTTTGGGGCGCTTCAGTAACGAAACGGTTAATGGTGTACCCTGCCGGAGGAAACTTTCAATAGTACAAAGCTCCTTGTCCTAAAGCTAGCTATGTTTTCAGATGCTTCAAAGAGCATGATGGAACTTTTCCTTGCTTCGTAGGCCTATAGTCACTAGCTAGCCTTCCACCGATTTTATGGAGGAACGTTTTTACAATGAATACTCAGTATAAATAGACACCTTAAACAATCGCTATGTGCAAAATTCATGAAAAATCTTCAGTAATCACTCAGTGTACTCTAAATCACAATAAAATTGTAAAAAAATACACCTCAGATAATGCAACTAAAAAAAAAGTGGATTTGAAACCAGTATACTGTTTCCTGTTGCAAAGAGTCAAAAGACTAGGGTCTTTTGTTGAAAGACTAGGGTCTTTTGTTGTGTATTCAGCCACAGTATAAATCGTTTCGTCTCTAATAAAACGCCGGATTAGAGGCGTTAGGCTTTTAACGCTCTGATAAGAGGATTGCAGACGCCCTTTTTCCCTTCGTAGCTCACTTGCTAATAGCTTTCTGCGGGGACCTGATGAGGAAAGTAAAGATGCTACCAGCTACTCTTATGGGTTTCCGGGAAGCTGCCTTATGCTGTTGCTTCTCGTGAATTACGAGAAGTACAATGTCATTGGAAAAGAGGTAGTGATAAAATATTTGTTTTTGTGTACCTCCTACATGGCTCCCTTTAATTTCCTTTTTGTGTCGTCACTTGAAATGTGCCTTATAATCGGCGCATATGAGACCAATATGTGAATCGAGCCGTATATGAGAAGCTTCACTCTTAAAAATGAATGCTCAAAAACGACGAAATTTTTCCAAATTTTGACGATCCCATTACTGGCAAATGCCCCGAGTTTTCGTTTCCTTAAAGTGAGGAAATTTGTTTCGTCATTTTTATGAGGATTTGAATGCCGTCTAATCTAAAGAAATATTTCGTCATTTTTGAGCATGTGAGTACAACAATGAGATTCAGTGTCCTCAAAATCAAGATACAGAATCGTCAAACCACGATCATAAAAGTGAGGATTCGCGTTTACTCAAACGTCACTGATAGTTTGACGAAACAATCCTCAAAATTAACGAAATGGGGCTTGAGGATTCGTGAATCTTCAAAAATGAAAGTGTTATTTTTTACAGTGTTAGAAGATAAGTGTTACAAATGACTACATATTAATAATGACAAAACAATGTTAGTAGGGTCTGCGGGAAGTAGCTGACATTAAAATTTAGTACTTATACCATTTGTGCTAGAAAGCAACACCTTACAATGATTTACATGTAATCCATTACTACAACAGTATTTGACTCTACAGCAACTATTTAATGCACTGAAAAGCGAAAGAGCCCGATTGAACGTGGGTCTTTAAACCTAAGTGCCCGCTGTGTTAATCCGATGGGGGGAAATATTTTCTGAGCCACATTTTCCAAACTGCATTAAATACAATTACAAATAGCTTTTTATATGATAAAATGTAGCTCACTTACAGGTCTCTATCATCCCACTTTTTCAAATTGATGCGAACATTTTGTGAAAAATTATTTATAGAAAATTTTTAAAAAAATATTTGAACCAATTTCAAAAAGTGGGATTATAAAGACTCTTAAGTTAATTACGTTTATCACATAAAAAACCATCTGTAAAAATATTCAATAAAACTGGAGAAATTTGGATTAGAATATATTTTTTTTTCCATTGTGTTAATACAGAGGAACTTTGATTTGGAGACCCCCGGTCATTCGAGATCATACTCCTTTAACTCCAATTCTTAAAAAAAAAAAAAAAACAGCACATGTACACTTCTAGGCTCCTCATATACACCTCATAAAATACTTGGCAGTCTTCATTTTGCAGAATCTTGTAATAAAATGGCAGGCTAATGTAAAAGTGCCAACAATTTGTCTGTACAAAGCTGTCACCTTTTATGATGATGATTATTGATTATATATCAAAGAAGAAAATTTTGATACTAATTTATAGATATATTAATAAACAAAACTACATCATTGTAATGCTAACAGACTTTTGCGACAATTCGATCGATTCTCACTTGAAAGTAAGTTTTGATACAATAACTTTGCTTGATATTATGTTTTGTTTTTCTGAATTTATAATAAGTATGACTCCTTTTATAAAATTTTTTTTAAACCATTAAGACCCCACCTAGGCAATCGCAAATGGTAATAAATCATTGTACTAGAAATATTCCTCACCTTAAAGTAAAAAAAAAAATTGCGTATGTTGTAGATGAATTTTTCCATAGGATGGTATTATACGAATAATCAAAAAAAAATCAACCGAAAAGTTTAGCACTAAAAATTCAAACTGTACAATATAATATTTTTACTTCTAGTTTCCACACTATTTTTTATAACGTAAAAAGTGGAAGGTTTTAAGAAGGCTATGTCTGTCCGTCTGTGCATCAGTCAGTTTTAATTTGATTTTTTTTTAATTGAAGTAATCATTTTATGGAAAAAAACTGCACGATTTAATACCAATATAAAATAGTTATTTATGCAACAAGTGTGAAAAGTATTACTTTTCAAAACGAGTGAAATAATTACACGAGTTTTAAAAAGTTTTCTTTTCACAAGCGATGCATACACAATTTTTTATAATTGTGTGAAAAAAATATCATTGCTCCAAAAATATTTCACGCGAATTAATATCTTTAAATAAAAGCAGATCGATAAATATATGAATTTTATGAATAATATGAAATAGAAATGTTAACTTGAAATGTTGGCATCTTATGAAAAGAGTGAAAAAAAAGGTCTTTTTTTCCACTCTATTTCACCTCTTTTGGGTGAAAAAAAAACATTTTTTTTTTACTGTTTCAAAAAGTCTAACTTTTTGCAAGCGTCTGATATTGAAATTATAATGTAAAAGTCGGATTTTTTTTACGCAATTATAAAAAAAAAAACATATGAAGGACATTTTCAAATTCTTTAAATCACCATTGCCACTCAATCATCGTGCGAGAAACTTTTTTTATTTTATATAAAAGTTTTTTTTACGTATAAGTCATTTTTAATGACGGCTTAAAATGAATCAAAATTGTATTCTAAGATCAAATTATTATTTTTTGATTGATTATTTTTCAGCTACTTTTAATGTAAATAATTTTGTAATGGACGTCATAATGTAATAAAAATTAGATAATTTTATGGTTCGCATCATTTGTTTAGAAAAAAAGACAAAGATTTATATTTTAAAAACAAAAGAACATTTTTATTCACATTACAACATTTATCCATAAATATTTTTTCTAATATTATTTATTCCTTCAGGTGAGGTCTTTTTTGTTGCTTTTGTTTATAAATTATGTGGAAAAAATTTGCCAAATTAGTGCTGTTGTAAAGGGTGGTTATAAAATAACGCTCCCTATTCATAGTGGTCTGTAGCTTTAATGAATAATCCAAATGCAAAAAACTTTGAGACACTTACTAATCAAGAAGGGGGGAAAAGAATGGAATCATGAAAAACAAACTTGTCTCTTGACCAGGGTTCTAAATAACGAGGCGTAATTGGATGTGTTCGCCGTAATAAGCCATAATTGGCTACGCCTCGTAATTAGAACCTTGGTCAAGAGACGAGTTTCTGTTTTATGATTCCATTCTTTTTCGTAAAAAAGAAACTCGTCTCTTGACCAGGGTTCTAAATTACTAGGCGTAATTAGCTGTATTGGCCGTAATTGCCATAATTGACGACGCCTCGTAATTTAGATTCTGGTCAAGAGACGATTTTTTTTTATGATTATTCTTTTTTATGATTATTTTTCAGAATTCTGAATTTTTTATGATTCCATTCTTTTTAACCCTTCTTGATTAGTAAGTGTCTCAATTTTTGATGCATTTGGATTATTCATTCAAGCTACAAACCACTCCGAATAGCAAGCGTTATTTTATAACCACCCTGTATGTTATGAAATATCTTGTTCCTATTTAAAAGTTAGGAAGATTAAAAATGGTCCTTATTTCAAAGCTTGCTCGTCTTTCCAATTAGCGCGATAACTATTTGCGTATGTATAATGAGGATACTTAACTTTTAGGGATCGGGGAGAGATCAAGAGAAACGCTAGTAATGCATACAATCTACATATAAGAGTAACGAAAGTACTTAATAATCTCCTAATTGTCATGGCTTGTGTTATAACAACTTCTATATTCAGTATATTGCACTCTCAGAAATAACACTTCCATTTTTGACGATTCATGAATCCTCAAGCCTCATTTCGTTAATTTTGAGGATTGTTTTGTCAAACTATCGCCTGACTTTTGAGTAAACGCAAATCCTCACTTTTACGATCGTGATTTGACGATTCTGTATCTTGATTTTGAGGAAACAGAATCGCATTGTTGTACTCACATGCTCAAAAATGACGAAAGATTTCTTTAGATTAGACGACATTCAAATCCTCATAAAAATGACGATTCAAATTTCCTCACTTTGAGGAAGCGAAAACTCAGAGCATTTGCCAGTAACGGAATCGTCCAAATTAAGGAACATTTAATCGTTTTTGAGCATTCATTTTTAAGAGTGTGGGGTTTGGAGTGTCATAAGGTAAATATGTGCGGGTAAAGCTAGTATTAAACTCAAGCTGGAGCAGGCCGAGAGCTTGAATTTTTGACGTATCTGCTATATCAAGCTTAGGGCAGCCATGGAATACACACTTGTGGAACACTTGTCCGTGGAAATAAAAGCAAATGCTACTGCGCATCCCTTGTAAAACCAGATTTAATGAGTTTTTAAGGGTTGCATTGTTTACTTTTTTGTTTGTACTATTTTGATGTGAAAAAGCACATTTTTAGTTTAATTTTAGTTGAAGGTTATTTGCTTTCTTTAAAATTGAACAAACGCGCACTTGTGACTTAGACGTCCAGTCGGTTAGGCACTCGCCTAGCATGAAAAGATCCCAGGTTCGGGCCCGGGCATCGTCAAAATAGCTGCCGGAATAAAAATGTCCGATGAATAATATCCCATGTAAGGGAGTGCACGTTAAATATCCTTCAAAGTCCTAACTCTGCGTACGGTGTCGCCCTTAATGTTAGGTGCCTATTCAGATGTCGGCTCGTCACTTGACTTTGGTCCTAAAATACGACGCCCGTCGCCAATAGCCCTCATGTTGCTCTACTGCGAAGATAATTCAAACCTAACCTAACCTCCTCTAAACGTATCAAGTAATTAACGGACACCCCCTAATAATTTGTAAAACTAGTACAATCGATTTAAAATTCGTATCTTAAGTATGAACTACACATTTTTTGTGCCAAAAGAAATATTGAATATGTATGCACACTCAGAAATAACACTTTAATTTTTGACGATTCATGAATCCTCAAGCCTCATTTCGTTAATTTTGAGGATTGTTTCGTCGAACTATCACGTGACTTTTGAGTAAACGCGAGTCCTCACTTTTACGATCGTGACTTGACGATTCTGATGTATCTTGATTTTGAGGAAACTGAATCTCATTGTTGTAATCGCATGCTCAAAAATGATGAAATATTTCTTTAGATTAGACGACATTCAAATCCTCATAAAAATGACGATTCAAATGTCCTCACTTTGAGGAAACTAAAACTCGGAGCATTTGCCAGTAACGGAATCGTCAAAATTAAGGAAAGTTTCGTCGTTTTTGAGCATTCATTTTTGAGAGTGTAGTTTAAAAACTGGTCCAGAATATTTTAAGTTAAATTACTGAGGAATTCTCTATTGATATTCATCCATATCAAAGACAAAAAACTATTAAAATATAGTTATCCTTCACCATACTGATAATACTATTTAATAATATTTAAATACAAGCTTAAAGTTATACAAGGTAAATCTAAAATTGAATTGATATTCCTATATTGAATAATTCATGTGGAGTAACATTATCCTCCATTTCAATTCAACAACATGGTCTTTGTCATTGAACGACACAAAAGATGCTCTAGTCATACAATCGGTCTAGTTTTAAATCATTAAAATCGAAATCCGAGAATGTCGGAGTTTTGGAAACCAAATATTTAGTTCGTTGAGCATCTATTTACTATGGCCGAATATTGTTATATCTCTATCATCTATATTTGTAAATATCTTACACGACCCAATACATTCTTTAGAAATTGCTTAGAAGGGTTTACATTATGTTTCATCTCAACATAACCGAATGTTCGAAACTAATATTTTTCTTTGAGTAAGTTCGTTAAAACGGAAATATGCCATCGGTTCGAATTAAGACGGAATGGGAGCGGTATTTACTAGAGTTCTCCAAACCGAAATATTCTCTATTTAATCCAAATGAAACAAATTTTAGGAAAAATTACTCCGACAGCAATGCACATTTGACCCACGTACTGATAAATGTAGCTGGTTTACAAAGTGTTGTTAGGGTTTTTAAGGATTAATCACACATTTATCACATAAAAATGTCATTAGCCATTGGCTACCATTGTCTACTAAAAGGATTTTCATGGTAGAGATTGGTTATCTTGGGTTTTATATTACTGTTATATTATTATGTGTTAACCTTCTAATGCATGAATTTTTATTTTCATCCCAAAAAAATATATGTATCTTTAATATTCGCACATTATGGAAAAAAAATACTAAAAAAAATTAACTGCATTAGAATTTAAATAATTTCAAATTTTAAAAAATTTTCCATATGACAAAAACCAACTGCAAAATTCCAATTTTGATAATAATGACTAAAAAACTACTAAAATTATTTCAAAGTAACTCTTTTCAACTATTATTAATTTTTCAAAACAATTTATTAGTATTTAGTACTAATATTATTATTCTTTGAATACTGCCAAAAACGTAATTTCACAAAAGTTAATAACCCCACTCTTTAATTTTGAACACACTTTTACTACTGTCATCTATGAGGATTATTAGTAACTTAAACGTCAAAATAGAATGTAATAGATGAAAAAACACACATATTTGTCTAGGAGGAGCTCTAATTTAATAGAATAAAGTGGATTATGTTACTTGTTACAAAACGCTAACAGTATGCTTTAGAGGGTTAACTAGATGACTGGAGGAAATTTGCAATGCCATTTGGTGGTGGTCTTTTTGTGGTTCTCCTTCAAAAATTATTCAATACAACTGAAGAAATTTAACATATGAAAATAACAAAGAAAATTGCAAAAATTGATTTGTCCCGTAGATTAACATTGAAAGAAGACGTTTGCAACATGTAGGTCTCTATACTCCCACTTTTTGAAATTACTTCATATATTTTATGTAAACTTATTAATTACAAATTAAAAAAAATATTCGAACCAATTTCAAATAGTGGGATTGTCAGGACTTATAAGTCAGCTACATTTATCAACACAAAAAACCCGTTTGTAAAAACTATTCAATACAGCCGAAGATAATATGTGGCTCATAAAATATATTTTTCTCCATTGAATTATCACTGGGAGAATATATAAGTTTGGAGACCCGGCAACTGGCTTTCATTTCGCCCTAACGCGCTTAGTTTATGACCATTTATGAAGTGAGCTTTAATGATGACTGCCACACTTCAAATTATCATTACTGTGAATTTGTCACCCTGGAGCATTTTGCATATCAAAGCTCTAGAACCTCAAACTGGGGATAACTCTTAAGTACTTGGTTGTCGCGATAGAATGAACATAACTCTTATTTTTTAAATGTATAACAAACATTTAAGATATTTAACTTGTAAGATTTTTTTTAAATATCTTTAGCTGATTTTTTATTAATTTTATAAAAGATTGCTAAATAAATTTTAACACTGTGAAGAATAAGCAAATTGGATAATGTGCTAAATTGTTTTCTTTGCATAAATAATAAAATTTTTAAAAATATTGAAAAATATAATTTAAAAAAAATGATATATTTGCAGTAGATAATTATAACCGATTTCTCCACATTTAAAATTTTAAAATTTAGTGAAAATTCATCTTTTTAAACATAACTATTGCATGATGGCAAATATGACTGTTAGGTAACGGGTTTATACGTCAAAATCCCTAAAAGTGTTTAATAGATTATTACAATTCGCTTTTCTTTTGGCTAGAATAACTAGCTTAGAGTTAGTTTTACAAGACATTAAAATGTCTAATTCCAGCAATTTTCATCCCAAAATTACTCTATTTTCAAATGTGGCACCTGCCTAAAATTTTTATTGGCATTTTAAAACTAGTTGGGGAGGAATTCGAAATATATTTCCTTCCTTATTATTTCCCCTCTCTTAACCCTTTCTGACCGAGCTATCACGATCGTGTAGTGTTATTTGTATAAAAATGACTTTCTCTGATCAGTACACTCTAAAAATGAATGCTCAAAACCGACGAAATTTTCCTTTATTTTAACGATCCATTTACTGGCTGCTGCTCCGAGTTTTCGTTTCCTCAAAGTGAGGAAATTTGAATCGTCATTTTTATGAGGATTTGAATGTCGTCTAATCTAAAGAAATATTTCGTCATTTTTGAGCGTGTGAGTGCAACAATGAGATTTCCTCAATATCAAGAAACATAATCGTCAAATCACGATCGTAAAAATGAGGATTCGCGTTTACTCAAAAGTCGCATGATAGTTTGACGATTCATTCCTCAAAATTAACGAAATAAGCTTGAGGATTCATGAATCGTTATAAATGAAAGTGTTATTTCTAAGAGTGTAATATGAATTATAACTAGCTTTATAAACCCAGCGTTTCAATAGGTGTATAGTTAAAAACGATTGTTTTGTTAGCTTTTATTTTATGTTCATTAATCCTCTCTCCACTGGTCATCACCTGTTTATAAATTATAATATCCTCCATTTTGATAACAGCATTTTTTTTAAAGTCTGATTATATAACAAACTCCTTATTTCTTTATCTTTATTTGTACATAGCAATTAAATTAAGCTCCGAAATATATTTAGCATCGAGTAGTGGAAATCTGATCCAGCATTAAAAAATCAAATGGAGATTTGAAATAATTAATGCTTTTCAAATAAATA
This sequence comes from Hylyphantes graminicola, assembly GCA_023701765.1. Lineage (NCBI taxonomy): Eukaryota > Metazoa > Arthropoda > Arachnida > Araneae > Linyphiidae > Hylyphantes > Hylyphantes graminicola. Next base: position 17,217,813 of record CM043111.1, read on the forward strand.
TCTTACAAATTGAAACCTTTTTCTTTTTTACGAGTTTAGACATACTATTCGCTAGCGCTGAACCGTTGAAATTTATTTCAAATTGTAAATAAAAAATATAAATCTTTTGACAAGGCTCAATGCTATTCTTATGAAGAAATCGGATCACGTTTTGCCCTCCTATACTCGTTTGGTTTCAAATTATTGAGTATCTTCTTATTATTTAAAATCTCTATAAATCTAAGTATTATCTTAAAAAACTATAATAAAATAGCTTGATTTAAACTTTAAAGAAACTGCAAAGAAAAAATTCGTTTGCCTCAGTTTTCCCAAAAATAAGTGTTTTTTAGTTAAACCTGCCCTGTTTGAGTTGTTTAGAACTCTGTTATTAGTATAGCTAAAAATAGCACCGATGCTATAAAAGTGTTACTAACGGTTTCAATGTTCTTCAATCCTTAATGTAAGCCAATAAGAAAGGTGCTTAAAAAGCGGAAAATTAAAAGTTAACTGGAATGTGTTGAATGTACACATTTCTTTTATCAAATTATCAGATTTTCTCTACTATCAAACTAAAACTTCAATATTTAAACTGATGAGTACTTTACGTAAATCAAAAACAATTTCACGTACACAATATATTAAATCAAGTTCAAACAAATGTTACTGAAATTTTATGAATAATATATGAATGAAAGTAAGGTTAGATTAGTTCAAAACCTACAATGTTTCGCCTGTAAGTAACATACGAACTTATTTTAGCTATTTTTATATCAGTTGTGATACTAAAAGCTTTCAAAACAAGAAAATCCCATTTAAGAAATTATTGCTTAAGTATCTATTCCAATATTGTAATGTACACTTTAACAAGAATCCATTACATTTTATGCTTTTAAAACGTTGCATAAGCACCTGAGTATCTCTTGGGATATCATTAATAGTTCCTTGAAAATTGAAACTGTGTATAAAAGAGATGTTGCTAGTATTCGCTTTAAAGTAAATGTTTTCCTTATTCTATTAGTACACAATAACCAATTATGTCCATTCCTGTTAAGGGGCTGGGGAGCCCAGTCGGATAGGCACTCACCTAGCATGCGAAAGGTCCCATGTTCGGGTCCGGGCATAGCCAAAATAACTGCCGACCTATAAACGGCCCGTGCAGCCCAAAAATGTCCAACGAATAATACCCCGTTTTGGGGAGTGCACGTTAAATATGCTCCAAAGTTCTAACGCGGCTTACGATGTCGCCCTTAATGGTTGCGTTGGGTGCCTATTCAGGTGTTGGCTCATCACTTGACTGTGGTTCTAAAATACGACGCCCGTCGCCTATAGCCATCGTGTAGCTCTAATGCGACGATAATTCAAACCTACCTACCATTCCTGTTGACTCTGACATTATGATATCGAAAAGAGGTTAGGAGATCCTGTGATGGTTAAATGATTTTATACCGGAGCTTAACATTGAATAATTTTCGTACCAGTAAGGGTTATTAGCATTTAAGATCTGCTCAGTGCCAGTCCATAAAATGACGTCCACTCTCGGGAGAACTTTTTTTCTCTAATGAGGCTGCAACATTGGCGGTCAAGCCTTTGCAGACTCGGCATATTCCCCAGAACTGCAAGCCATTTTTTTTTTTTTTGGGGGGGGGGGGGTCCATCAAGGGGAATCTCGCTACCAATTTTGACGCACAGATTACAATGAATCTGAGCTCTCTGTGGATGACATAGTATGCCGAGATTTAATTCTGCCGAGAGAACCCAAGCCAAATGGGCTCTTCAGGAATCTTTTACTTGCCACATAAATATATGACATGCGTGCCCAAGATTTTCCCTTCCAGAACATCTGACGACTCAGCAGGGGTTCGAACCCTCGATCTAAGGTTTGCGAGGCGGATGCGTTTAACCTCTCAGCCACTGAGCCTCAGGAGAAATTTTGAATTTTGATTAATCGAACTCTCAGTTACAAAGATGTAAAATGTGTCCACCAACATTCATCCCGTTCACCTTCACTTAAGAGTAAGTTTAAATTTGAGATTAAAGAAAAGTATTAAAAAAAGTTTTTCTCGAAATAATTCCGAATATTTAAAAAGTAGATGACAACTCTACGCATCCGGGTATAAAATAGTTTCTGCCCAGAAAACTCCTCTCGTTCATTAATTATTATGAAATTTACATCGCTTATTTTTTAACCTTTCTCTTAGGTTGGTTGGTGGACATATGTATTCAGGTTTGTGTGTTTGGTCAGAGACCAGCTTATAAACCTTCGTCAACTAGTACAGACACAATACACACATAAGTGGATCCATCTAATTTGGAGATAGAGGCTAACTAGAGGATCCCCGGAATTGACTTATCACCTCCAGAGGTACTGATTTGGAATGGGAACTTGGAAGACTTTGTAACCACGACGGGTTTAACGCGTACCAGTCACCATTAGGGTACACGGAGGTCTTCGGAAGGCAGCGGGACTCGAACTCGCTTCCTTTTCGGATGCCAGTCCAAAACCTTACCGACCAGGCTATACCGGCCTTAACCTTTCTCCTATTTTTAAACATTTCTTTATAAAGCTTCTGTGCTTAAACGTAAATTTTAGCAGCTCTTATAAAATGGCCTGCCTATATTTGGTAATTTGAGTTATTGCGCCAAGCAACAAAATTCCCTAAAATGTGATAAACATTCCACTTCATACTACTTGATAGCTATAGCAACCCTACGTTACATTTTCAAGATCGCCAAAAGTCACCAATTTACGGACCGGTCATCAAATCACTGCTGTACCGTCAAACTAATTAACTAGATAAAATGCTGAGTTTATAAAGTTAGAATTATTAGGTTTTAATAAACTAACATAATGATAATGAGAAATAATAGGGAACAGGGTGATTAAACGATCAGCGGACAAGCACAAAGCCATCCAATCAGTGCCACCGGTTCGAGAGTAATTGAAAATGACAGTTAGCGAAATGAATACATCGACCTCATTTAAGACCATGAATTCAACCTAGCGATTTGATTCGTTGGCTCCGAATTTTGAATAGAGAGTCCGATTATTTGATGGGCCCCTTGTAAACTAATCGAAAACTTCATTGTCAAGGCCCAATTATGGTAAAGGAAGACTAATATGAACGACAAAATTGGAATTTTGGAAAACAGCTAATCATTAGAAACGCATTAAAGATTTTTTTAAAGTTATAGTAAAGATTGAGATGTAGATTTGTGTTTTCTATTGTTATAGAGTAACTATCTTAATAAACCCCACGGGTGTGTCTGTAGTGTACGGGTCAGGCCCTTAAATAATGATGATATCAGTGTTACATATTTTTTATTTGGATGTCCTACTGAATCCTGGTCCTTTTTTATGAAGTACAAACTCCGCATTTGTGCATGAATATTTTTAATTATTCCATTTCTGTCCATTGATAAACAACAAAATTAAAAAAAACGATCTCTGTAGAAAGCATTGGACATATTTTGGAAATATTATTCGTATCTAATGTAACAAATTTGACCAAACGCTAAAATTCGAATAAAAATTTAAAATTATTTTTAAAAAATCATATATTATTCAATTCGCAATGTGACATACACAACGTACATGCTTTTTTTCCCCTAATGCTTAATTTTTTATCACATTGAAATTTCTTAAATTAAAAATTAAGATTAAATTAAAAAGTTTACTCTTCAAATAAAAAATTGAAATAAGTCATAATTTACATCAAAGAACAATGTTATTCCTATGGAGAAATCGTATCACGTTTCACTCTCCTAGATCCTCTCTGGTTTGAATTCTGAATATTCGCTTCTTACATAAGTACCTTCAGTAAAAAAGAAATTATCTCCTTATAAAGACGTGCCTTTCTTGTAAATAGTAATATTTTTCGTAATGGCTGACTTTCAAATTTGAACTGAAGGGATATGACGAATGTATATAAGGATCGTGGTTGCCTTGGCGACAGATTTGACAGAAACGGTATGACATGCTGAGAATTAGACGTTTTTAACATCGGTTTGTCCTAGTTCTTAGATGAGTTCTACGTTTTAAATGTCTTGTACGTTTGGTGTTGTCCCAAAATTAAAAAAAAAGTCTCGTCCTAAAGAGAGTTTTCTTCCAGCACAAAACAGTACAGACATCACTTCTAAAATTTGGAATCTTCACTACCGATATTTTGGGCTGAGAATTGGTATGCTCAGTCAGTAACGACTTCTTTATAGATATAGGTGTTCTTGAGTTTTTCTTTTTTTTTTTTTTTTGCAAATCCTACTTGCTACCCATTTTTATTTTCACAGTATTCCATCGCTTCATTATTAAAACATTAAAATTAATACTGGTTCTAGCTAGTTTTAAACTATATTTTAAAGTTTACCAGTTACCTCCTTAACTATTTCGAGTGTTTACTGTTTAGTCTCGATAACTTTTTTTTCATTAAAACATTGATGCTTCAGCTATTAAAGTGTTTTATAGTGTATTTACACTAACGCGGAACCTCATTATACTATAATTTACATTTGTGTATAAAATCCCATTAAATAGATCATATTTTTCGCGCAAAGTACTTATCATCAAGCTTATTAAGTCAATCTTATGTAACGTCTCTAACACTGACGATTTTCTCCTTGCCTGATTATGGTATAAGTTATAGATTAATAAGTAAATGTTGTCGTAATTTAACACTTTAAGAACATTTCATAACACTATATTAACACATTAGAGACGAATGGCCAGATAGTTTGCTACCCAAAAACAGACTTTCAGCTTAAGTTTATCTCTATAACAACTATATCCTTCCCAAATTTAAAAATATTTTTCGTTGATTTAATTAACCTGCTTGAATAATACAGACGTACAAAGCCGTCACTTGAATGTCAGGTTTTTAGCTTCCACACTACGTTTATAGCGTAAAAAGTGGAAGGTTTTATAATCGTTCCGTCTGTCCGTCACTCACTTTCACAGAACGAACTGCAAGTCTCACAAACAAGTGGGATACGTCATTTTGAAGCAAAAAATCAGTTTAGGCTGCATTCCAAATTTTAAAAATTTAAATTAGAAATTTATCTAAAATAAAATTTAAATAACTAAAATTTAATCTACATTGAAGTAACATGCAAATTTCATTTTTATTCAATATTTTCACTGTTGCCATGACATCAAACGTACGAGAAACTTTATTTAAAATAAAAATAAAATACTTGAAAAAATATTTATTTTTGTGTAATAATTCAATTTGGATTGTTGTAATAGCACAATAAAGTTATTTTGATGGTTCGTTATATTTTTGGGAAGAAAGATGCATAGAAAATTCGAAATTTGCATAAAAATATGCAAATTTTCGCTTTTATTTTTAAAGCAACAATTTTACCAATTTATTTTTCGAAATGTAAACTTGTGACTGCAAAAAGATATTTATTAAAAAAATTATCAGTATTCTTCTAAGTTCAAAAAAATTAGCAAACGATAAAGATTAATTATCAAATCTGCAAAAGAAGATTAAAGAAAGTTATTAGTTTTTGCTTATAAAAATTTGAATTAGAACTAGCCAAAGGCCCTGTTTGGCGAATTTCTTTTTGAGGTGTTAGTGCGCTTCCTGTTGAGCGTAAAATGTTGTGTGGAAGCGGTGTAAGTGACAGATTCTGTAACAAACCGACTTGTTTAGCAACGCACATGATTCTTTGATTCTTAAAAATTTGTGTTAAACTTGTTTTAATTAACTAAATTTTAAAAATTTAGATCTAAAAGATTTATTATCCTCTGTGATAAAAATAAAATTTTATAAAAGCAATATAAATTTTCTGTCGAGCAGCAAAAATGTATTTTTGTAAAATGTGTGCTCGAAAAATAGAAGCTTTTTTTCTATGCATCTTTCATACACAAATAATGAGCATCAAAAGAACTCTATTGCGATATGTACTACTCGTCATTCCAACCTTATTTACATTACATAAACAAATGTTCCTTCAGGATATTTTCCTTTTTAAATAAAGTTTCTCGTGCGTTTGATGAAGTAGCAACAATGGAAATTTCAATAAAAAGTATAGGTTTGTAACAATCTTCTACTTATCTGGCTTAAACACAGCAATTGCGTTCAACAGGAACAAAGATGCCAAACGCAGTATTAATTCCATTTTAAACATTCACACGCTAAATTCGGCTAGTTCCATTAATTTATTTTCTTTTAAAAATCTAATAATTTTTTCGTATCTTTGGCAAAATGTATTTATATTTTAAAGAATAAACATTTAATATTCCTTGCATTAGAACAAAAACATGTCGTTCTCCAACCAAAATTTAAAGAAATATATCACCTTCAAAGCCTATAACTACACAAAATGAGAGGAAAAACAAAGTAACAAAAAAGACAAAATTCAAAAAAAAAATAATAACCTTAAAGGGGTATGGGACACTTTTAACCTTTTTCCTTAATATTACAGATATCATTATAATTTTTTTCCATAAATGTATATTAAATATACTAGCACTTTTAGATAGTCAAAGGTTCTTAAAAATAGTTAATTTTGTTTTTAAAAAAATAAAATGTGTCGAAAAGTGACGTTTCATATTTTTGTTATATGTCAAAAAATTATTTATTGACAAACAAAAATTTAGCTTTTTTACAAGCAGGAAAATGTACTAAAGAAACTGTCTTTACCCATTTTTGTTATTTGTCAAAGTTTTTCTTTAAAAAAAATATTGAATTTTTTTAAAATAATTTCACAGGGTTCACTATTTTTTTTAAGAAATAATAAATAAAAAACAATTTATTTACAACTTATACTTTAAGAAAAATTAAAGATATACGTTTGAAAAATATGTGTGGAAAATTTTAACACTGTATGGGCAGTAGATTTTGAGTTATATCAATTTAAAGTCCAAAAATCATCGAAAACACGATCAAGGAGAAAAGCAGCTTTGAAGTTATTAAACGTGGTTGGCCAACACAGATGACATGACACAAGAAACTACACATCTCGCGTTCTATTGCACATATAAATCATTTTTTTGTTTTAACTTATTCCAAAATATTTGTGTTATTTTTTAAGCTAATAATTTTTTGGATTTTTTTGACGATTTTGTGTCCTATACCCCCCTAATTTTTTCATTGATACTTGTCTAAATGCAAATGAAATATTACGTCCACTTTTAAAAATAAAATCGCACGAATTATGCCTCTTTCAAAACAAATAATACGAACAATCAAAGAATCTCATTGTTAAATTGATTATGAAATCTGAAATATATTATTTTCAAGCTGATTTATAAAGCGAAAGTAAGTTTCTTTTAATTTTTTTATTTAAAAGCATAAAAGTTTCTTGGGCGATTGTTGTAAGTGGCATTGATTTAATTCTAATGAAAATGGACTTCGTATGCTTTTTAAATGAGTGTTTAATGTAATATACGAAGTACTTTGAATTTGATTTGTTCTGAGATCTTCAATGTCTTCTACTTTCAGTGAGCTAAATTTTTTTGACGTATCACACTTGTAGAATTTATAGTTTGGGCTGTGAAAGTTGGGAATGGATAGACGGAAGGGTGGACAGAAGGACTAAACGAGTATAATATATTCCTCTTTTTACGTTATAAACGTTGCGTGGAAGCAAAAACTTGAATTTTCTTGGGTTTTTTTTAATACGGGTTAATTTTTTAGTTATTTAAATTTTAAATACACTTCCAATTAAATTTTTTAAACAATATTTGGGTTATAAGATTGTCTGAATTTGTGTTCGAATTTGTGTTTTAACATGAAAAATCTCCCTTATTTGTGATACTTGTGGTTCGTTTTGTGAAAGTGGTTGATAATCAGAAAAACGGACATAACCCTTAAAAACGCTTTCACTCTTTACGATATAAACGTAGGATGGAAGCTAAAAAATTGGATGTAATCATTCGAATTTCAAAAATTTATTTCATTTGCAAAAATCTAGACAACTATAACGAACTTTTTTAAATAAACTGTTTTACATAGTTAATTTGATTTCTTAGGAAAAATATATTTGTTACATCTGAAATTGTTTGTAATCACAATTTCCAAATTATGATTTTTTTTTCTAAAATTATTTTTTTTTCTTTTTTTTTCCCTCCCGTACTCTGTCATATAGTCTTTATATGAAATTCGTATGTGAAATGCTCTTGATTGCTACAACTGATTTAAAGGTGAGCTTAAAAAGTGTTATTAAAAGCGATTCCGAACGTAATACAAATCTGGAATAATAGTTTAACAGATAAAAGTTCGTTAGCTATACGAAAATCGTATTACCTTCCTAATGCTATAACTAATTTTTATCTGTAATAAATTAAGTTGAATTACTGACATTTCTTTACTTGGTTAAAATATTTTAAAATTTCTATGTGTATTATTCATGCAGTAATAAAAAATACAATTTAAACTATCACAAATCTTCGAAACGCAAATGAGTTTAAAATTAGCGGTGTGTAACATAAAATCAATACATATGATAAAAACTGTATACCCCTATGAGGTAATTTCAATAACTTTAAAACCTAAAAAGTTCTATGGCCTTTGTGCATGAGCGATTTTCCGAAAGCCTTATTATGACGTCCGACAGGTACCAAGAACTTATGTGCCAAATTTAAAGACCAACTCTTTTATTTCGAGCTATATAATTGCTTCAGACCAACAAAACAACAAACAGTTTGACAGGTGGGCCAATATTCAAAACCCCCTTTTTCTGAACGAGTCTCTTCGTCGCCAAAATAACTGCCGACCTATAAACGGCCCGTGCAACCAAAAATGTCCGACGAATAATACCCTGTGTAAGGAAATGCACATTAAATATCCTTCAAAGTCCCAACGCTGCGTACGATGTCGTCCCTAATGTTTGCGTTGGATGCCTACTCAGATGTCGGCTCATCACTTGACTGGTTATAAAACACGACACCCGTCGCCAATAGCCCTCGTGTAGCTCTAGTGCGACGATAATTCAAACTTTACCTAACCCCTCCAAAACCTGTCGAAATCACAAAATCGCCATTTCGGATTTTTCGAACCATCGCAATACCTTCATTACCGTATATATCACATTAGATTATTGAAAGTTAAAAGGTATAGCGAAAAAGAACCTAGAATATTGCTGATTTTTCAACTTTGTGTTCTTTTCTTTTTTTGCTTTGTAAGAGACTTTGTAAGTTTTTGTCCTTTGCGAGCGATAAAAGATACGCGATCCTTTTGAAAAGTGATTATGCCCGGACAAACTCTTCCCTTTTAGAAGATGAGCGAAACTTGCCCTTAAAGATTTCAGAAGAGATAAAAAGAGACTATTAAAATGATCAAGAAGGATTTTTGAAAGAAAAATAAAGTAATATACGGAAAGAATCCTCTATTAAGCTTGCATCTTTCCTAATAAAACATAATAAATTAATGATTTTGGTATTTAAATATCCGTTAATTATTTTTAATAAAAACAATTTAACATTTTTACTGCTTTTTTCCAACGCGAAGTATGCCTCCATTAAAAAAAGATTGAATAATGTTCAACAGTTCGATACTTTAAAAAACTTAATTTTATTTAATATTATAAATTTTGTTTATAATGTGTCGAAATAATTATTTGGTTATTTAGGGAAATAAAATTTATATTTTTAAGAAGGATTTACAGATCAGTTGACATTCAAAATATAAAATTTGTAATCACTTCGTATTTTTACTAAAAAATATTTCCCATAAAGAATTAAGATTTTTTATTTAAAACTAAATTAAAAAAATAAAAACTTTTATAACAATAAATGTTTTACCAAAAAAAATTAATTTTGAAAAATATCTCATCAAATCAAACTAATAGAGGATGGCGTCAAGCCCGTTTCGGCCAGGTCAGTATTTTTTCAAGCCTGTTATGTCCCGCATCACGTGGATTGTGAAAAAAATTGGATAGTTTGGTATAATGTAAAATTTGGTATAATGTAACTTAACATTACTCTGTGAGTTAAGCACAATATATATTTTTATGATTCGTCAAAAAATCAAGTGCTTTCTCTTTACTCTTGTGTAAACTCCTGCATATACATTCCTTATATAAACAAATTCAGTTTTAAAATAAATCCATATTTAAAAGGAAAGTTTTAAAGAAATTTAAAAAAATCGTAGAAGTAAAAAAACATCGTAGGGGCACATATCTCATCCGTTGAATGGAATTTAAAACTGAAAAAACTAAATTTTTAAAAAAAATTGTATTCTTTGAATACCAGACAATATTTTTTTAGGTTTTTATAATTATTTATAGACCACTTGATCTTTTTTTAATGTAAAATGTCTAATAAATTTACCCTTGAAAAATTAACCTTTTTTGCAAGACCACCGAGATAGTGCTTGACACACGTGCTTAACGACTGTTACTCGTAAGCTGCTTCAATATCAGTATATTTGAGAAGCCTGAACCCTTCTCATTGATATGTAATATAAAAAGTAATTTCCATAAGGACACATGGACCACAAATGGAGTGAATTCCGCGTATTTTAGCGTGTCTGTTTATGGTGTACCGATGACACTAAAAGCAATATAAAGTTGAATAGATATTTGTTAATAAGAAAAACAAGTGAAAATATGGGTATTAAATAAAATAGGTTTATAAATATTTATAACATTAACTGTCCATTATTCTTTTAAAACTTTATAGTACATGATTTGTCAATGTTTTATAGAGCTGCGTGACAAATATATATAAAAAGTATTATAAAATCGAGTTAACTTTTTAACGGGGTGGGATAAATGTTACTTTGAAAATAGATTTAAATCTACCGCTATAAATATCTAAGGGATTAATGGGAAATATTTTTGTTTTTAGACAAGTATACTAGAAGAGTTTTTGCAAGTATTAGATACAATACTTATTTTTTAAAAAAAAAGCATATACACGCGCATACACATCCACTTTACATCAAAGTATTCTAGTAGCGTACATATTTCAATACCTTATCAATTTTCCTATTGTTTTATCGATTTAAAATACAAGTTTAATTATTTTTCATTCTTTATTGTTTACAGCCTGTGAGACGTTTTTTATATACTTGCATTGTACATTTCAAAAACAACTTGGGTTATATACCCGGCGTCAAAAACAACTTGGGTTATATACCCGGCGTTGCATGGGTGCACCCCCTAACAAAGATGAATTGTATTTTATGAAAACTTGTATTTCATATCATAAGCAACCCTTCTCCATTGGTCAGCATCTCCTAGAAATGTTAGAATCCCTCCCTAGCTAAAATCAGCATTAATTAAAACAAGTATTTTTGTAACCGAATCTGTCACTCTGCCCGCTCTCACACATTTGTGTTCAACAGGAATAAGGTGCCAAACGCAGAAATAGTTCTATATTAAACATTTGCACTCTAAATTTGCCTAGTTTCAGTTATTTTATTTTGAAAATAAAATAATAATTTCTTATAGTTTTCTAAATTAATTCATATTTCAAAGATTGAATATGTAACATACTTTATCTATTCCTCGCTTTTAAAACCCGAAAACATTTCATATCAACATACAAAGAAGTATGCATACATTAGTGAAATATATTTGTCATTTCAAACTGATTGATGTTGCATAAGTTTTTTTTAATTGTATTATTTAACAGAAATAAAGTCTCTCGAGTTATCGTTGCGAATGACAATGGTGGTTTAATTCTAATAAAAATTGACTTCGTATGTTTTTTAAATGAATATTAAGTTTTTCAGGGTTTTTTTAATATGTAAAGTACTTGGAAATCTTTTTTTTTTCAAATATTTTCATTGTCTTCTTATTTCAAAGCGCTGAATTTTTTGACGGATCACAATCTGACAGACGTACATAACGATTATAACACCTTCCACTTTTACGCTATAAACGTAGTGTGGTAGCTAATATATAGGTATGTCTGATTATATTCAGGGCTATTTGAGGCCTCTCTGTAGACCCCTAATAAAATTGCGGATTTCATAAACGAGAATAATCTTGCACAGGATACAGTTGCGCACTGAAAGCGCAGTTCAACAATGCACCTGCTGCTGCTGTTAATCCGCAAGAACTGTCCTATAAGGAGATAATTAATACGTCAGAGAAGTATTCAACAGATCCAGAGTAGTTATCGTCATTACTGTTACGGGACATGGTAGCAAATCTCTTCCAATTCTCTGCAACGTATCTCACAATTAGTTACCGGACTTCGTTAGACATCGTATATACCATACCTGACAGAAGACTGAGAACGATTCAGATATGCATCATCTCCAATGGTAGAGGAAAATGTATGAAGTGCGTACTCCATTTATGCATACATATACACTCCATATCTTTATTTCTTATCATTCGTAATCCTTCCTTATAATCGTAAACATTAATTAAATTCGATTCGGGATTATGATTAGAATCGAATTGAGTAAATTTGATCGGGCATTTAAAATCAAAAGCAGGTTTTAATTTTATAAATATGTAAAATAAAATAATGACATTCAAATTGTAAACTTACAAATTAAACTTAAGTAATTTTATGTGTTTATACTTTAAATGTACTTCTTACTATACTTCTTCGATTACCTACTTCTTTCACTCGAGCTGAAATTTTTTTCAAATTTAAAACAAGTAGATTTGTAATTGAATTTCCCATTTTTATTAACTTTCTTTCGAAAATTCAACTAATATTATTATTGTCGTTACTAAATTAAATTGCATTGAATTGCAGAAAAAATAATTAGTAAAATCGATGCTTAAAAACAGCGAAACTTTGCATATTTTCTATTCAAAATAAGAACTCTCAATGCGTATCTAAAAGAACTCTCAATGCGTATCTAATGAAATATAAAAAGAACTCTATTGTGATATATACCATGACGTCATTTTAAACTGATTTATATGACATAAATAATTAAGTTTTCAAGGGCTCGGTTTTAATTTTGAATAAACTTTCTCTGGCTTTTGACAAATTGGCAATCGTGGAAATATCGAATAAAAAGGAATTTTTATGTTATTTCAATGTAAATTTAATTTTCGGTAATTTAAATTTTGAATGTACTTCTAATTTAAGTTTTTCCTGAAATTTGGGATATAGCCTTGAATGAGTTTTTGCTTCAATATATGACGTATCCCAATAGTTGCGAGACTTTGTCTTCCGATACCTGTTTGTATTCAAAGTTCAAAATATCACGCGAGTATAAAAGGAATAAGCCTTTAAAATTGTACTTCCGGTACTTCTAATATTTAAGACTAAGCGTTGATACGTGATTTAGAATAAATTCGTAAATAAAAGCCTTTTGTATGTACTTGTTTAGAAATAAACATTGTTATTAAGATAATTACCCTACTAAAATGGTCAGTAAAGATCAATAGAAAAATTTTTTTTGTGAAATGGCCAACCTGGTACCAATAAGAATCTTCTATATCTATAATATCTCTATCTGATCTCTATTGATATATCCTATAAAAAATCTTCTTCTCTATATATATATCAGTGCAGGCCCAGTGCAGGCATTTGAGATCAGTAGCTTACTGATATTTTTCTTTACTGTCTATATAGCTAGCTTGATATCATAAGAAATATTATCTATAGAAATATTATCAGTAGGTTATGAATATCAATATGATAACAATAGTAACGTTAGTGACTAGATATAAGTAAGTAGACATCAATAAACTTATGTCAATATTTATTTTTGTATTCTCTATGTTGGATTTTTTTTAGGGGGTATATAGTTCTTAACTTATATCGATTTCTTTGACTTCAAATTATACATATATTAATGTTAGTTACATAATATGTTCAGTTATATAATATATAACTTCAAATTATACATAGATTTTTCGTCCAGTCATATTATAAAAATAATTAACGCCTCTCTTTATTAGACTTGCTGATATTATTGACTGTGAACCAAACGCTTTATCAGCAGAGTCTTTATGAATGTCGGTTAATTACACTGATAAATTTACCTCATTTTTCAAGTTCTTTCAAAAATATCTCGATAAAGTATTTAGTCATGCATAATTTTACTTCTTGCTAGTTTTAGTCGCATATTTCCGATGCAACATGTTTTGTAAATACCATTTTATGCATGAAAGGAAATAAAAGAAAACACAACACGACTTCCAATTAGTTTAGCTCTACAGCTACTAAACTAGTTCTTTTATTGGGTTTGTATTTTATTCGTTAGTGGATCTTAATTTTAAACCGAGATCGAGTGACGAAGTCCAAAGCAGCACCATAGATTTTGAACAATCACGAATTTATTTTTCCATACCCCACCAAATTTTAAATTTTATTTTACCGACATTCTCTATAAGGTTAATTTTTCGATTGACTTTTAACTACGCAATTCTTTTTTATGAGGGATCGTAAACTGTATTAGATCCGAAATCCTAAGTAGCCACACCTTACGAAGAAGACTCAAGTCCTATTTATGAAAATGATAACATCAAAACATAACACGATTTGATTTTCAAATGCCATTTAAAAAAAAGACAATGAAAAAAACCTCACAAAAAGGAATATTTAGAGTTAAAACGTCATGAACCATTAATGAATGCTTAAATGTAAATAAACAACTACGTCTATGATTTTTAAAATAAAAAATTAACGCCTTGAGCCTCTTTCTAAACAAAAGATACGAGCAATCAAAGAATATCACAGTGACATTATATTATGACATTCCAAATTGCTTTAGATGACAAAAATAAATTTATTTTAATTCTCTATTTAATATAAAGTTTTTCATGCGATTATTATCAGTGGAAATAGGTGATTTAATTCTAATGACTTATTATTCTTTAAAAAGAAGTATCAAATTTTGCTTTTAATAATTGAAGCATTACGAATTCATTTTTTTTGGAGATTTTCAATGTCTACTCATTTCAATAAACGGATTTTTTTAACGTATCACACTTGAAGAGTACACGGGAAGAACCGCTTCATTTCGTAGAAGGGTTTCCTTATTAGCCTCTTTAGGCTATTTCTCGCTATCGTCCCCAAACTAGCGTAAACCGGTTACTCGCTTTGATTATCGTTCGCAGCAACCCTCATTCACGCCAGAGATAAGTGGAAACAACACACACGTTTGAACGGCAAATGAAGAACCAAAAGAGAAACCGGTTTTTGGTCACCAATGTCCGCCAAGCAGACACAATTACGGAAAGACTCTAAATAAGTCAAGCGGTTCTTCCCGTATACTCTTCACTTGTCTGTAGTATTTGTAGTTTGGGCTATGAAAATGAGTGATGGACAGAAATACCAACGTAGCTTTTATAAAATCTTTCATTTTTTACGTTATAAACGGAGTGTGGAATCTAAATAATTATGATGCATGGCATAAGAGTTTAAGCAAATATACTACATTCCTAGAAATAAACCAAACCCAAACGCCCTTTCATTAAAACTGAAAACTTTTTCTTAAAAATGTTGGATCCTAAGAAACAATTCATCAATTGGATGATCCTTTCTTAGTATTAAACTTCGTGTGTTGCAATATATCTAACGTTCAAAAGCCTTCTTCAACTACCACTACTTGAATACTTTTAGAAAATAAAACCAGAGAAAACCGCTTAAAGTAAACACATGGTTTTCTAAAGGTGCTATTTGAGCTTATATTTCATCATTAATAAAGTTCTTATTAAGTCGTCTACGGGAATGGAAACCAGATCTGCCTTTTGTAAATCTTGCCGTGAATAATAAATGGTGGAAAAGTTCCTTCTTATCTTTTGGATGTTCCATCCATTCAAAAAAGACAGAAATGGCGGGGAATATATTTCTTCTAAAGCAAGACATTTGTCTACCTTGAAAATGCATTTTAGCTTTGTGATTTCTTAACATGGCATTTTTAAGGTGCTTTACACATATCATAAATAAATTTTGCTGAAGTTTTCAAAAATACATTTATTTAGGGTTATGTGGAAATCATTAGTTAAAATAAATAATATATAAGTTAACAAAATTTCTTGAAATATTGATTGCAAACGTTTATTTGAATAGTTTCAAAAATTATTACATTTTAGCTTGTATAAAATTGCTGAAATTTAAATTTTTAAAATTAAATAAGATAAATTCTATAGCATTATTCTAATAAATAGATTTTTACAGTAGGTTTTGATTGACACAACAGTTTTGTTACATTTGTAACATTATTTTACTAAATAATTAAGAGAATTTGTTTTATGTACCTTAATTCGATGTAGTTTTTACAGCAACAAGATAAAATCTGACAAAAAAATGCACAAATACATTTAAACGGGTATATTTTTACACAATATTACATTTAATATACATGGAAAAAGGGACTTTTAGGTCATATTATTCCGTTACAGTATATTAGAAACAATTATCTCCACTCACCTCATCGAAAAAAATAAATAAACGTTCTTTAAAAGGTTACGTTATTAAAAAAAACATAAATATATTTGTAATATTTTAGACCTAATGACAAATTGAATTTCTTAAATTTGGGATGAGATGGTAGATTCCCTCCATAAAAACTTACAAATTAGATGAAAATCCGATAAAATTCCGTACCCATTTTTAATAGAACTCCAATTTTCCGAAAAAATTAAAACTATTTAAATTTGTTTAATAGGAAATTTTGGTAATTGGAGTTAATCGGAGAAAAAAGCATATTTGAAATTAAATATTAAAAATATTGTTGGGCTGGGAGATAATGTAGTTCTAGTTCCGGTCTTATCAAACCAACCAAATTCAAATCGCAAGGTGTAGGTTCGCAGTTTGAGTTATAGCTTCTTGCTATAGCTCTTTTTTATTCAACTTTTGTTGGAATGTCGGTTTCGCTTGGAAGTTATCGTAACTATAAGATGTAAAAGAATTACTGAACTATATATCCAAAAGATAATTTACATAAATAAGATGGTTGGTAGACATATTTTTAGGCTTGTGTGCTTGGTCAGAGATCCGCTTATAAACCTTCATCAAGTAAGACAGACACACACACACTTATACGTGACATCTATCGCTACCTCCACAATTTAGACATGCCCCTGAAGGGGAAGGAAATAGTCTCCAGGGACCTGTACCAGTGGGAAACTGCGCAATGACCACCTACAAAACTTTCGGACCCACAGATTTAACGAGCACGTACTCCGCATATACTCGGTGGGTCTTCAGTGGTACCGAGACTCAATTGCGGGACCTTCCGATCCCGAGAACTTAACCACAGGGCTGTCCGCAGCCAAATAACATAAATAAGAGATGAGCATATGAAATAAAAACAATTACCGTTAGTTCAAAAGTTCATATTTGGCAGGTAAACTTTTATATCCGCCTATTTGTTACTGTCCGTCTCTGCTGGTTGTCATGGTATCCGGACAAAACCGCGAAAGGACAAAACCGCGCGGACAGAACCGCGCGGTCAAAACCGCGAAAGGACAGAACCGCGAGCGGACAAAACCGCGAACGGACAGAACCGCGAAAGGGCGAAACAGAGAATGCAGATATATGAAAGCTTGAGAAATATTAGAACTTGATAATGCAGCAGTAGCTGCATTTTGCGATCAGTGGTAAATTGAATCAATCTCTTAATTTTATCCTGTTCTTGTTTTATAAAATTAATTAACTTTGTACATTAAAACCACCGCTTTATTGAATCAAACCGCAATTTTTTAAGTCTTTTTAACTGTTCAAAAATACTGTTAATTTTTTGTTCACCGCGGATAAATATTTTTTTAAGTAATAGTTTATTTTTAATCCCGCTGTCCTATAAATGTGAATTTGCCTGTGATACTGGATAAAATGGGTAAATCAAAGTGTGGAAAGTCGGTTATCATAGAGATTTGCGAAGGGGGAATAATTGTAATCAAATTAGCATTTTGGTGCTGACAGCACTGAATAACTATATGTGCCTACTTAATTTGATACTCTATCAATTTTATTTGCTATGCTTTTTGGAAAGGTGTCCGTAAGGGTATTATCAAGCAGTTTTTAGTGCAGAAACACGAATTTCTAAAGAACCTGCTAAAATGTAACTAAATTGGATCCCGTTGTTGTTGCTAAATTGGAATCGGTTGTCATGAACACTACATTTTTTTTGGTCGGTGCAAAAAAAATTACTATGCATGACATAAAATAAAGGCAAACAACAACAGGTATTTTTTTAGTTTGTAATAAAAAGATGGATGCAACTATTTCCAAGAATTGCCTTAACTTTTAATTACTCGGCGTGTGCCTGGTTCCACAAATTACACAGTACTTTTAATTAGTTTGACGTTGAACGGCATATTTGTGTTGCTAAGAACTCGCCCTTTTTTAACGGTAATTTTGCAAAAAAAACCTGTTTTTAATTGCGTGAATAGTAATTAAATCAAAAACATTTCATCCATAGACATTCCATTAAAAAATATTGTTAAAATGTTTTAAGAGTGTAACTGAATTTTAAACAATAAAAAGAAATTGGTTGATATTATCTTCCGGTTATAGAATAATAATACATGTTGATGTAATTTAGAGTTATTAGTCGTTGAAACTGAAGTTTTTTAAGTGTAAACTTTCATGCATTCCATATACATAATGAAATTTAAGACAGTATTTAAAAAAAAAAAACTTTTATTCCCGCATTTCGTCCAATATTTGAGTTTTAAAAAATATGACACATTTTTTTGATTAAGATCATTAATGTATATTGTTTAAAACATTAGAAAAACTTCTTTAAAAATATGAAAAAGTGGCCCCGACTTTCCAATCTACTTTTTATTTTGTTTTATATAATTATTTCAAACAGTTTCTTAATAACTAAAAATAAAACAAACAGAGGGTCATATAGTTGCACCTATAGCGGTAGCGTTTTAGAATAAACATATAAATCAAGAAATTTCTGTGGAAGTCTTTAAATTTATCGAAACCTAAGAAACTAAAGATAAATATAAAGTCTGCAATTTCCAAAATTGATTAAGATCATTAATGTATATTGTTTAAAACATTAGAAAAACTTCTTTAAAAATATGAAAAAGTGGCCCCGACTTTCCAATCTACTTTTTATTTTGTTTTATATAATTATTTCAAACAGTTTCTTAATAACTAAAAATAAAACAAACAGAGGGTCATATAGTTGCACCTATAGCGGTAGCGTTTTAGAATAAACATATAAATCAAGAAATTTCTGTGGAAGTCTTTAAATTTATCGAAACCTAAGAAACTAAAGATAAATATAAAGTCTGCAATTTCCAAAATGTCAATTTTATCAAGCTATTAGTCGTATTATTAGTTTATATATTAGATTTTCTATCCGCTCATTAAATTTGAAGGGGGAGAATCAATTCTAGCCAATTTGCAATCCTGCCATGTTGTGCTATCCAGTGCCTAGCGGTTATTAACGAACTGCAATATATATTTTCTTTTACCAAAATATCGGAAAAATAGTATTTGCATAAACAAATTTATAAATATTTTTTGTTCATGCAAAATTTTTTTCGAGTAGAATTTCCAAAAGTAACATTTCTGAATTAAAGCATTTTTTTATATACAAACGAGGGTTTTTTTTAATCTAGCTTACCTTGAATGTAATGGCGCCAGCTTTGTGATGATCAAAAGTTCTAAATACGTAATGAGCGTATGGGACGACATCTGAAACATAGAAAATAAGTAAAATTAAGCTTTTGAAGGAAAAATATATCTTTGGTTCTCAAAAGTAAATAGGTGGGGAGGGAGAAAATTACTTTAGAAAAACTGTGAATGTATACTAAAACTATATAAAATTATACATAACCAGCCGTAACTTATCATAGATGAGGACTCTATAAATTCCTCGGCTCAACGTCCCATTAGTGGGCCAAGGCCTTCGTGCCCATTTCAACTTTCGTAACCCAGGGCCCTGGGGTGCTAATCATATGTCCCGGTAAGATGGTCAGCCTTACGCGAACCCCCAGTGTGCTTGGTCCCCGCTTTATCGACCCACTTAAGGGATGAAAGGATGGATCAACCTTGCCCAATCCGTGATTCGATCCCCGAACCTGTGACGTGGCAATGCGAAGCTCTACCATTAGGCCACTGGGTCTCTTACGACTATATAGGAATTTCAAAAAAAAAGTATAATTAGTAAATTTATAGTTGTTGAACAATAATGATATATATGAAGAAATTAATTCAATCATTTAATTAGAAAACATCAAAAATAAACTATATTTTTATAATTATTAGCTTAAAATACAAAAAAAATATAATTTTTCCTGCATGCTTGGTCCTATTTTAAATCATGTTCATCAGAAAAACGTAAAATCGTTTTTGGATCGTTCGTTATTTTAAGAATTTGCTTGAATTAAAATTTTCAGCATTTGAAAGTTTCAAAAATTACAGGCAAACTTTTTTCAGCTGTGTTAAATGTTTTTACGTAACTCAATAATGTGAAAAGTTTAACCAAAGTACTTAAAAAAATTCTTAAACACGAATTTTACGATTGCTATTAAAACGAATTATGATAAATATTTCGCTCGAAAAACCTCGCAAAGATGGCATGGCAGTTCTTTAAAATTTATATTTTTTTTTTGTTTTAACATGAATGTAGAAATGTAATTGAAAAATTATTAAAAGAGTTTTAAAACTATTTTACTCGTTTGCAACACTTAAATGACAGTAAAGCTAGTTTAGTTTTAAACTACTATCCCCTAAATTTAAATTTCACCAAGTAAATCCCTTAAAATTTTTATTGCAAGGCCTAGACCGACGAAAAAAAAGTATAAAGGATTGTGTCTGAAATTGTACTTTTCTAAAAAAAAAAATTCTTTAATCAGGCTGTTAGATCCAAGTTAAAACAGACCGTCATAGTTCAAACGTACGAAAAAGCATGCAGACAGACGAACAAAAAGTTTAGTAAGGACGGTAAGATATGGCAAGGATAGCAAGGACAGTTATATATAGTAAGCACATTAAGGACAGTAAGATATAGTACGGACAGTAAGATATAGTACAGACAGTAAGATATAGTAAGGACAGTAAGATATAGAAGGACATAAAAGATGGGTCTCTGATATCATACTTCTAACGGAAAGAAGATAAGATAAAATTTGGTGGGAGAGTACTTAGGGGCAGAAGTATACCTCCAGCATGGCGATGCCTACTTTTCTATTTTTTTTTTATTCTTTTGAATAAAAAAAGTATGCATTTAATTACAAGTAGTATCAATATTTTTATACAATCATTATTTCTAACGTTTTGCAGTTTGTTGTCAGTCAGCCTGTTGAATCTTGGAAGAAAGAGTAAAAAAAAAAAAAGCAAGCTGGCTGGTACCAGAAAATCACGTATCACACAGCTTTTACAAATAATTCAAGAAACTAAAAAAAAGCGCCAATATTAAAATTTTATTCCATATTTAATTTTTAAAAACCTAACTTAGATATTTGGGGTTCTAGTACCAATACAGAATAATACTTTATACATTACTGTTTCAAACGCACCTATAAAACGTTGCTCTCTAAGTAAACCAAAATATGAGGTTTGGGTTTAAAAAAAAACTCGAATAACTATAGAAATATTTTTTAATTTTAATGGTGATTACCTAGTAAATCCTCCGTTGATGGTTTGATTTTTTTAAATTGTGAGTATTTCGTAATGCATGTATATTTTTTTAAAATTTATGAACTAACACACTAATATAAATATTAATATTGACCTTTTGGTTAATGCATAACTTTATATGACTTAAGAATAAATCATGAATTCATGTTGGTTTATATATATTTTAAATATAATAAATGCATTTATATTTATTTAAGAGTAAAACCTAATTAAACTATTTTTATAAAAAAGCTTTTCCTAAGCTTGAAAAAAGTTCCAGTCTTAATTAAGAACTACTTTATACTTGCCTAATGATTTGTTTCTGAAATAGTTTTCAATAAATATTAAAACTTCCTAAAGATTATAATACAGTCAACCTGTCTAGATTTCTCCGAGCTAATTCCAACACTTTCCAACTATTTCAAGCTTAATCTAACACACACCCTTAATCATCTGTCAATTATGGTACTATGGGATTAAATTTTAACATTTGATTCATTCTCAATTTTAGACTTTTCTTTAAATTCCAAGAATATAAACAGAATACAAACTAGGATTCTACCCTTGCAAGCAAGTTTTTTTTTTAAGTCATAAGATCTCATATTTAAGATTACTGAAAATAAGTACCACGCGTTTCAACGCAACTTCAATCTTTACAAATAATGAATATTTTGTTCTATACTATTTCTAGCCAGAATGTAAGCTTCGAAAAGACTCTCTTACCCCATCCCTTCACTGGTTTTTCGACGAAAAAGGGGGAACATCGCTTATCTAATCCTAGCGCGTTTGAGGTTTACAATCAAAACAGTTAGTATTTCCCCATGTAGGGTGGGGAAAAAAACCGAAACAGCTATAAATCTCCCCATTTCCAAGAAAACCGCACTCATGGATGGGGGAGGAAATGCTTTCCAAGCTTACATTCTAAATAGAAATGGTATAATATATTTTTTAGAAGTAAAGTCTTAATTATAGCTGTTAGAGCCACATTTGAAATAGACCGTCATATCACAGACAAGTGGAAAGGCTTACAGACAGACGGACACAAAGTAGAAAAGATGCTTTACTTCCCCGATGTTTTTAATAATGATTTTTAAATAAACTACAGACGGACGGCAAAACATAAAGACCGACGGACAAAATATTTTTTTAAAAATTGACTCTGATGCCATATCTTTCTATACAGGGTATCCGTAAAAGAATGTCCTAGTTTCAAATTGTAATAGTCTCAGCTCTAATCGTTCGACATCAGTTGTGGTTGAAGGTGACGAATAAAGAATAACTCCAAAAGTTTCAGATAAGCGCATGTGCTTGTACCGCTACATCGTTTTCACAGTTGCAGTGTCATCTATTCTATTATTCCGGATATTCGTCAATATGTAAGGTATCATTTCTGATAATAAAATGTTTTTCACAAATTTCGAATTATTTTTCGCCTTTCAAGGTACGGGTTTACCTGAATATAAACAGTATTCTTTGTTCAAAAAATGATTTATATACTACTTGTTATAACAAAAATCAGTTACAGTTAGTACACAAGTTTATCAGCGACTTATTAACTTTGATATCCGGCATATCTTCTGTTACTGTTCTTTGTTGGTTTCATGACAAATATATATTTTTTTATTTTGATCCGTCCAAAACAAATATCTAGGCATAACATCCATCAACCAAGACGAACAGTTACAATACATTTTTTTTTCTGAAATTCAGATAATCAACAACGCTTCGGATAATTGGAGTTCCACTGTACCAGTAAAGACCTTAGGTCATAAACTACGAAATACTTCGATTGCTAATACATTTAGAACCATATCAAACAACTCCTTTGCAACAAGTTAACCCTAACTACCTACGACCTACTTTCCCACAAGTACGAACTCTTAAAACCTATCGAATAATAGTCCAGCAGTCGTCTACTATCTGCCAATCTCAACCATCTGTTGCCAACTAACGACGAAACCGGGATCATCTTTCCCAAATCCCGGAAACCATCCACGAAGAAGGATTTAGGATTGGCATTTTGACATTCTCTTCATGGCAACAGTTATTCCGTGTTCCTGGTTCTCAACTTCGAGAGCTGTTGTTACAGCCCATTATTTTTTATAGAAATTTATGTTTTTCTTTCTAGCAGAGGGAGCTTATTTTTTCATTGTTTTATGGTTAATCGGATTAGAAAAGTACTGGGCGTTGCAGTAAGTCTGTAACTGTTATTTTTATGTCTTAGCTGCGACTCCATCAAATATGTTTTAGCTGTGTTCCCAATCGAATGTGAAAGTGAATAGATCTCGACGTGATATAAAGTTTTAACGCACACACACATTTATTCAAGTTTGTAATTTATTTCGTATTCCGTGACAGTTCATTATCAAGTTATGTTTTGATTTTGCTGGATGCTGAGGAGCCAAGTCGGTTAGGCACTCTCCTAGCATGCGAAAGGTCCCAGGCTCGGGTCCGGGCATCGCCGAAATAACTGCCGACGTATAAATGGCAAGTGCACCAAAAGCTCAATTGCGAGTAGCTCTATTGCGACGATAATTCAAACCTACCTACTTAAATTCGAGTTGCCTTTTATTATATAACGCTCTTTCGCACTTTTTGTTGTTGTTTTGAGGAGTTAATTAATTATATTTTGATAAGATTCGAGTGAACCAAAAGGTGAAGGGTTTCACTTAAACAGAATGGCTGTCGATTTGAAAATAAAAACCCGGTATCATTGTAATGTATATTTAAACCACGATCAAATATCATCACCTTAAATAAACGCCAGAGGCATTTGAATCCAAGAGAAAATTTAACATGCACTTTTTTCTTTCATTTTTTTTTCTTACTACCATCTGTCTTAATCAATTTAAACTTTTAATGAATAGCTGTATACCAAACTGGTGTTCTGTTGCTTCTGTTTTACTCTCAAAATGAGCAATATAGATGAAAATGATTTTTTTCTATTCAATCTTTCTTTAACAAATGTTTTAAACAACCAACAGCACAGCAAGAAGTTGGCATTTAAAAAAATAAATACGTATGTAAAATATTCTTAGAAAACTCATTTTCGAATACCAAAACATAAGCAAATCCATACAACAAATTACAACAAACCGTTTTGCAAACCTTATACAACAAACCGTTTGAGCAGTTGTCATCCACGACGTGAGAAACAACCCCATTTTAATGCGAAATAACTGTTAGTTTCTTCTTATTGAAAACGGGTAAAATGTCCATACGAGAGTAGGGATAAGGGATTCTTTATTGGTGAGTCCTTCAATCCACCTGAGTCACCCTCTTACCATTTGTTTTCGCTAAACAAGATGGCGGCAAAATCAAGATGGGAGAGACTTGAAGGATGTCATTAGCGAAGTCAAGTTACGGAATCTAATAAAGGAATTTGATTTAAAATGGGGCTCTCCTATTGCTCCTAAATTATTTTATTTTTTGACAAACAACATTTACAAAACAAGAGACAGCGTTCGGACTATTAGGAGGAGGAAATTAGAGAAGCTAATGATATGTTTGGTAGTTATCTCTGCAATTTGAAATGTCTGGTGTCATGGTTTTGTTTCTTATAAATGCTTATATAATTTTAATTTAGGTTGAGTAACGAAAAATATCGGAAGGACAATTTTAAATGAGAACAAATATTAAGTAGGCTCTGTTTTGCACTTTTTGCCCTTGTAAACTGGCTAAACAAACTTGTTTTAAGATCTACATTTTTTTTTAATTCAAAAGAATTTTAAAAAAATTAAATAGTAAGTATTGACATGGTGACGATGTCCGTCTGTCTGTCCGTCAGTACTTCTCTTCCTAAATCGGCTATATAATTTGGATCTTAAAAATTTCTTTTTTTTTTTTTGTTAGTAAGGTATCACCTCAGAAACCCGACTTTCATACATTTTGTCCATCTGTCTATACGTCCGGACGGACATCTACCTACTATTTGCTGGCAAATTTCCCATCGAATTATTATTTAAATTTAACTGGTTTAAAAAAATTAATTTACGACTGGGATGCTGCGCTTGGTGATTTTTTCCTAATGTGTATAAATCTTTCTTAGATGCGGTCTAGGTGACAGTTACGTATACTCGCACTTATTTACGTTGGATTAAAGAATCATGTCTTTTGAAGAATTAAATAATGTTTTTTTAAATTAAATGAAAATATCAAAGACATGGTAAAATAAAATTCACTTAAAAACAATTATGAAATAAATAGACATTAAATTTTTCCCTTTAATGTTCTTTGTTTAAAAAAAATTTAGATTTTTCTACCTGTTTTTTACCATTTCATTTTGGATGCATGGTGAATCTAGTCCACAAATTTTAAAATTTCAGAATAAAAAATATAAGTTTGGAACTGAAAGAGTTAACAAAATACGCGAAGTGCTCCCCCAATTGTTTTGAGCAGTGTATAATAAATGATAAATCCTATAATATTAAGTATTCTGTTAACTAATTTAAAATCTTAACTAATAAATAAGGAAACATAGGCATGGTACAACTATTAATTTAAAATAAACAGGACAACTTACTTCCATATGGAAAGAAAAGTGAAAAAATAAGTCTGAAAGTATCCTCTTCTACATAACCCTTTGGACATTCCTGCAAAGAAAATGTTTGATGACATAAATAAGTTTTGAAATAAGCAACAAAAAACTACAGAAATATAAACTAGTTTTATTTAGGTAGGTACTTTAACACTTTTTCCCAACAGGGCTGCTTTATCTGGCACCATCTTTTTGACTCTCGCAACAAATTTTGATGCTCTGATTACAATGAATCTACGTTCTTTTTATCTATTCCCCAATCATAAAAAATTGGTTAGTTTCAATTTTCATTTCTTCGCTTATTAATTCGTTAATTAGTATAAGCTACCAACTTCCCTTTTGCAAACATCAAGATTGACCTGGCAGAACACGCACTTGGTATTTTATATCCGGAGGAATTTTTTTTAAGTAATACACTTATGCACCCGACTTTTTTTCTTTCGACCCGACGACCCGAATGTGTGCCAAACCTTTAGATTTTATTAGAATGTCTCTTGATTAACTTATGGCATTATTGATAATCGTTATTGGAATAAGTCGTCAATGGCGTCGAATTTCAGAAATATAATTGGAATCGAGTTTGGTAAATCTATTGAAGCATTACAAATCAAATGAAGATTTCCAATAAATTGAATAATAAATCTTACAACGTAAATCGGCATGATTTTACTCCACGTGCCAGCGCTAAAGTTTCATTCAAATCTTTGAATTCTATTTTAACAGAATGCCAATTTTACAAAAGTTTATAATTCATTTGGTTTGCAAGTTTAATAATTTGCAGGTGTTTCCCTCTTAGGATACAGCTATAATATTATAAGTGTTATCTCTGGATCTGGTCTGTTATTGTCGATTATAGTATTATAGTCGAACATGAAGAATTGAACCTCTTGCGACCTGGCGTTCCAATTTGGGAATTTTTTTTAAAACCTCCCCACAAAAAATTAACACATTAATTAGTTCCGAAATTGGCCTGGTCCAATAAAAAAAGATCCAAATATCAGTCAGTAATCAAAAAGTTCTTTTATGACTTACTTTTAAAGGCATCTTGCCTTAAAAATAATGTTAAAATAATCTTTCAACTACAAATAAGTGAAACGACCTTTTTTGCTACATTTAAAGCACAAAAAAATTGTATTTTTAGAGTTTAAGACGTGTCCCTAAGCAACTATAAACATAATTTTTAAAAAAAATATTTGCAAAACATGCTTTTTAGCATACATTTGTATGAAAAGCATGCTTGGATTACATAAGAATATACTTGTAGAATTTTGCTCGAGGCTCGGGTCTTAAGAGGTTAAGTAAGCGTGCTATATGCATTAAATTCTTTTAAAAAGCAGAATGTCTATTAGATTCGTCAAGTTGAATTAATTGACAACGTAAAACAAATCCTCAAATTAAACAGAATCACTTAATCATAGCTTTTTTTGCGTTACAAAATTTCACTCGTGCAGAACTGGTTTTAATTAATAAAGCTGGTTTTAATTAATTTTGTGAAAAGTGTAGTAATGAAAATAGCCAAATACGCGTCTTTTAGCCGTTTGATCTTTAACTAAATGTTGTGTTTGTTGATTTTTTTAGGTATATATATATCTTGTGTTGAAGCTGTTTAAGATTAGTAGTTAGTAACTGTGTCATAAATATATGTATTTTTCTATAAGAGTTTATCTAATGAAAATCGAACTTATAAAATTTCTTTTCAATATCTTGCAAAGAATTTCAATCGTATAAGAAGAAAGTATGAAACAGAATCGTAAATTTATTATTTTGATTATGTGTTTATTATTTTATGAGTTCTTTCGCAAATTCAATTTATCTATTTATTACTTGCTTAATTTATTTGTTGCATATAGAATTAAATTTCAAAATTCTAAATGTAAAAGCTTCTTGTAAAAAAATCCACCAGTTTTCCTAATTTATATTATAACATCATTACATATTAATAAACGCTGAAAATATAAATTAAAAATATCACACATTTGTTTGTTCCGAATAACTTTAGAACTCCCTGAGTCGCAATGATAAATAACTAAATAATGAACCTTTAAACAATCCTAGTTTTCCTTCGTAATATCTATGATGACGTCATCTTTTACTAATTTATAAAAGAGTAATATATTTTTCTTAATATTTTCGTTTGAAATAAAATAAAGGTCATCAAGAATCGATAGAATTGTTTGGTCGCAACACAATTTTTGTATTAATTTAATGCTACTTGTAAAATATTGTGAAAAACAATTTTTTTTATTGAAAGTTAACACAAGTTTGCTTCGGAGTGTGGAAAGTTTCAAATAAGCTATACAACTTATCTCAACTACCCAATGGATAATTCAAATTATTACACTAACTACAATGTTTTTTTTTAGTTCATTTTGAAACTGTTGCAAATTATATGAACATTTACAAAATGCAAGTGTCTGACTTTATATAACACATTAAAAATTCAATTTAAGATTATAATTGCATAGCGCATTGACATTCAACCATCGACTTTAACAATATAAAGAACAGAATTTATCACCCAAGCTTTATTTCAGATTTTATAACTCAAACAATTCATACTTTAAAAAGTAAAGGAGATCTCTTTAGAAATATTAAATGATATTTGAAGAATATGGTAATATTTCCCAAAAAATATAGAAGGATTATTTGGTCTTTCTTTTCCTTAAAACAATAAAAACTCATGCTCAATATGCTCTATGATTTTTTTTAAAGATAACGATCAACAAATGTTGAAAGTTCTGAACAAAACTTAAGAAAATTAAAAAAAATTAGCATGAAAGCTTAGAATAGTTTCAGAAAATTGATTTTCATCTTTCCTTACAATGCGTTTTCTCGTTTTTACCTTTTTTGTCACTTTGCACGTTCTTACACTAAGCTCTTCATATGCAAATCAGAGAAAATTGACACTTATTTTACCTAGGAACGTTACGCAGCCCTGTTTTATAGTTTACTTTAATCGATTTTTAAATTATAGTTTAAAAATTTATAAATAACAATTAGTTATTTATTACATTAATATCTCGCTTCTATCACTAAAAATATTTTAAATTACACTTTATAGCTGCGCTATACAGTGGTGGCCAAAGGTGTGGACACTTTTTGAAAATTTCATGTTTTTCAATATTGTGTGCTTGTAGAATATATTAACTTTCACTTTTGGCAATTTTTATTACTAAATTCTGCATTAAATTACCTTCAATTTAATCCATGAACTTTTGTATTTAAGTGAAAATTAATATATTTTACAAGCACACTAAGTTACATGAAACTTTAAAAATGTGTCCACACTTTTGGCCACCACTGTAAGCCTTAGAATAATTATTTCGATAGTTTTTAAAGCTTAGATCATGAAAACTCTAAAAGGACGTTTCAGAAAATGCCAACTATTACTAAGAGTAGCATTATGCTGTTTCACCAGCGCCTTTGTAAAACTTTGATTCGAATGCCCATTTTATTGATTTACGAGTGTCACACTTTTGTATAGCTCAAAGATACAAAGTTGCAATATAACTTCACACTTTTAAACACCAATAAGTGCAATAAAATTGAATTTAGCAGTTTTAAGTTTAAAGTTGCGCCGATTCGTCAGCAAAGGGTGACTCTAGCCCAGGGTTACAGAAAATGGACACTCGACTAAAATGAACAACCCCTGCACAGTCATCCGAAACTGTTGTCAAGAATTGAGGAAAATTAGATTTGACATCGCATTTTGAAGTTTAGTGAGGTTGGGGATTTCGGAACTTTATTGCTGATATCTAGTGATGAAATTGATCTTTCAAGTCGTAAATTAAATAAAAGTTTAAATCTCTTGGTACTGTGTCGGTCAGTACAAATATCCAATACTAGCCCTGGGCAGAGGAGCCCAGTCGATTAAGGTTTTCGCCTTGCCCGAGGTTAAGGGTCTATACATCGCCAAAATTACTGCCGACCTAAACGCTTTCCGACAGAGCTATCGCGATCGTGTGGGAATAAAAGAGAATGTTCATGCTTTTCAAAAATATCGATACCGAAGCAGCTGGACTTGTACCATTAGTTATTTGTATAAAAAATGACTTGGTTTTTAAGGAGTTGCTGGCATCATAAACTTAAATCAGCGCCATCTGACGGGGTTTTAAAGGGATACACGGCCCGTGAAGTTAATTGTGCCCGACGAATAATACCTCGTATAGAGGAAGTGCATGATATATCGACCTCATTATTTAGCGGTTGAGTTGGGTGCCTTCTCAGATGTCGGCTCTTCTTTTGACTGCGATTCGAAATAACGACGGCCGTCACCAATAGCCCTTCACTCTCAAAAATGAATGCTCTAAAACGACGAAATTTTCCTTAATTTTGAAGATCCGTTTACTGGCAAATGCTTTGAGTTTTCGTTTCCTGAAAGTGTGGAAATTTGAATCGTCATTTTTATGAGGATTTGAATGTCGTCTAATCTAAATAAATATTTCGTCATTTTTGAGCATGTGTGAGTTCAACAATGAGATTCTGTTTCCTCAAAATCAAGATACAGAATCGTCAAATCACGATCGTAAAAGTGAGGATTCGCGTTTACTCAAAAGTCACGTGATAGTTTGACGAAACAATCCTCAAAATTAACGAAATGAGGCTTGAGGATTCATGAATCGTCAAAAATGAAAGTCGCGTTTACTCAAAAGTCACGTGATAGTTTGACGAAACAATCCTCAAAATTAACGAAATGAGGCTTGAGGATTCATGAATCGTCAAAAATGAAAGTGTTATTTCTGAGAGTGTTGGGTATCTCTAGTGCTGCGAACATTCAAACTAACTTTGCTAGCTCTCGTGAATAAGTAATTGCTTTGTAGCAGACAGTTCGGGGTTCAGTTCGCAACTCATAGCAACTTTAATTAAAATTTACATTCATTAATTAACATAAAATTTCATATCTCAATAATTATCCCTTTGATTGATACAGACGTATAAACCCGTCACCTGAATATCAGATTTTTGCAGCAAGCCATATATTTTTTTTAATTCTGTATATTTTCAATTTAACCAAATTTTTGAATTAAAACCATGCAGGAGTCTTATTATATTCTTCTATGAAAATAAAGTTTCATAAAATTTAAAGACATTACATTCTGAGTTAAAATTTCAAATCAGCAGTTAAAACATTGCAATATAACTAATTCACCCAATTCGCTTATCACTCAAAAGGGTTAAAATTTAACTCATTACCAAACTTAACATTTCACTTATCCAATTAGCTTCTCCATTACTATTCTTGAGGCTCAGGGGCTTAGTGGTAGTGCCTCGCATTGCCACGCCACAGGTCCGGGGATCGACTCTTGAATTGGGCGAGGTTGACCCATCCTTTCATCCCTTGAGTGGGTCGATAAAATGGGTACCAAGCATGCTTGGGAACTAATCACTGGGGGTTCCGCGTGAGGCTGACCGTCTTTCCGGGACATATGCCTAGTACACTAGAGCCCTAGGTCACGAAAGCTGAAATGGGCACGGTAGGCCTTGGCCCAGTAATGGGCTGTTGCACCGAGGAGTTTAGTTTATTACTATTCTTACAACTTCTTATTAGTACTTATATACATTACTCTAGGACGCCGATTGTCACCTATACGAGATAACTCACCTCAACCACAAGCCACAACCTCTATGCCGCTTTATTCCACATTCAAATGCATGTCCTTCGAACTTAATGGAGTTATCACCTAAACCGAGCACGATGTAGTAAATGCAAATTTCCCAATGCACGTCTGAATCACAGAACGCATGTCTCAAGTGCATTTGATAGCGCAGTCCCTTGTTGAGTCATGTCGTCATATTACTGAGGGTGTGTTTCGGAAGCATCGAACACAGCGTGGCTGTAATTAAAGCTGCGTTGTAAAATTTGGTAGTACTACTGGTCAGAATGTGAAATTTGACACGCGCACTCATGAGGCA
Organism: Hylyphantes graminicola; assembly: GCA_023701765.1. Classification (NCBI taxonomy): domain Eukaryota; kingdom Metazoa; phylum Arthropoda; class Arachnida; order Araneae; family Linyphiidae; genus Hylyphantes; species Hylyphantes graminicola. Next base: position 17,249,696 of record CM043111.1, read on the forward strand.
AAGGAATTTTATTAAACGAAGAGCGAAAGGAAAATGTAGGATATGGCTATATAACAAGTAGGTTTCTAACTGAATCTGTCGCTTGGCCCTTGTTTGGAACTGCTGTGAAATGAACTCTGTGTAATATAGTGGCGTATCGTTTCCGGCTGCCTATTTCTAGCCTCCATGAGGAGCTTTAACACAGCCAATAGCGCCTCGTAATTCAAAACCCTGGTCAAGTGACGAGGTCGACACCTGAGCGGGCACCCAACGGAACTTCGAGCGACATCGCACACTGACGCCGTCGGGACTTTGGACTCCACAAATTTAACTAGCACGTCTGTCCCAGTGTACTCGGGCCCATCCGTCACGAGTTGGATTTTCTACTCTTTCCCAGTCAGATATCCTATTTATAGGATGACTGGCAGTAGGTGGGATTCGAGCCCCCGCACTCCTGAGAAGGCTGAATCCTGAGGCGGACGCCCTAACCACTCGGCCACGGACGGGCCAAAATGAACTCTACTTGTCTGAACATTATACTAGTTTTCTGACTTTTCTAAAATTGCGAATGGCTACAGTAAAATGCTTTTGTTTTCGTTTTTAAAACGGAATAAAAATGTGAACGTTCGAAAATGGTCGTGCTGAGTATGACTGCGTGATTTTTATTGAAATTTCATTTAGATATAAATCCCCTGAACCACTTGAGCATCATACAAAACAGTCCTCTTCCACTCAATATTTGTGTTCAACAGAAACAAAAACGCCAAACATAGTATTACTTGTATATTAAACATTTACATTCTAAATTCATTTATCTTCCGAGAGTTCAATAAAGTTACTCAAGTCATTGTTATAAATGATAATAGTGATTTCAGTCTAATAAACATGTCTTCTTATGCTTTTTAAATTAACATTAAACTTTACAGAGGTTTTTTTGATAGTTGAAGTTCTTCGAATGAGAATTTTTTCTGAGATTTTCTATGTCTTCTAATTTTGGTGCATGGAATTTTTTTGGCGTATCGTGACTTGTGATACGTCGAAAAAATTCTTGGTAAAGGGTAGGGTTAGGTACATATACTTTCTGGCTTGTGTGCTTGATCAGAGACCCGCTTATAAGCCTTCGTCAAGTGAGACTGACACAGAAAGAGTTTTACTGTCACAAAGAGAGGAAGTGCACCCAGGGCGAAGGCTGGACTCGAACCCGCACCCGTTACAGAGCGCAGACTGCTGGCCTGCGATGCTAACCACTCGGCCATCCGGGCCCCCGCATCACACTTGCCTGCAGCATTTGTATTTTGGGCTACGAAAATGTGTGACAGACAGACGGGTAGAAAGACGAACTAAACGATTATAATACCTACCACTTTCATGTCATAAACACAGTGTGGAAGCTAACAAGGGCGAAGTATTATAGTCAGTATGGAAACCTTAGATTAAGGAAAACCGTGTGCTGTCGCCAGGGTTCGAAATTCACGGTTGTTTATCGTAATATACGACCGAAGTAAGGAGCCTAGTGGTCAGGATCCCGGACTCGAGATCGGAAGGTTGAGAGTTCGAGACCTGGTGCCACTGAAGACTTACCGAGTATACGCGGAGTACGTGCTCGTAAAATCTGTTGGGTCCGAAAGTCCTGTGGTCGGTCATTGCGCAGTTCACCATGGGTACAGGTTCCTGGAGAAAATTTCCCTCCCCTTCAGGGACATGTCTAAATTGTGGAGGTGGCGACAGATGGCAACATCTGTCATATGTGTTTGTGTGTGTCTTGTGTTGTCCTACTTGACGATGGTTTATAAGCGGGTCCTTGCGACCAAGCACACAAGCCTGAAAATATATGTCAACCAACCAACCAACTATACGACCGAATCCTTCAGTATAATGCCGCCCCGGTGGCTCAATCGCTAGGATGCTGGCCTTTGGAGCTGCTGGGGTCGGATTCGAATACCGGTCATGCATGGATGTTTGTGACCGTCAATAAATGTTGTTATTTGTCGATGTTATTCCTTTCTTTGTGACTGTAAAAATTATTTCTGTGTCTGTCCCACTTGACGAAAGCTTATAAGCGGTTCTCTGAACAAGCACACAAGCTGGAATATTTATGTACCATACCATACCATACAGTGGTGGCCAAAGGTGTGGACACTTTTTGAAAATTTCATGTTTTTCAATATTGTGTGCTTGTAGAATATATTAATTTTCACTTTTGGCAATTTTTATTACTAAATTCTACATTAAATTACCTTCAATTTAATGCATAAACTTTTGTATTTAAGTGAAAATTAATATATTTTACAATCACACTAAGTTACATGAAACTTTAAAAATGTGTCCACACTTTTGGCCACCACTGTACTTCCTTCAGTATAATGCCACCACAATATATTTAGTAACAGTTGTCACGTCTTGTTTTTTTATATGTAGAATGGAAGAAAATGTAAAATTGCTGTAGTTTTTTTAAGGAGACACAGTAGCTTCAGAATGGCAAACATGGCGATTTTTTTATTTGCTAAAATTAAAGTTTGAAATCTTCTAAATAAGTCAACCAAGTCTTAAAAATGTAGCTATATTCTTAGAAAAGCTATTCCATTTTTTATGCGAGAAGATGGGATAAAAATGCAAATGAATGAAAATTTTAAATGTGTTTTTCTCGGAGTTCATTTTTCCTTGATGACAATTTCTTTAAAACTCTACTTGGGCTTATTTTAATTATTTGTAAAAGGGCCAAGAAATTATGTATGCAGTCTGTCAAATATGTTAACATTAAGAATTGGTATTAAAATTGTTTTTAAAAATAATACTATTTTTTAAATTAAAGTCACAAATTTTCAAATATGCTAAAATAATTTATGGTTTTCTAGATAAATGTTTTTATTCAACAACTACTGAAGATAAATCAAACTTGGATGCCAGACTAGCAGATTTTTGAATTTTTTTTTAACATTGGTAGCACTTTTGAAAATTATCAAAAAAGGTATTTTTGGGGATAATTTTTTTACTAATTAGTGAACAAAATTCGACTCATTTTTTTCTCACTAAGCACCTTTATAAATGGCTCGTAATTCTACTCAATCTTTTTTTCAAATATGTTTTTACGAAAATAGGTTATTAAGTATGCATATTTAAAGTCATGTTTCATCTCTTCGTACAAATAATTATTTGAATATTAGTTATAAATATTCCGTCCTGTAGTAGTTAATTTTTAAAGGAATTTTTCATTGAAAACAATGTTAAAATAATCTTTTAGCTACAAATACGGCCTTTTTGTTGCATTTATCGCACAAAAAATTTTACTTTTAGAGTTTACGGCGTGTCCCCAAGTAACTATTAAACATAATGTTTTTAAAAAAATCTTTGCAAAACATACTTTTTATGATATAGTTGTATGAAAAGTATGTTTAGATTAAGATTATACATGTAAGATTTTGCTCGAGTCTTAAGAGGTTAAAGCAACACCTCTTCAGGACTTACAAACGTTGTCCAGTTGAGCATTCTTAAGGTAGGCGAATACCCAAAATTCCCCCAAATTCTAAAATTTTTACTCTTACTTTTATCTTTTCCAAATTTGGCATAGTGATTTCAAATAAAATGAGCAATGCTATTTAGGATATTTTTTTTATTTAAATATAATTTATTTGTTTTAAACGGTGTTTTTCTACTAAAAAAAGAGGTTTACGCCAACAAGTCTACCACATTGAATTTTCATCCTATGAATATTTATTATGTGTTAAATTCTTCGTTTTGAACTGATACATGCAATGACCCTCTAGAGTTACATACAAATTACAAGAAAAAAAGTTATTAAGAAAAATGTTATAAATTAACCACAAAAAAAGGATTTTTTTCGATTAACTTACACGTGGACATTTTTTTTTTTAAACCTGTGTACTTACACCAGATGTTAGAGGTTCATGGCACAGATATATATTGAAATAGCATCTGTGAAAAATTTCAGGTAAATTTATGTAAAACTTTTTATGCTAGAAGTGTTGGCGTCAACCCCTTTTTTTAGGTGAAAAACGCCGTTTAAAATAAATCAATTATATTTAAATTAAACAAAATGCATAAAAAGCATTGCTCATTATATTTGAAATCATTATGCCAAATTTGGAAAAGATTAAAGTAATAGTAAAAATTTTAGAATTTTGGGTATTCGCCTACCTTAATGTTGTTTATTGATATGTTTTTTTTTCTGTGCAAAATCCGAATACCTCCAAGACGAGGACAAAACCAGCGTAGCTGATCTCCGTAGATGACACATACCAAGTTTCTCCTCTTTCATAAAGAATTAACGGCCATAAATCGGTTAAATTTTGTATTCCTCTGTTGCTCCTCAGATCAGTTACAAGGCTCTATGGATTCTCTCAAAATAAAAGTGCAGTATTTCACATTCTGACGAGTGCCCAATTTATAACCATTTTGAAAAACAACTATTTTTTTCTTGCACATGTTCACGACTGAAATATTCATGTGAAATGTCTGGATTTTTTTTCTACCACATTTAATAGCAAACAATTCAAACATATTTGATAAATGAATAACACAACACTTTTATTGATTTTTAAAAAATACTTTAGAATAGTTTCCTCCCAAACATTGCCACCTACAGATCTAAACGATTTAATTCTTCACGCTTTTGTTGTCAGATATAAGGTGCAATTATGTTCCGTAAATCTCCAAAAAATATTCGAAACTTTTTTTATTATTTTTAAAAACATACTTTAATATTTTCGATAGTAAGGTAATCTAAAGGACCAAAATTTTATATAATGTAGGTATTCCTTACAAAAATTATTTAAAGTCCCACTGAATAGCAAAAATCATCAACAAAACTACTTAAAATTTTAAATTTCAAATATATATATACCAGATGAAAACAACTTCAAAATATCGCACAACTTTCCTGAGAATAACACTTATAACCGTATGTTGTGTAACCGTAATATAAGTATTTAAAAATTTATGAAAATAAATTTTCAATCTTAAACATCCAAAATATTTAACAAAAAATTATCATTTCCTGTCAACAGCAAAAATTGTTTACTTCTTCAGAGCTATAAATCGTTGTGCATCAATATTTTTGATTGAAATAAACTTTTCAGCTCTTAGAATTATAGAAGTATTTTCATTTTTCAAGACATGAAATTTGAAGATTTCATCGAAATCTAAACAGATATTCTTTAAATAAACATACTGTTCCTACAAAGAACATTACAATTTATTTTTAATGATATATACTAAATAAATTCCTTTGGTGGTTTTTTTTTGTTAGCTGGAGTTACATTCCTGTAAAAGAATGCAGATGATTTAATCACTATACGTACGAATCAAACTTCAAATACTTTGTCGAGAAAATCTTTGTTTAATTGTTGATATTTTGTATTTTTATGTAGTAGTATGCATCTATAAAATCGATTATTTTTATCAACCAAAATGCCTGTGCAATTTGACTTTAAAATCCGAATTATTGCAATTATTTTCGTAATAAAATGTTGTTTTAAATTTCATGTCGAAGCTAAGGCGACCCCCCCCCCCACCTTGAAACAAAATATGCAGCACAAAAACCGTATCTCATCATAATCATCATTCGTTAAATTTACAAGAGAAGTTATATTTTTTTTAAATAGGTTGAAATGGTGAATTGATTATGATTTTTGCTTATAAATAAAAAAAAATTACGGAACTATGCATTTAGCAAAGGATAAAATGCTAGTTCGAATTTGAACTTCAATAGTTGAACTTCATAACACCTCAAATTTCTGTTTATAACTATAAAAGCAAACTTAAGAGTATTATAATATTACTCTGATATTTCAATAACGTATTTTCATTCTCCAGTAATTTTATTTTTAATAAATAAAATATGTAAATATTTCTAATGAAATTTCACATGAATATCCTCTTTAAAGAAAAATTCTTATTAGTTTTTAATTTTTTGCATTCTGTGTTCTAGATTTTATAATCGTAGTTACACACAAAGTTTCGAATGTTGAGTTTAAAATTGTTTCCTCTTTCTTCTAATAGAGTTTTCCCTGAGAATCTTTTTAAAACAAAATGGGTATCTGTTAAGATTTCAAAGAATTTTCGATATTTATTGAACAGAGATATCTATTATTTAGATTTATTACATAAAATTCTAAAAGGTTTTTAACCCTATCTAGGCACTTCTGTTATAATTTATTAAACTAAAAACATAGCTAACAAATAATATTTCGCCTGCAACATAGCATCCTTTAAAATGATATTTTAATTTTCGTAAAATGATATTTTAATATAGCAACCGAATTCTTTTTAATGCACAGTTTTATAAAATCCTATTTATAAACATTCATACTTAGATAATCAATTCAACAATTTTCAGAAAATGACTTTGAATCCGACGTACTTCTAACATTTCCCCTTTACAAAAGATAAATATTTAATTTTGATAATAAATTAGCCTCTATTTACATAGGGAGTGGACGCGATAAATATATACTAATTCTAAAATTTTATACTTTAAAAGGATCATCATATCTGAAGTTTTTTATCTCTTTTAGTTCGAGCTGAAGAGTGGCTTCAGACAAACGAACTAATGTTCAAAACCTTTTTTTAGAATGAACCCTCTCCAAAACGTACAGAAAACGAAACATTTATTTTTCTGACTTTTTGGACCCCATCCCAAAATAAATAGTATCTTATATTTGAGATAAGGTAATTCAAATTAATTAAAATCCATTAATAGCTAGTAATCAAAATTATCAAGCATTTTATGGGTAGAAATTACTTTTATAAAAAACTTTTTTCACATAATAAAATCTAACGACACTTCAGTCTAAAAAAGAGGATTGTTCTCATTGTCTTCAAATATAAACTACAAATCAATTAAATAATTTTACGATTTAATTAAAAATGCTTTACTAATATTTCACCCATTATAACAATGTGTGATTTATAAGATCGTTAAACGATTCTTTATGCCTGAAAACTTATTCTTGATTAAAAAAAGAAAATTTAAATTGAGTTGTAATTAATTTAATTCTATCCCAGTGAATTGGAAAATTAGTTTTCTCTATTTGCAGTCTCTTAAATTTAAATTTTAAATGCTGCTTGGTTCTTGTCCAGAAGATATAAAGTTTTTAAATAATTAAAAAGTAACAGCATTTTAATGAGCCAAACTAATTTTATATATTTGTATTAGATTTAAATTTTTGTAAAAAAAAATGTAGTTAAGTAATAATATAGTTGAAAAAAAATTATTATAATATTTTAAAAAGATCGTGATAGAAATAGTTATGCAATAAGAGCGGTAAAATTGAACAAAAAATTGGCAACAAAATTTGCGAACATCAATATTTTTCACATTTTCGTTGGTTCGCTTTGAAAAGTATCTTTCACATAAAAAACTTTCTCAGTTAAAAACAATTTTTTCTTGATTTAAATTAACTAATTAAGAAATAAAAAATACACATTACGCTTGTTGACAGTGTTGACAGTTTTTTATTTCATTGTCGTAAATTTTATTGAAAAACTACACTCTTGAAACAAAAGAGTGAAATCCACTCCAGTAGGAGAAGTGCATTTTCTAGACTGTAGGAGTGAAATTTAACTCAGACTGAGTTAAAATCGCTCGTTCGTTTTAAGAGTGTATATCTATTAGAACTGTTTAAAAAAAATTAAGTTTCGATACAAAAAACTGACATTACATATACAGGGTGTGACAGGGGTGACATTAAATATACAGAGTGTGACATTAAATATACAGGGTGTTAAATATACAGGGTCATGACATTAAATATACAGGGGGGTTATAAAATAACGCTCCCTATTTGGAGTGGTCTGTAGCTTGAATGAGTAATCCAAATACAAAAAACTTTGAGACACTTACTAATCAAGAAGGGGGAAAAAGAATGGAATCATAAAAAACAAACTCGTCACTTGACCAGGGTTCTAAATTACGAGGCGTGATTGGATGTGTTGGCCGTAATTATCCGTAATTGGCTAGTCCTCGTAATTATAACCTTGGTCAAGAGACGAGTTTCTGTGTTATAATTCCATTCTTTTTCGTAAAAAAGAAACTCGTCTCTTGACCAGGGTTCTAAATTACGAGGCGTAATTAGCTGTGTTGGCAGTAATTGGCCATAATTGACGACGTTTCGTAATTTAGATTCTAGTCAAAAGACGAGTTTTTTTATGATGATTATTTTTTAGAATTTTGTCTTTTTTATGATACCATTCTTTTTCCCCCCTCTTGATTAGTAAGTGTCTCAATTTTTGTTGCATTTGGATTATTCATTCAAGCTACAGACCACTCCAAATAGGGAGCATTATTTTATAACCACCGTGTAAATTAAATATTCTTAAGTGATTCTTCCACTTGCAAATTTTGATTGCGTAAATATTCGCTTAGAATATTAAACTGTTTTTGTTGTGTACAAAAACATACCATGAAAATGTAACAATATATTTTTATTCATGTCTTTTATGCAGGATGTTTATTCAATGATTTTGCCGGTTACCGAGACCACGAAAAGAAGGTTTTCCGAAGACATTTTAAGAAAAAGTTATCTTGTTAAAAAAAGTTAATGATATATACTTTTAATGATGCAGAAGATATTGATAGTAAAAAATATACAATATCATCATGTCCTAAATTATTTTCACTGTCGTTATAAAGTACTAAAACTGAAGAAAAATTTAGTTTCAATAGTAAATTTTATGTAACCAAGGAAAAAACTATTTCCCGAATTATTTTCACTGTCTAACATTAACAAATTAAACTAAATCATTTAGTAAATTGTTTATCAGTTCTAAAACTGAATAAACAATAAATTTTAATTGTAGGTTTTATGTAACGAATTCACAGAAGCAAATGAAAACTTTCTGCTCAATCCATTTCATCCATCAGCAACAGATGAAACAAATACACTTTACCATGCATTATCTAACGTAATAATCAGAAAATTAACATCAGGCAAATTTTTTCATATATATATCAACAAACAGCTATAACATCAGAAATAAGTGCCAACAATTTTCTGTTAATTATTTTTTTATAAATTATCTAACTCCTCAGGCAATTCGAACCTAAATAGATTCTTCTTCCATATTTTGATATCTTGCGGGAAACTCAGTTAAGCAAACCGGAACTTTCGTCTGTCAGCTATTACGTGATACTCTGGACAGGTGGAGCATTTAGAGTCTATCCGGAGGGATACCGAATATATTATTTAACTAGCACCGACTGATAAAGAGGTTTGGGGAATTTATTTTCTTGAGAGGCATTGGTAGCTCCGTGAATCTAATGCAATACTGTCGAATGGGGGACTAATGCCCAAGCTTAGGGGCTGTGGAGCCTAGTCGTTTAGGCACTCGCCTAGCATGCGATAGGTCCCAGATTCGGGTCCGGGCATCGCCAAAATAACTGCCGACCAAAAAATGTCCGACGAATAATACCCCGTGTAAGGGAGTGCACGTTAAATATCCTTCAAAGTCCTAACGCTGCGTACGATGTCGCCCTTAACGGTTGCGTTGGGTGCCTATTCAGGTGTTGGCTCGTCACCTGACTGTGGTTCTAAAATACGACGCCCGTCGCCAATAGCCCTCGTGTAGCTCGAGTGCGACGATAATCCAAACCTAACCTAACCTAACCATGAATATAATGCAATACCTTAAAGGTAATAACTTCTCTTTATATAAATACTGCTTAGTGGCTGAGAGGTATTATTACCTGTTCGCCACATAAGCCATAGTTTGCGGGTTCGAGCCCCGGCTAAGTGGTCAGATTTTCTGGATGGGAAAATCGGGGGCATGAATATCATTGTTTTTACTATTGTGTTTGTCATACTATTGTTTTATTTATGGAGGTGAGTACTTTTTATACTATATTTAATTATTGGTCATTAGGAAGCTTTTGCCGATGGATGCTGGTAACGTTGGTCCAAGATGTAACTATTTATTTATGGAACTTTGCACTTTCAAAATGCATGTAAGTGTGTATTTTGTTAAACTATTTTTGAAGAAGTCTTATTTTTATGATTATTCATTTTTGATATGATTTTTTAAAAATCTAAACGATTATAACCCTAAAAAAATAACGATAAAATGCAAGAAACGTACAACATTCTTAATAGCTTTGTAGAAATGCCAACATTTTTAAATTCTTAATTACGAATATATTTTCTTCCTTTTATAATAAAATCGCTTGCTTTTTACAAAGATATTTGTTATTAATTCTTGCTTCTAAAAATAAGTTCTTTTCCATTAAAAATTGAAATTTATTTTTCTTTTAGGCGACAATCAATGCAGGTATTAATAGTGTAATATCATTTTACGAGGTACTGCAATGTAAATGATAAGTTGTATACCATTTTTAATAGCTATGTATTTTAAAACTTAGTTATTTTTATGTTTGAACATAATAATTTTGCTATTCATTTTGCTATAAAATCCTCCATCCTATAAACAGTCTACATTTTTTTTAAGTCAGTTCGTAGAATTGAATTGTATGATTTCCACAAAACAATTTTTGTAAACAGAATTAAATCCTCAGCTTTTAACAACGAACGTGTCGTATTTTAAAGAATTTAGCTCTTTTTTTAACAACCTAGAATTTCAAGGAATCACGTTGCAATTATAATTGCAATGTGAGAGAATACTCTAGCATAGAATAGTTTTTAATTCTGACCGACAAAACAATCGAATTTTTCTCATCTTTAACTGTATTTTCTATTGTATTTTTATAAAATATAAAAATGAAAAGAAGATGGAAAACAGAATACTTATTTTTCAAATATTAATGCTGCAAAACAATTTTTTTTATTTGACTTTTTTGTTTCCTATTTGAAAATAACACATGGATTTAACAATTTTTTTAGTACATTTTAAAAATGAATTTAAAGGATGATAAAATACAGTTTTGTGATGTTTTCGTATGTTTTAAAAATAACTTTTCATAAACGAGCTTCACTTCAATGTTTTAAAATCTTAATTTCTAAATTTTTTAGTGAAACCACTAGTTTCCACTTAGCTAAAAATGCATCTGATTTTTTTCTCATAAATTACATTAATTTAACCCTTTCAGTCCCAGTGATGCCATTTGGCATCATCACTTTCAATATTTTTTTCAAAATGTTTATGTCCCGCTATGACATCCAAACACACATCATTCGATTCTTCACATTTTGTTCTATCAGACAAAATTTTACTTTTATCTCAATAAAAGTCAGAATTACTATTTTTTTTATTTAGAAAATAGTCAACAAGAGTTTCTCCTGATTTTTGATAAGTTCACTTCAGTTCCACATATTTAAAACACAATTTAAACTATTTCGGTTAAAATAATTACTAAATTTTTTTTAATAATATGTTCAGATACCTTAAAATATATAACTCGAAGTGTTTTTAGGAAATATATATATTTTTTATTTTGTTGTTTTCCACAGTTAAAGAATTTTAGCATTGTTTCAAAAACCATATAAAAAATTTAAATGGATTTTTCCCCCTATGGAATTCGTATATTTGACCTAAAATAAGCTTATTTTGTGAATATCAGATGTTTCTGTAGTGTAGTAAATTTTTGGGACTGAAAGGGTTAAGTAAGCATGCCTCTAAATGGAAACAATGCGAAGTTAACGGGTTCCCAGTAAGGCGGGACCATACTGCTAGTAATTAAAATAAGCACACGGCAAAAAAAAAAATACAAAGTACCCTCTGAAGAGCGAACTCTGCGCTCTTTTGAAAATATCCAATAATAGCTTTTAAAAGAGAACTATATTAAAAAAATTGAATTGAAAAATTGGATTTGAAACATAATACGCAGAGAAAATTGTCATAAATCATAAGATTTCAGCAATGCGCAGTGCTATTACTATTTGAAGAAAACATTTACACGATCTCTTTTGTGCGAATTTCGTAAAATCAAATCTTAAGTACAAAGTAAATATGCTCCTAAAATTTGGAATCTGTTCCTTTAATAGTTTTTGGGCTCAGAGTTGACACTTGAGTCAGTCTGGACTTCTACCTTTATATACATCGATTATTTCAGTTTCTTTTGGAGTAAATAGTTATTTTTTTTTATGCTTACATAAATTACATTAATTTAAGACTTTCAAATGTTCGATAAATGTATCTGTAATAACTTTATTTAATGACTTATATCACATTCTAACATTTTATGAAACTTATTACTGGTTTTTTTAAGTAATACATAAAAATATTATTCAGAAGATTTTAAAGTACAGGTACATGACTCTTTTTAAATAAACGTCCAATAAAAACATTAATTATACACCAACGAAATAGCACTGCACTGTAAAAAGAAACTGTTGTTTTTACAGTTAAAAACTAATACTGAACCGTCTGCGATAAAGTTACTCGGTCGCAAAAGCTAGTATTGGGTATTTCATTTTATAAGGGAGAAACTGTTAAATCAACAGTTTTTCCCTGCTAAATTAACAGTTTCTTCCTGTTAAAATTACAGTTTTCCTGCAAAAAAGTTGCAGTTTTAAACTGTAAAAAAAGTTATTAACTGGAATCAAAGTTGACAGTTTTTAAATGTAAAAAACGTTATTAACTGGAATCAAAGTTGACAGTTTTTAAATGTAAAAAAATTACAGTGTGCGCTAATACCTCGTTGGACATAATAATTCAAATATTAAAACAACATTACAAATTAAATCGATCCAACCAATTGAAATGTAAACAAAAAAAATATTACATTATTTACTCCAAAAGAAACTGAAATAATCGATGTACAGGGTGGTTATAAAATAACGCTCCCTATTCGGAGTGGTCTGTAGCTTGGATGAATAATCCAAATGCATCAAAAATTGAGACACTTGCTATTCAAGAAGGGGGAAAAAGAATGGAATCATAAAAAACACAGAATCCTAAAGAATAATCATAAAAAAGAACAATCATAAAAAACAAACTCTCCTTTTGACCAGAATCTAAATTACGAGGCGTCGTCAATTATGGCCAATTACTGCCAACACAGCTAATTACGTCTCGTAATTTAGAACCCTGGTCAAGAGACGAGTTTCTTTATTACGAAAAAGAATGGAATTATAACACAGAAACTCGTCTCTTGACCAAGGTTATAATTACGAGGAGTAGCCAATTATGGCTAATTACGGCCAACACATCCAATTACGCATCGTAATTTAGAACCCTGGTCAAGAGACGAGTTTGTTTTTTATGATTTCATTCTTTGTCAGCCTTCTTGATTAGTAAGTGTCTCAAAGTTTTTTGCATTTGGATAATTCATTCAAGCTACAGACCACTTCGAATAGGGAGCGTTAGTTTATAACCGCCCTGTATATAAAGGCAGAAGTCCAGACTGACTCAAGTGTCAACTCTGAGCCCAAAAACTATTAAAGGAACAGATTCCAAATTTCTGGAGCATATTTACTTTGTACTTAAGAGATGATTTTACGAAATTCGCACAAAAGAGATCGAGTAAATCAAAAGCTAGCCGTTTTCTTCAAATAGTAATAGCACTGCGCATTGCTGAAATTTTATGATTTATGACAATTTGCTGCTTATTATGTTTCAAATCCAATTTTTCAATTAAATTTTTTTTTAAATATAATTCTCTTTTAAAAGCTATAATTGGCTATTTTCAAAAGAGCGGAGAGTTCGCTCTTCAGAGGGTACTTTGTATTTTTGCCGTGTGCTCATTTTAATTATAGAAAAGCTTATATTATTATGATATATTGTATAATTGCTTTTTAAATGTTGAAAAGTGGAGTGTTTTCGAAATCAGATAAAACATATTTTTGATTGAAATTGATTGATAATATTTTATTTGTACATCATTTATTATAAGATTTAGTAAAACTACGCCTGATTCCCAATATGAACACCTAATGTCCGCATTGGAAGTACAAGAAATAGAACTTCAAATTCACAAATTTATAACATATCTGTTTAATTCGATTTAATTTAGCTAATAATTAACTTTATTTTTTGTGATATTGTAGGTTTATGAAAAGCCACAAAAAAAATATCTCTCTCTCGTCTGAAGTACACGTTTTAAAGTCATTTACTCAGCTCTCCTCCCCCGCAATGCGGAGCTGGGGAGCCCAGTCGGTTTGGCATTAGCTTAGCATACGAAAGATCCCAGGTTCGGGTCCAGGCATCGCCAAAATAACTGCCGACCTATAAACGGCCCGTGCAGCCAAAAATATCCAACGAATAATACCCCGTGTAAGGGAGTGCACGTTAAATATTCTTCAAAGTCCTAACGCTGCGTACGCTGTCTCACCTTAACGGTTGCGTTGGGTGCCTATTCAGGTGTCAGCTCGTCACTTGACTGTGGTTCTAAAATACGACGCCCGTCGCCAATAACCATTGTGTAGCTCCTCTAGTGCGACGATAATTCAAACCTAACCTAACCACCCCCGCAATACTATAAAATATTTTTTGCCCCCCCCCCCCATCTCTTCTAATGTCCCTTGAACGAGTGTCTCTTCCATCCCATATATGTTTCAAAAGAAGTCCCCTGCCCTTAATATGGGGATGCATGCCCATACTATTGAGAGATGGTTCTTTATGTGGACACTTGTTAGCATTTTTTATTTTATTATTTTAATTAAACCAGAATAATTACAAAGTCACTAATTTTAATGTCTATTGTCAATAGTCCAGGAATTGTGGTCATAAATATTTAAAGACATGTGACGTGCACAAGGAGGGGGGAAATAGAATTGCTGTCCAAATCGGGTACAGGTGCTATAATATATTATACTTTGAAGGTTTACTTTTTTGAAATAAATGAATTCTATTTACTATCTATGAAATGTAACAAGAATGAAAGAAAGCAATTACTAATTTCATTAACGTTTTAATAGATTTTTAAACATGATAAGCACTGATTTCTGATTAGAGTTTTAATATTGTTAAGGTTGAATAAATCGCAAAATAAAAAAAAGTTGCTTGTCAAGATCTCTAAAATAGAACACAGCAGACGGAAAGACAAGAGTAAAACCGGAACTACACATAAAATTATGGAAATGCTGGAATAAAAACTGTAAAAAGTTTAGTTATCTGAAACAAGCCAATGAAATAAATTTAAATAAATACTTTTAAAAGCCAATATGATTTCAAAAATCAAACTAAACTTAACCCTCTTATGCATAGTGTTACCGTTTGGTAACAAGTAACATAATCCACTTTATTCTATTAAATTAGAGCTCCTCCAAGATAAATCTGTGTTTTTTTTCATCCATTACATTTCATTTTAAAGTTTTAGTTACTAATAATCCTCATAGATGACAGTAGTAAAAGTGTATTCGAAATTAAAGAGTGAGGTTATTAACTTTTGTGAAATTACGTTTTTGGCAGTATTCAAAGAATAACAATATTAGTACTAAATACTAATAAATTGTTTTGAGAAATTAATCATGGTTAAAAAGGGTTATTTTGAAATATTTTTAGTAGTTTTCTAGTCATTATTATCAAAATTGGAATTTTGCAGTTGGTTTTTGTCATGTGGAAACTTTTTTAAAAATTGAAATTATTTAAATTCTAATGCAGATATTTTTTTTAGTATTCTTCTCATAATGTGTGAGTACTAAATATACATATATATTTTTTTTGGGATGAAAATAAAAATTCATGCATTAGTGGGTTAAATCTTTTGACAGATGAGTGTGAACTCTTGCTTGGGGGCCATTTTCCCTATCGAAGTGTTCAGTTCTGTGCATTACACCATGAGTTTTTTCAGCGATAGCATAAAAATGAATTTGCAGTCTCTCTTTTACATTCATAAATATTTGTAACGCATTACATTACGAATGGTCTACTACACATTTTTCTGCAGCAAAAATAGCTTCAGATTAGGAAACTCCTTTTAGATGAATTTTTCTTCGAAAGAAGCGTTACTATGGATACTGTAAATATATCTGAGTCGCTTATATTTGTCAAGTTACATTCAAAGAATGACAGAATATTTAGTTTTCTTCGTCAATGACTTTAAGATATTTGGTGGTTTTTTGAACTGAAGTACTAATTTTAATTTGAATACAACTTTAACTTGGTAATTCAAAATGACAGGCACAGTATTTCAATAGCCTTAAGTTATGAGAAGATCTTTATCACTTCTAAAAAGGAAAACGTTATAGAAATGGGTTGATTGGGGCAAAAAAAATGATTTGAGGGCATTTCAAAACATGAATTAAAAATTAATTATGCTGAATTATACAGAACAACATTATTAAAAGTATTTTTAAAATATTAACCTTCTAAAACCTTACTTCCTATAAATTTAAATCCCATAACAACTATCCCAATTATATTAAATAAAACGGTCTTCGTATACCAAAAACATAATTTATACCATACTATCGTTTTGCCATTTTATAAAAATCAAATTAACTTCGATTCGGTGTCCTCTTTAGATAATTATTTGATGATAATATTAATGTTTTAACCAAGACTTAATAAGAAAAAATCGAGTTATGTCATTTTATTAATAAAATAAATTCCCTTACATGATTACCTAATTCAATATTTGTTTTACGATTTTTAATGTACCTACAAGTTATGCAACAGCATTGATAAAATAATATCGTTTTTTCTAAGAGTAAACAATAGAAGCAGTAATGTGATTTTTTTAATGGGGCTGCAACATTGGCGGTCAAGCCTTTGCAGACTCGGTACATTCCCCAGAAAGGAGAGCCATTTTTTTTTTTTTGTGGCACCATCTAGGCGACTCTCGCTACCAATTTTGACGCACAGATTACAATGAATCTGAGCTCTCCGTGGATGTTAAAGTATGCCGAGATTTTATTTTGCCGAGAGAACCCAGGCCAAATGGGCCTTTCAGGGATCTTTTACGTGTCACATAATCATATGACATGCTTGTCCAGAATTTTCCCACCCAGAAAATCCAACGACTCGGCCGGGGCACGAACCAGCGATCTTGGGCTAAATAGGCGGACACGTTTAACCTCTCAGCCACTGAGCCGCCTAAGCCTGCAGCACATTGGAGCGTCGAGCGGAATGCCGAGCGAACAATCGCCGCGTCAAACCGGTCTAAGGGTGGTTTTCTCTACTGCGCAAGCGCGAAAGAGGAAAACCGCGGCGAACAATTTCCCGATCGCTCCTCTGAGCGATTTTTGGGAGCGTTGTTTAGAAACCGCTTTCGCGCATGCGTAGTTATAGATATTGGAGGTTTGTTTGGTCCGAGGCCGAAAAGCTGATCATAAGCTTCCATTCATGACGTTGGAGAACACCGAGGATTAGTTTAGTAAGAGGAACTAGATTTTTCGGCATTTTTTTACATTGTTTTGCATTTAATTTGTTATTATTTAATGATGGTTTTGCAATGCATAAAATCTTTTATCATATTTAATATTTCTTTTAATTCTCGACGTCAAATTTAGTACACCAAAGGAAAAATTGTATAATATTTTCTGAACCATTTTAAATCTTTCATCAAAATTATGAAACGCACACAGATAATTAAAAGCTTATTGGTAAATTTCACATTTAAGTAAGAAATAAATACTTTAAACAAAGAGTGACTAAATGATCAAGCAGCTTCTTACATTCTGAGCATGCGCCAAAGCGGTTTCACCACGTGAAAAAATTCGCCACTAGGACCCGGGCGACAAAACGTGAGGGAAAAAATTTTCGCCGCGGCTTTTCTTAACGCTTGCGCAGTCTGAAAAATCGCTCGCGTCAAATTACGAGCGGGAAACCGCTCCAATGTGCTGCAGGCTTAATGTGAAAAATAAAAATTACTGGTTGACGACAGTTTAAATGCCAGTTGACAATTGCCTTTCTGAAATCTTGTTGCAAGAACTTGAATTATAATGATATTATCAAACACAGTAGATTAAAAAAATAACTTTAAGTTTTGTCATGAGTTGGATCAACCGCAAATTTTGATTTGGAGGCAACATATTTTTTCTTGTGATGTTTTTTTCCTTGATATTTTTAATTTTCTAAAATTGAATTGATTGTTTATCATATTCAACAATATATTCTCAAGTATTTCAACTTTTATTTAAAAATAATGTGACTAAATAGCACTAAAATATGAAACATAAGTAAAAAACAATTATATTATATAACTGTTTCAATCGCTTTTTTGCTCAAATTGTATATTGAATCCTGACACATGTAAATCAAAAACTCTTATAAAAATTTTGATTACTGAAATTAAAAAAGTATTAAAAGTTAATAATGTTTGTTATCTAACTAATAAAACGTCCTAAAAAAATTTTAAAAAATCTCCTCCTTTATCCTTGAGTTTCGACTTAATGGAGATCATTCGTCATTTATCCCTCCCTTGCTTATTTTTTCCCTGTTTTTACTTCGGTAGTTTGACCCCATTTTGAGCCATTTGTTTTGAATCTTATCTTGAAAGGGAAAGAAGAGAAGCCATACCTTTCTGCTGCGTTAGTTGTTTTCCTAGTCGTTAAGGTGTTTTGAAAGTGTAAGTAATCACTGAAAAACAAAAGACCAAGCTCTAGAAGTTATGATGGAATAGTAAGCAAATAAAGAGTTACGAAGATTATTTTGAAAATTAAAAAAATTTATTTTTTTTTATATTTAAAAAAACTAGGAGTGTGTAACGCTACAAAACTTGCAATTACCGCTATGTAAATCCTTGTCCTAGCCATACTATAGACGTATTCGTGCTAAAATTCACCGGAGTGCCCGAGAACACTGTCATATACGTGCTCGCTAAATCTGTGGAGTCGAAAGTCCCAACTGCGTTAGCGTACGATTTCGCTCGAAGTTCCGATAGGTGCCCGCTCAGGTGTCGACTTCGTCACTTCATTCTGCATAACGAAGCGTCATTAGCTGTGTTAGAGCTCCTAAAAGAGTCTTGAAATAGGCAGCAGGAATCGATTACATTACCCATTACTTCATATTATGTAATTTAAAGTAAAAATAATTTTTTTGAACTTTTAACCAAAATTATAAAAACTTCAGATCACTTGTATATGCCTTACTTGAAATCTACTGATTTGCGTTGCATGTAAAAGTTTGATAAAATTAAACTTAGTTCACTCTTCGTAAGTGATTACTCATTCCTTGGATGGAATTTTTTTTTCTTTTAGAGTGAAATTCTCTTAGATAAGTGTTTGTTGAATTGTACTGAAGTGTTTTTAGTGTCATGACATTTTTAGATGGATGAGAGTTTATCAAAAAAAAAAAAATGCTCTACTAAAAGCCATTAATAATTTGGGCATATAAGTACTTATAGCTCTAGAAGTAAACCTGGACAGAAGATATCTTAGTTTTTATGATTTTATCCAAGACATTTCCATTTCGATAAATAACCTTAATGAATGAAACAAAAAGTATTTTCTTGAAAACGTATTAATAATTGAAAGTTAAAAAAAAATAGTTGTAAATAAAGAAAAAGAAAGTTATTAAATATGCTGTGTTTAAATCCGAGCGAACTCCTTGACTATTCAAACTCCAACCTTTTTTCAACTTTTTAATCACGAAAACAAAGGAATTTAAGCTCTTTTTTAATATTTCAGATACTAACTTGCGGTGTTTTTTTTTTTTTATAAAATATCGAATTTCGTACAAAATATATTTGTAAACATCTTAAATCTAACCTTTAGAAATTATAAACGATGGAAATTAAAAAATCTTTTATGTTTTGATAAGCAGAAAATTGCTATTTTTTAAAAGCATGGATTTATTTGGTTTTTATCCATTGACATAGATTAAAGAAAATAACAAGAATAAATTTTATTGTTCTACCAATTAACTTTTTAAATTTCGATATGTTTATGAGGAAAAATTAATCAAGAGTAATGTAAAAACTCAAATATTTTAATTAATGTCTGAAAGTATAGTAAGCGTTGAAAATGTACACATTTTAAGAAGGAAAATATTTTATTTAAAAAGTAGACAGTTGTATACACTGCAAAAAACTATTGTTTTTAAAGTTAAAAACTGTCAACTGAAACCCTAGTTAAATACTGTTGTTTTTTAGGGTTAAAACTGTAATTTACGAGGTATATCAACAAAGTAAGTTCCGTTTGGTTAGATTTAAAAAAAAAGACATGTACGGATCATAGAGATAGTAAAACCGTGCGCTATCGCCCACTATCTAGATGGGAAACGGAGGGTAAAATCTGTTTCCTTTAAACACCTCAGCATGGAGGACAGTTGCGTAGAAAATGACAGTACTAAAATTGCGCTTTTATTTAGAAGCTGTTATCTTGGAGCTGGTGGCTCTTTGAAATTTTTTGCAGACTTGGATTGTACTTTTATGATTCATGAATCCTGATCATTTTTTCGATTGTTCTATTTGTATTCAGTGACTTAATTTTAATGTCAGACTCAATTTTGAATGGCATTTTATGATTGGTTAGGCTTCACGATGAATATATAATCAATAATTCCACAAATTATCAATAAACGACTACGCAAATTTCCGGTTACTTAATAATATTATTTTTGACACTCTAATTCGAAATATTTGCAGTTATCAACTAGAATCAACTCAACAATCATGATTCTAAACAAAAGCGCACTTTTAGTACTTATTTTTCTCCGCCAATCACCGCCATGTTGAGGTGATGCTTTGGCATAAAATTCCCTCTTGTTTCACCATTACGTTTCTCCTCTAGATAGTATGCCATAGAGCACGATTTTATGGTGCGGTTACAGAAAAAAAATTATGCGTGGCAATTACTCCGACTCAAAGAGAAGAAATGTCATTTTCAGATAGTTTCTGCCAATAAGTTCTTTGTAGTACTGCTTTAAAATATCAGCCTTAATTGAAAATTAAGCCACCTGTGAAATCAGATCTGTGATTCATTTTCCAAATTCAAAGAATGTTAAACCAAGTGAAAATTATCTATAAATCTGCGAAGTTTATGGGGAAATTTCTCTGAGTGATTTCAATGGTTAGAAGATGGGCCAGACAGCTCAATGGACGTGATCAAGTGCACGATGATAAGAAGTAAGTAGGCGCCCATGTTTAGTTATGGATGAACTGCTTCACGCAATTGAAGAGAAGGTATGTTAGGTTAGGTTTGGATTATCGTCGCACTAGAGCTACACGAGTACTATTGGCGACGGGCGTCGTATTTTAGAACCACAGTCAGGCGACGAGCCAACACCTGAATAGGCACCCAACGCAACCGTTAAGGGCGACATCGTACGCAGTGTTAGGACTTTGAAGTATATTTAACGTGCACTCCCTTACACGGGGTATTATTCGTCGGACATTTTTGGCTGCAGGGGCCGTTTATAGGTCGGCAGCTATTTTGGAGATGCCCGGACCCGAACCTGGGACCTTCGGCATGCTAAGCGATTGCTTAACCGACTGGGCTCCCCAGCCCCAGAGAAGGTCTGTAAGACCGTAAGTTTACAATTAATGGTCTTGCTGTGGTATATCTACAAATCTCCCAATCATTAAGTCCTGAAATTGTTGCGAAAAAAACTGAAGAATTGACATGTTTGTGAAAAAAGCAAGTTATCATTTGGTTGGAAACGCAGGCGGTAACCTTCTGCGAATATACTAGTCATTTATGCAACAAGTGTGAAAAGGAATACTTTTTAAAACTAGTGGATTTTATTTCCCGAGCGAGTGAAATAATGACACGTGTTTGAAAAAGTATTACTTTTCACACTTATTGCATACAATATTTTTTATAATTGTGTGAAAAAAATCATTGGTTCAAAAAAATTTCACGCGCATTTATATCTATAAATGAAAGCAGATTGATAAATATCTGGATTTTATTAATATTACGAAATAGAAATTTTAACTTAAAATGTTGGCATCTTATGAGTGAAAAAAAAAGTACTTTTTCACTGCTTTTGGGTGAAAAAAGTACTTTTTTTTTCACTGTTTCAAAAAGTTTAACTTTTTGCACGCGTCTTATATTGAAATTTTAATGTAAAAGTCGAATTTTTTTACGCAATTATAAGAGAAAATTGTGCCACGCTATTGCAAGTGCTTACAAAATTTTAGAAGCTGTGTAAAAAATTAGTTTATCACTATGCATATCCTTAATCTACGTAAAAAATACATCATAAAAAGCATAATAACAAAGATTTATTGGAATTGTAAAAAAATATATATAGTTGTTTACAAAGAGAAAGTAATAATTTTTACTTTATAAATAATTTTTCTCCCAAAAAACAACAGAAAATAAGGCTGCTTAATTGTCAGGCCTTTTTATTTTGATTAAAATCAATGGAGCTATGGAGTGATGAAGCGAAAGGAAACTACACTCCTTGCCAAACTAAGTTGTGTAAATAGAAATATGCTATGAAGAAGATCCTTCCACGCATGTAAAGAGTTCCATAAATTATTTGTGAATCCATCCAGAAAACATGTTTAAAACTTTAATTTCGTTTAAGATCTAACAGATTTGAATATTATTTCAGAAAATTTGGCAATTTTATCAGAATGAAAAGTGTATTTTTGTTAAATTGTATTCAGATCATTTTGTATGTATATTACCTTACAAGAGTTGCAAACTAACGGACCAATTGCGCTTTTTACTCTTTGTTAGGCTGGACTCTTTGTTAGGCTCCAAGTTAGGCTGGCACGGAGTGAAAAATTCCGAAAACATCAATGTGTGACATCACTTAAGAGAATCAATCAGGAAACAGTTTGTTTCATTTAAATTCTTCAATAACAATCGTTAATAAATTCGTTAATAACCTTAAAAAGAAGCTTTTCTTTTCCAAATTCATTCCAATCAGTAGACAGTTACTTTTTTTTTTCAAAACAGTGCACGAAAACTTACAGTGATACTTGAAACCAAAATTTAGCTCTTTAACAGTGACGGAGGTAATTAATGACCAATTAACTTAAGATTGTGGTTTCTTTAATTAATTGTAAAATTAATTAAACGACTATTGTATCGCTCATTTAATTATCGCATTTTTCAATCAATTAGTATTTTAAATCTGCTACTTCTTTCTTCCTATTTCGGCTTCGTTTGAGTTAATTTAAAACAATCAAATAATTTGTAATGGTTTTTTTTTTCGGTTTAGTGACTAGGCAAGACACTCAACGCTATCTTACAAAGACATCATACACTGTAAATAAAATATGTTGATTTTACAGAGAAAAAAAACATATTTACAGAGTGTAACACAGATCTACAGAACGAACTGGTTTTTTTTTCTTTAAAGCGTTTTTTTGTACTAATTTCTGTAAAAATTCGTTATTTTTTGGTTTAGTAACTAGACAAGACACTCAACGCAATCTTGCAAAGATATCATACACTGTAAATTAAATTTGTTGATTTTACAGAAAAAAAACATATTTACAGAGTGTAACACAGATTTACGGAACGAACTGTTATTTTCCTTAAAGAGTTTTTCTGTAAACATTTCTATAAAAATTTGTACTTTTTTCTGTTCAGTGACTAGATAGACAAGACACTCTACGAAATCTTACAAAGATATCATACACTCTAAATAAAATCTGTTAATTTTACAGAAAAAAGCATTTTAAGAGTTTAACACACCATTTACAGAACGAACTTTTATTTTCTTTAAAGAGTTTTTCTCAGTCTGATTGATTTTCACTCCTCCAGACTGGAAAATGCACTTCTTCTTTTGGAGTGGATCCTTTGTGTGTTAAACCTCCGACAGGATCACTCCAAACGAGCGATTTTAACTCAGTCTGAGATAATATTCACTCCTTTCCAGTGTCGAAAATGCACTTCTCCAACTGGAGTGGAATTCACTCTTTTGTTTTAAGAGTGTAGATTGTTATTAAAACCATGCAAAGAGTGCTAGACTGCAATCGAATAAGCATTTTTATTGTTTGTTGAAAGCTTGTGTGCCGATAATGCTCAGTTAGGAAAGCTTTGTACTTTAAATCTAAACGTCCATAGTTCGATCCCGGGTTTGGCAGTTTCTTAACCTTCGATAGTGCGGCTGTCAGCATCTCCCCATGTCAATGGGGGTCTAATTTTATTTTGTTTTTTCTGTTAATAATTTACCTGTTGAAAAAACTTTTACGTTAAATTTATAAATTGTTAGTATATAATAATCATTTTTCATCCGCAAATTTTACAGTACTTTTCTGGCAGACCAGCTGGCAATTTTTTTCTGTAAAAAAAATTTCTGTAATAACAATTTTTCTGTAAAAATTGAAAAATCTGTAAAAACTAACAATTTTTCTGGAAAATATAAAAAAAAATTCTGTAAAAAAATAAAAAATCTGTAAAAAAAAATTTTAAAATTATGCAGAGCAACCACGCTACATTAGCCCTAACTTCAGCCCCAACCAGCCGGCATTGCGCAAACCCACCTGTTTGAAGCTCCTGTACATGAGTTGAAGCTCCTTCTTCGTAAACTTGGTAATCCTGATAAGTTCGTCGAGGCTGTGCACGATCCTTGGCCGATCAGTATGGGGGTGCCTGCCGCCGTCCATCGGGCGGCACCCTTACGGACACGTGTCGGCAGCGCGATTCGGTGGCACCGTCTCCCGAACTTAACTAACCCTAACGGCCCTTAAGTTGGAAATGGATGAAAGTACGTGGGAGATTCGGGCGGAGGTTGGCGAGAAGAGACCGGGGAGTTTTCGCGCCAAATCACTGGAGAGAGCGTATTTATAGAGTGGATTTAATAGTGAAGCCTTAGAAATGTGAGGGTTTTAGGGACTGTGGAGGTTGGCGAGATGTGATTGAGGAGGTTTCTCGCCAAATTTCTTGAGATAGTATTCAAGGAAGGATGTAAATATGAAACCTCAGCAATGTGGTGGCTTTTAGATACTGTGAACTGGGTTACAAAGGAAGAAGGGGTTTCAATTTTTTTTTTAAATTTACTCCTACAATATTAAATGTCCCTTTGTATAGTGGTGGGCAGTAAATATTTATCTTTCATGGCCCAGTAAACAAAAAACTGGTCTTGAAAAATTTAATTCAATCGCCCCAATTTGGTAAACAGTTTATTTTATGTACGGATTTCCATTTTCCAAAAGGACATATTAAACAAAATGGTTTTTACTTTAAATTAGTTTAAAGTTAAAAAAAAATTTAATAGGTAAAAAAATTAGTTGAAATGGGTAAATAATTAAAAAATTTAATAGGTAAATGCAACATGCAAGCTAGAAATACTTGTAAATATATCTTTAAGACATTTACAAGTATTATTGTATTCAAGTTTTTAAAGTCAATGAAAAAGGGCTATCTAGAAATTGTTTAGTGCAACAGTAAAAAAAGATGTTCATGATCACTGCAGTACTAAAAAATATTTCAATACATCAGTAAAATGCATTTAAAATAAGTCGATTATTTAATAACGCTAGGCTAACTTAAATACAATATCGAAAAGGCAGAAGCGGGCGAATACGGAACCGCATTCCATTTTTCACCCTGCTAGTTGTTTTCACTGCTGCCACACTCCATGCGTAGTGAAACCAGTTCTACAGAACCACTTTTCATAGAAGGCAGGGGACAGCGAGAAATGCGGAAGGTCCAAAAACGCAACCTAATTTAACCCTCTAAATGCAAGAATTTTTATTTTCATCCCAAAAAAATATATATGTTTCTTTAATACTCACACATTATGGGAAAAATACTAAAAAAAATTAACTGCATCAGAAATTAAATAATTTCAATTTTTTTTAAAAATTTCCATATGACAAAAACTGACTGCAAAATTCCAATTTTGATAATAATGACTAGAAAACTACTAAAAATATTTCAAAATAACCCTTTTTAACTATGATTAATTTTTCAAAACAATTTATTAGTATTTAGTACTAATATTATTATTCTTTGAATACTGCCAAAAACGCAATTTTACAAAAGTTAATAACCTCACTCTTTAATTTTGAATACACTTTCACTACTGTCATCTATGAGGATTATTAGTAACTAAAACTTTAAAATGAAATGTAATAGATGAAAGAAACACAGATTTATCTTGGAGGAGCTCTAATTTAATAGAATAAAGTGGACTATGTTACTTGTTACAACAGTATGCATTAGAGGGTTAAAATTGAATAATTAGACAACTATAACTAGTGTTTATAAACTTTGAGTATGATAACTATGTCTACAGATTTTACATGATCTATTAACCTGTTAATTATGCGTATTTATTGCCTATCAAATATTACAATGGCAGCCATTACTATCAATGGTTGCATTTTTAATATCAATGAGGTCACATATTTTTTTAATAAGTACGAGCTAAAACTATAAAATTTAAGTTAGAATAATATATAGGATATAAAAGGCTTTAATACATTTTGCATCAGCCAGTTGTTTTCCCTGCCGTTACACTCCATGCGTGGTAAAACCAGTTCAACAGAACCACTTTTTACGTCACGAAGATAACAGCGTGAAATTCGGAAGATTCAAGAGGCAACCTCCTTTTGAAATAGAATCACAGACAACTATGACTGTGTTGAATATAATCTATTAGTGTGAAAACTGTGTCTACATATTTTATCATCAGCTATTTACATGTCAACTGTGCATATATTTTGCCTATCAACTATTAGTATAAAAACTATGCCTACCTATTTACATGAAACGATTAACATGTCAACTATGCATATCTACGACGCCGCGGTAGCTCAGTCGTGTGAAGCGTCGTGCTCGCATCGGAAGGGTTGTGGGTTCTGTCCTCTGCAACTCTCGCAATTCTGATGGTCGCTGGGTCGGCGCTTGTACTCGGCTAAAGACCGCCGTGTTGACTAATGGTAGCTGGGGCACGTTAAATATGTCATGGTCACAAAGTCCTCCATGTTCCCATACCAAATTAATACCTCTAGGGGTGCCAGATCAGGGGGTCATCGGCCTTTGATCTGGATCAAAATTCCGATATGTGAGTAAGAATGGATGTGTGAAAGGGACCTTCCTGTAAAACGGATGTGTCATGCTGACGGGCAACAGTCAGACTTCCTCCCTTGTGGCGCTCAATAAAAACGGGAGCCGCCCTCTTCGCCTTAAATCATGTAGTCCTCTACTCCAGGCTCGGTTACCGAGTGGCATTAGAAACAACATCAATATAACTATTAAAATGACATCTTTGAGCACCTATTTTCCATCAGCTATTTACATGTCAATCATGCACATCTGTTGACTATCAACTATCAACTATATCATATATATTTTTAACTTGCATTAAAAATTGTATTTGATTAATGATTCTCATAAATAATTACAATAGTTGATAGTTATACTTTAGCAACTATAACTATCAACTATCAACTAACTATTGTAATTATTTATGAGAATCATTAATCAAATACAATTTTTAATACAAGTTAAAAATATATACCCTACAAAATATTTTTATTGCATATTTTTATAAATAATTTCATAACTTTATACAAGACATTTTCATTTGAGGTTCAAATTTTGATAAATAACCCAAGCAAATTAATATTTTAGTATAATAAAAGCGCATTGATAATTAAAAGAAAAATCCTTTTCAGTTTTGAAACTAAAAAAATACAGAGTAAAATGCTACGCCATGAGAGAGATATGTCGCCAATTATGGGTAGAAGGATATCTTGTTTCGGTTAAGGCACGTGCGAATGACGTGGAAATCTTTCCTTTCACAAGCCCGAACTGTTTTCTCCAAAGGATGAAAGGAAAACATCAAGGAATTTGA
Source organism: Hylyphantes graminicola (assembly GCA_023701765.1). NCBI lineage: Eukaryota > Metazoa > Arthropoda > Arachnida > Araneae > Linyphiidae > Hylyphantes > Hylyphantes graminicola. The sequence continues at coordinate 17,277,233 of CM043111.1, forward strand.
TCGAAATATATTCTTGGGACAGAAAAAAAAAAAGAAATATCCACTATTGATTTGGGTTAAACATATTTAGTTCTTAGTAAAAGTAACTAAAAATAAGAAAAGTGAAATGAGTAAACAAGTTTTTAGCAATGCAATCCAAAAAAAAAAAAAAAACAGTTGGTTTAGTTCCTTTATTAGAACTATTGAGGTGAAACAAATTTGAACATCCCTTGTACGCTTAAATGTTTGGTTTCAATATAGAAATTATGTAATAATCAGCAATACGAAGCATTCTCGATAAATACTAGAACAAGATCATTTTTGCACGCAATTTTTTTTTAGTTTAAATATTATTCTTATTGTTGACTTTAAGTAACTATTACTTGTAAAAAATTATTATTTTCTAGGCAAAGTTTTTACAATGCACTGAAATAAATTACATTTTACACAACTATACAATAAAAACCTGTATTAAAATTGCAGTAATTATATTAACAATATAATGTAGTTTAGTCAAATCGCAAAGCATCTTCACCATAATAGCAATTTTAAATGAATATAAGTCCTATCTCAATGTAGTAAAGCAGTTGATAACTGTTTAGAAACTTACTAAAAAAGTAACACATATAATCCAATACGTTGCACAGATTAGATTTTTGGGGGGCAGAAGGGTGTTCATTAGCCGGTTTATGGTTTCGCCAGTTTAAAAGTCACGCGGTACCCAAAAATTGGTAGGGGCTGGGGAGCCCAGTCGGTTAAGCACTCGCGTAGCATGCGGAAGGTCCCAGGTTCGGGTCCGGGCATCGCCAAAATAGCTGCCGACCTATAAACGGCCCGTGCAGCCAAAAATGTCCGACGAATAATACCCCGTGTAAGGGAGTGCACGTTAAATATCCTTCAAAGTCCTAACGCTGCGTACGATGTCGCCCTTAACGGTTGCGTTGGGTGCCTATTCAGGTGTTGGCTCGTCACTTGACTGTGGTTCTAAAATACGACGCACGTCTCCAATAGCCCTCGTGTAGCTCTAGTGCGACGATAATTCAAACCTAACCTAACCTACCCAAAAATTGGTCAGAATATCGATTTTTCAATTTTTACTTATTATTATTTACAATACTTTTTAAACATTAACTGAAAGATTCATAAAGGTATCTTCTGTAGAAAAAAAGTTATTAAATATTTTCTGGAGTCATTCCTATAGGTTTGAATACGTATTTCGTCTTCTTTCAACCTTTTTGCTCCGTTTCGCGTTTTTCAATTCTTGTGTTTAATAAATCCCTAGGGCTTTTTTGCTAATTAAGTTAGAATTTTGAAATTTATAACCTGTATGTTTATAAATATGGTGCACAAATTTGTGCATGGAATAAGGTCTACTATGTATAGTTGTTTTTTTTTAAAGAAAATTGGAATTTAATTGTAATTTTTTTGATTTTCAGTATAAATACAAGTTACTTTTTAACTCTACTTCACATTTTAAAAACCCTGCATAGTTCTAAAACAAATAGTACTAAACACAAACTATTAAAGTTTGGTGAAGTTATTCTCAGAATAAAAAGAGTAGAGTAGCCATTTCAAAATTTTGACTCTTTTTAATAAATGAAAAACTACTTGTAAATATTTGTTTTTATCGCTACAAAATTTTTATTTAGAGTGGACATTATATAAAACCACTTATATTTACAAGTTTATGTTATTATTTCTAGCGATAACGTTTTGGGTACCGTAGTACCATATCCCCCTAATCCGTAAGTATTCTTTAGTTGTGTTATTTCAAACAGCTAATACATACCCTCGTAGGTTAAAACCTTAATCAAGGGAAAAACGCTATTATGTTATGAGGAAGTTCTTATATTAATAACTTTGGTTTCTTGAAACTCATTTTAATAGAAATATGCAATCTTTGAGTAATATCATCAGAAAAGTTTTTACATATTGTGTTCCATTTACATTTATTTAAATTTACTTTGTTCATACATTCATCTGTTCATCCATTTCATATAAAGTGTTTTAGATGAGTCTTAGCAACTTCAAATATATGTAAGGTATCTATTGTAAATTTAACCATACAGCAATTTTCGGACCATTCTTTAATTTTTAATATTATTCCTATATTATTTTAATATATATTCTTATTTTTTAATATTTAATTGTTACTTATTGCGTTGGGTGCTTACACTTTGTGTTGGTTTGTCATTTTACTGTGCACCTCTTGCGACCTGGCGCCCCTATTTGGGAGGCATTTTTTAAAACCTCCCAACAAACAATTAATACGTTAATTAGTTCCGAATTTGACTTAGTCCGATAGAAGAAAATAAAAATTTCAGTGTTCATCCTTTGATTATAGGTATCAGTCATTTATTTCCATAAAAAAAGGAAGTTAAACAAGGGTCAATACGATAACAGAGTTCCTAAAAAATTATATTAAAAAAAAATAACAAAAGTTCTATTAGTAGTTAATTTTCAAGGCATTTTGCCTTAAAAACAATGTTAAAATAACCTTAACTATGAATAAGTGATATGGGGGCTTTTTTGTTGCATTTATTGCACAAACAAATGTGTATTTTTAGAGTTTAAGTCATGTTCCTAAGTAACTACAAACATAATTCTTTTTTTAAAAAAAAATATCTTTGAAAAACGTACTTTTTAGCATATATTTGCAAGAAAAGTATGTTTAGATTAAGAATATACGTGTAGGATTTCGCTCGGGTCTAAAGAGGTTAAATTTAAGACGCCCGTGGCCAGAAGCCCTCGTGTAGCTTTAACGCGACGATAATTCAACATATCCTAATTTAAACCACTTTTTTTTTCAGAATCAATACTCTCCTACACTCCGTACCACTCTAACCTGGGTAAAAATAAAGAGTAAAAATGCAGACGGAAAAGCGCGGTTGGTCCGTTAGTTGGAAACTATTGTAAGGTAATATTTACATACAAAATGGTCTGAGTACAATTTAACTAAAATTCACTTTTCATTCTGATAAAATTACCAAATTTTCTCAAATAACGTTGAAACTTGTTAGACCTTAAACGAAATTAATATTTTAAACATGTTTTTTGGATGGATTCGCAAATAATTTATGGAACATATTTACATGCGCGAAAGGATCTCCATAGCATATTTCTTTTTTCCCAACTTAGGTTGGCAAGGAGTAAACACTCCCGTATAAAACACTAAATTTTCATTTCGCATTTCCACCCTCATCCCAATACTTTCAGTACCTCATATTTCCTGTTAGATAATTGAAAAGTGAAAACATTTTTATCACTTTTATTTCTACTAACCATACAAACAACTTGAATATAATTAGAAAGTGAAATGGGATATTCAATTGTGTGGGAATTGGCTTACGATCGCGTGAGTGTCAAGCGATAAGTTTGAAAATCTAATTACGAAAATTAAACTAAATTCCTAACTCAAAATATTTCGAAAACAATTTTCAAGCACCCAATTATGGAGTTATTTGATTTAAGATTTCCGTCTACCCTCTTCAAATATACAAACAGGAAATGCTGAAATATTTAACGTATTTGTCAAGAAGGCATTGTTTAACTAGAATTGAAATTTCATTAATCATCATTTGGTTGAAAAATAAATTATAATTAATTCTAATCTAGCTTCGACACTCTATGTAATTGCCTCTACCTTCTATTGAACGTATTTTATGAAAGTGATCTATAATATTTGGCAATAAGCATTAGTATTAATAAAACAGAAAACTTCCTTATCTAAATATCTAGTAAATTGTCTTACCATATTTATACTTTCTCACTTACAAGTGAAATATAAATAAGGTTTTATCAAACAATTTCGGAGATTAAACTCGTCGTTTTTTTAATGGTCGATGCATTTTCTTGTAACTACAATTTTCTATGTGACGATGACTATTAGAATAACGGTGACATAAAATAAAAAAACAAATAGTTTTTCGTCAATAAGGGAACATTTTAAAGCAACCCTTTGGCCCAAGCTTTGCTCATACAAAATATACATGATTAATTTGTTTGAGTATTTTATATACAGTTTTTCGACATAAAATTAAAAAAAAATTGCAAGAATTAAGCATTGCTGTTGGTTTTAAGCCTGAACCGGAGTTAGACTTAAAAGCAAAAGTTGCAACTATACCTGTGTAATCATCATGCAGGCTACAAATAGTCATACCCTCCTCACTAAATATATATATAATTTACCATCACTGTGTTATTTTAAATGTGCAGCCATCAACCTGTATACTGTGAATTTTCACATTATGTAAAATCGAGAGTGTGGTACCGGCGAAACCGTTCTCTTCACTAACAGTGGTAGGGCGCACCCATCTTCTCTGTTTAAACGCTATTGGAGTAAGTTGTCTGTGTGACTCTGTAGAACGTGAAGACATCTATTTGCTGTAAAATAAACGTTAAAATACTGTGATGCAAAAACAAATGTACCGCAAATATAGTACTGCAATTACACAAGTTTTTTAAAGGTGCAGTATATGTGGTAAGTTTCAGTTAATGTATGCGTGTGGATCAAAATACGTCGACCATTGTATCATACAATAGAGTTTCAAACACAGATTTATCCTAGTCAGATTCAAATCTTATTTCGTAAATTTTATGGTCGAGCAAAACTGAAATTTTTACAACCTTAACGGCATCTAAGCAATGAAAAAACATATACAATTTCATACGCGGCTCTAAAACTAAAAGGTATATCGTAAACGGAGCTTTATAGACTCGAAATAATTGTTAAAGAAGATTCCCGTTCTCTATAATTTAACTATAAACAAAATTTGTTCCGCTCCAGTGAAGTTTATACACGAATGTACCCTAGTTATTCCTCTCCTCAGTGGTAGAAGTGAAAACAGACTTTATTATGCACTAAATTTTCAAAAGTTAGACTTAGTTTAAGGGGGTTCAGTATGTTGTATATCAGCAATGTTAAATTATCCAATTACAATGTACCTTTTCACAATAACTACTGATCAGATCATCTTAAAATTCTCTGTGTGTGTTATACCAACCTTATATATTAATCTGAGGTTAAAAGTTTTTTGTAAATAACTGTTAGATTTTTTTAATAAAATAAGTTTTAAAGTACCAAAAAAATCATGAAATTTTTCACTTTTTTGCCCCAAAATTTTTTTTTCACTTCAGTTTTATTAAAATTTATAACCTCAGATTAATCTATACTATGTATTACATCATATAAAAAAAGTTTATGGGAAAACATAGCATAGTTTTTGAGAAAAGGTACATCGAAGTTCAAAAAATCAAGTTCTGAGAAAAACGCGTTTAAAGTGTTTATTGTTAACCCATTTCCTTACGAAGCCATGAAATATTTTTCCAATCGTCTTGATACTTTGTGACATTATTGATAAAGGTTGTAATAGTATTTTAAGCCAATAATTTTTGTTTTGATTTGTTCACCGATTTTGGGGTACTGAACCCCCTTAAGGTTCTGTTAAAAGATTTTTTTTTTTAAATGAGTGAAATATTAAAATTTCGTCAGCGTTTTCACACTACATTTCATAATAAATCAGCTTGAAGTTTCTAATATTAAGCAATTATTTATTTGCTTCCAGGAAGTAGGGGAGAGTGGGGGAATAGCGCCACCTTAAGGGAAATTGAATTTTCATGCAGAATTGGTGTTGCAATTAATGTAAATTGTAGTGAGCATAGCATACTACAGTTCATAACCTATGTTGTGGAGATTTTTTTTTTAAACTTAAATCTTTAATAGAAATTGAATAAAACTGTTTTTTCTAAAATCTTGCACAGTGGCGGGATTACCTCGGTACCTGGGGTAATGCCGCCGCATCAATAAACAAAGCAAATAATCTATAAATAATGGGAAATAATATAATAAAGCATTACATGTAGTGCTAAAGTAGGTTTAATTAACCTTGGAATGGCGAATTGTACAGGGTACAGCTGTTTTATTAACTTTCCATTTGCAACTAACTATGCGGGTTTTTTTTTTAAAAGTTTCGTTGGTATATTTGGCCAGTTCAGTTATTCTTTTTCGGATACGTGGGATCTGGAACGAAAACTAATAGGTTGTAGTGTAGGGCCAATATATGAAATTTCTATTTTACGGATTATGCCGCCATCCTTTTGCATGTGGCAGCATAACCCCAGAGTGATGTGGCGGCATTACCCCAGTAAGGCAAAATGGCATAGACGGCTTATTTGAAGAAAGGTAGATAGCGTCCAAACTAACACCATGATAAAATAGCCAAATAATTACTCTTTTCAACGATATATAACTGATTTATCTAACTTAGAGATAACAGTCACTTATCTCTTATATAATTTCATAAGGCCCAAAATTAGATAAAAATCACTAAAAACCGTGTTTTTAAATAACTTTACATCAGCTCACCGCACGGCCATTAGCGTCTGTACTACAAATTACTTTTTTTCCTGCTACAGGTCAGCGCTTACAGCCTCCCCCCCCCCCCCCCCACACACACACACACACCACCGGTGAGATTCAAATTATGAAGATAGTTAATTATCAGCTTAATATAAATTTTAGTTTTTATTGGAAGCATTAATTGTAGCTTCTATTCTTTTAATAATAATTTATCATCGTTTTACTTTAAAAAAAAATTAACACATCTTGCCCACACTAAAATTAAAATAAACCTGAGCAATGAAATGCTTAATAGACACATGACCTAGCTCCTCATCCATAAAAAAACTTTTAAGCTATTCTTCAAAAAGTTTTGTATTATTTTTAGACTAATTATTCACGAAATTCAATACCGTCAATATTATGGAAACTTTTCTTTAAGAGTCAGGAAAAGATTTAGTCCGTTATTTCTCACCATAGAATTACCCTGTTTTAATTATGTTGAGAAAGTCTGCAGAATAAGCTTAAATTTCCTGACTTTTTTTTTAATTGCTTTCTGACTCTGACAGCACTGTAAACAATATATTTTTTAAAGACGTTCTCATTTTTAAAAATGACTGAACTAGTTGCTAATCTCCTGAGATCCGCGTGGCAAGATGCATCAATCGGCGGGATTTTTAGCTTCTCCTACAGTTGATCAGAACCGAGAACTTTTGATATGATCGTGTTCATGAAAGGGCATTTAGTCGACTGCACTGATCAACTCCACTGGCCTGAAGAAAAGAACATATTGTTCTTTTTATTCGTTGTTCGCTTAAACAGTATCCGCATGTTTTTAATCTCCATTTTAAGATGACGATAGAAACAAAAAATTAGAATTTAACTCTTTTCTTTTTTTTTTTATTCTTCTTCAAAGTTTCGAAAATCAAATAAAACATTAAGAAAAACGGCACTGGACGTTTTCTTACTTCGGAGAAAAACCACAAGATCTCACATGATTCGTCACTTTTAATCCAATGAAGGAGGAGGCATGTGTAGGATGATTCATAACGTCACGTGTTCAAATGAATTAATATTTCTTAGAAATCATCATGGTTTTATCAAACCTAAATTCCATTAATTACATTACTTTTTATTTATAAAAAATCTTGTAAATATTTTTGTAACAGGAAATTCTGAAAATTGGATTGTAAAATAACAGTATTCTAAAAAGAACTGGAAGATTTTTGTCCACTGTATGAGCCGTGCAGTTGACTTGTGTCCCATGAAAGATATCTTCTAGTTAAACCAGTAAAAAAATTTTAAAAAATCGAAAAATCGTAATTTTGCAGAAAAAGTTTGATTTTTACTCTTTTTTCGATAGTTTTTGGCCAAATAAAAAGGCTTTTGAAAATTTGCTTGGCACTTATCGGATTCCACTAGAAGTTAATATAATACTACATAGAAGACGCAGACTGAATTTCATAAAAATCAATTTTCTTTTTGAGTTATATTTTCCGTCAGTTTTAAAAAAAGTAGTGTTGAGAAAAATGTATTCAAATTAAGTTTTGGCACACCGAATGTGTATGGTTGCAGAGGCTTACCAGCATGTAAGCAGGGTCATATAGTTGTCTTTTAATACGTTCGTAGCACTATATCTTGTCTATTTACTATGCGAGCCCTGGGGCGCAACTAGAAAAAAATCCTGGGGGGGGGGTTCAATTTTTTAATGTTAATTTTCAATTTTAATTATTTTTAATTAAATTTAAGTGCAATTTCATTTAACCGTAATTAAATTTAATTGTAATTAAAATTAATTGTAATTAAAATTAATTGTAATTAAAATTAATTGTAATTAAAATTAATTGTAATTAAAATTAATTGAAATTAAAATTGATTTTTAATTTCAGGGCTCCCAACAGATTTTCAACTTGTCCCTAGGGAAAAAAGGGACTCAGCATCTTAAAAAAAGGTAAAAAAGGGACCTCAAAATAACAAGATATGTGATATCTTGTATTCTTCGTAGCAGGTAGGGGGGCACATTTTTAGGGCTAAATAAATCAATTCATTAGTAATTGGAACCAAATGAGGTTTATTCTCTTACTGTAGTGCTCATAAGTATTTTGACAAAACAGTTTTCGTCATTAGAGAGCACAGCCTTGTAAAAGATCCGTAACATTTCAGTCTTGTGAGCAAAGCGCAGCAGTTGACATCTAACCACTGCTGAAGAATGTTGTCAAGGTAAGCACAGGTAGAGAAACCATATTTTTTTAGAAAACACTAGGTTCAAAAATATTTTGACAAGTGTGTGTTTTTGCTATCCAGTTAAATTAACAGCCATTTTATTGTGTTTCCAGTGTGGTTTACATTTGTATTGACATCCCAGAATGTAAATAAAAACATGTCCAAGGTGAGAGAATACTCTACTGATCTTAAAGAGGCTGCAATTGCGGCATTACAAGATGGTCAGTCACAAGCAAGTGTAGCCAGAGACTTTAATCTCTCAAGACAAATTGTGAGTGTATGGAAGAGTCAATTTGAATCCCGAGACACAGTTAATAGTAAACAAAGGTCAGGCAGGCCCTAAAAAACAACAGAGAGGGTTGATAGGCTTGTTGGACGGAGATCAGTTGCAAATCTATGCCTTACTGCTGCCGATATAACCCATGATTTAAAAGCATCACGTGGTGTAGATGTTCATGTATCCACCGTGAAACGCCGCATCTCGAACCACAGTTTGAATGGCCGACGCCCCAGCAGGAAACGAAACCATTAATTTTAGTGAAGAAACGAAAGGCCAGACTGGCATTTGCCGAAAAGCACAAGTTTTGGACCAAGAAGGATTGGGCAAAAGTTCGTCACCAAGTACCCACTGTAAAGTACGGTGGAGGCAATGTCATGGTCTGGTATTGCTTTTCATGGGCAGGTGTTGGTCCTTTGGTCAACATTCAAGGCATCATGGACCGCTTCAAATATGCTCAGATTCTAGATAAAAACATGTAAAACCATGCTGAAGAAGTTTTTTGAAGGTGGATGGTGACAATAACAAAAAACCTGCCTCCAAACATGTTAAAGACTTTCTTGTTCAAAATAATGTTCTCATGTTGGATTTTCCAAGTCAAAGTTCTGTTGACTTTAAATCCAATTGAACACCGGGTGAAGTCAGTTGGACAAGAGGATAAGGCAATGTAAAATCACCAGCAAAGCAGCCTTTCTTCAAACACTGCTTGAGGAACGGGCCCAAATTCTCTCAGAGCCATTGAAAACTGATTGACTCCATGCCAAGCTGTCTAAGGGCTATGCAACCAAGTATTAGATACACAGGTTACAAGGAGTAACAATTTGTTTTGTCAAAGTTTTATTAAAGAAAATGGGTTTTACCCTCGTTTATAGAAGTGTCAAATTACTTTTGAGCGCAATAAGTTCCAATAAAGTTCATTTTGTATGTTTGATACCAAAAGATCTTTGTGTATTTTTTTCCTAGCGCCCTATTTAACGTCCCTTCACCCATTATCTAACAGACTTAAAAACTGTTAAAAACTGACTGACTGAAAAACTTTGATATTAGCAAATTGCTTTATTAAAACAAGATAATTGAGTTTGTCAAAATACTTATGAGAGCTACTGTATGTTTGTAGCCAATTGAAGCTTCTCAAAACTCTAAAAAAAGAACGTCCTTTTCAAGAATATAGTTCCAGGCTGCAGTGTAATTTTTCAAAAACATTTGGTTGAAAAAGGGAAAATAGGGACCAGGTTCATAAAATAAGGAGTTTTAGGGACTTGGGATGTAAAAAAGGACTTTTAGGGAAAAAAGGGACCAGCTGGGAGGCCTGTAATTTAAGTTACTTTTGTTTTAATGCAGTTTTTGGGGTATTAATTTAGTATTACTAGTTACTATTTATGAACATTAGTTTTTATTGAACGAAACTCATATTTTTATTTAATAGTTAATTAATGTTTTATTTTTTAAAATAAAAATTAAGTGTAATAAATAACAAATTATTGTATGTCTTTATTTATAATTTAACTAATTAGATAATTTAAATCACCGGATTTGTATTATCTAATTAGTTAAATTATTATTATTTTTAAATTACTATTTTTATTACAAAAGGAGGTAAAAGTAAAGATAAATTTAACATTTATTTAAATTTAAACAAATTAAATGTTAAAAATATTCTATAATTACAAAACTAATTGGACAATTTTGTTTAAAGAAATTAGTGTAAATGTTACGGCCACAGCCGAATTCGGTCACTTCGCGAATTGGCCGGCCAAATCGCGAAGTATCTAAGGACGCAGTGAATTGGCTTTTAATAAAACAAAACAATCGGGCAATCTTTATAAGCACGTCGCGTTTTGGCCGATAACTAACTAATAAATTTGATAGAAATCGGACATATTTAAAGAGAAAAAAAAACAAATAATTTAATGTTTCAAACTTCAACGAAGCAAAGCAATTCATATTGTTAAGTGTACTTTGGCGTCATACAGGACAGGCGAATCTCCGCTGGCGTTTTTTTTTAATAATAAATGTTAATAACTTGCAGGTCTCTATATAATGCCAATTTTTAAAATTGCTTCGAATACTTTTTTTTTATAAAATTATTTATTGGAAAAATATTCGAACCAATTTCAAAAAATGGCATTGTAAGGACCTGTAAGTCAGCTATATTTATCACATAAAAAATCCGTTTGCAAAAATATTCAATGCGGTCGGAGAAATGTGGCAGAGAAATATTTCGCTCGATAGGACAAACACTAATACACTTTGCTTTGGAGACAAGTGGTCCAGCACGTCCATTCCCCCTTAAGTTTTGATAAGTTGACCATACTGGGACACACGGTCAGAAATTTAAAAAGCAGGTGTCGAGAGTTAAATTCAGGTTTAATTAACGCTCAAGCACATCGATAAATAATGTGAATTATTTCACTCTGAACATATTAGCTGGTATATTTTTGAGATGTTATTTTAACTATTACCGATAAATAATGTGAATTTCACTCTAAAAATTAACAGGGTTTTTTTAGATGCTATTTTAACTATTAATGAAAGAAAGAAAAATATTTTGCTGGTGGATCTATTGCCTCCTTTAAAAAATAATTTTGAAAATCGGTTAGTGGAACAGAAATTGAAAGAGAGGCTGGACAGATAAACGGAAATCTCTATGATAATGAAGAATGAATATAGAATGATATTGTATGAGCTATGACAGAACTATCAATAAATTTAATTATCGACCTTACTTTAACAAGTCTCGTTTTTCAACTATGTATTTTGTTAAAATATCAGTTCCAAAAGGGCCAAAAAAGTATTCGGGCCTTGGGCCTGTCATGGTCAGTCAGGGTCTGTCCTTGGACACACCGGGAATTTTCACTTGTATAAAAAAAATAAACCTTCATTCGTGAAGCATAATTTACTTTTTTTTAAACTCGTGAATCAATCCGAAGAAAATCAATTTCGTTTCTCTTTCATTGAACCATCAATCAGTTCTACAAAGAAGGCTTAGGGAAATAAATGGCTCTGATAAATATTCATTCAACATTCCAAGACAACAACAACAACATATGAGAAGTTTAAATTGCTTTAGAAGAAAAATGTTTGTCTTCGTTTAGAGTTCCATTAACTTAATATATATATACAATTCAAATAAAAAAAATAATGATGCTTTTAACGTTTTTTTAAGCCATGTAATAAAAAAAATTAATACTAAAACATTTCAAAAACAAATTTTTTAAAAAGTAACCTTTATTTGGTAAAAGGATGGCATTTTTGTAGAATAATCTTTAATCTGTGTGCAAGCAGCTTGACTTAAATTCTGACTCGAAAACTTTAACTTTTAAAATATTAAAGCAAAAAATTGCTCGTCTACAAAAGCCAAATCTTCAGTAAAATTTGTTGGCATTTTTACAAAATAAACCGGATTCCAAAATATATAATAAGCATTTACAAAGACTTTTAAGGTAAGAAAAAAGTTCAATGGAAGCATTTTATTGACTTTTTGATTTGTAAAAGTTTTGGTTGACTTTTTTTAAAAATGAGGTAAGAAAAATCTTGGTACATCAATATGCAAATTTAATAGAAGGGGGTATCGCATGCAACAGTTTGGAATTTTGACCATGCGCAGAAACAGAGCATAACTCATCCAAATAATCATAACTTTTTAAAAGCAGATTTTTGCACTGAAATATATTTTATCTAGGCTTTAAAAGGTTTTTGGTTGCTTTCATAAATAAACAAATATTTTATGAGAACATTAATCACAAAGAACAGATTGATATGTTTTTTTTTTTTTTTAATATTTAAGGGGGTTCAGTATGTCGTAAATCGGTAATGTTAAATTGGCCAATTTCAATGTACCTTTTCACAATAACTACTAATCAGATCATCTTAAAAATTTCTGTGTGTATTATACCAACCTTATATATTAATCTGAGGTTAAAAGTTTATTTTTTAAATAACTGTTAGATTTTTTTTAAATAAAATAAGTTTTAAAGTACCCAAAAAATCATGAAATTTCTCACTTTTTTGCCCCATAACATTTTTTTCACTTTAGTTTTATTAAAATTCATAACCTCAGATTAATCTATACTATGTATTACATCATATAAAAAAAGTTTACGGGAAAACATAGCATAGTTTTTGAGAAAAGGTACATCGAAGTTGAAAAAATCAAGTTCTGAGAAAAACGCGTTTAAAGTTTTTATTGTTAACCCATTTCCTTACGAAGCCATGACATTAAAATGGCTTTTAATGTCAAAAATAGTTTTCCAATCGTCTTGATACTTTGTGACATTATTAATAAAGGTTGTAATAGTGTTTTAAGCCAATAATTTTTGTTTTGATTTTTTCACCGATTTGAGGGTATTGAACCCCCTTAAAACCACTATAATATTTTAGATAAATGTAAGTTCTTCTAGAGAAACTTTGTTAATATCGGAATGAAGCTGTTATTACGAAAATATGCGTTGAAGTGTGTGTTACCCTATGTGTTACAAGTGCTCCAAAGCAAACTACTTGTTTCATAGTAGTTTTTAAGAAATGGGCAAAAAATCGGGGGGAAATACGTACAGATAATTTAGAACGCGAGTGCATACACTACTGACACCACCTGATAGTTTTATGCTATCTATAGCACATTGATATAGTGGGAGCTATATTATGGTTTAATTAAAGTTTTCTCGTCATGGTATGGTAATAATGGATCCTTTTACAGTAAAGTTCCACTCATCCGAAAGGTACGAGATCAAATCACCATCGGTTAATCGAGATTCCATATAGTCCAGTGAATAGAGACTCAAAAAGGGGGCTTACCATACAAAAGGTCCGGTATCGCTGATTTTTTTATATGTTGTGTGTGACCCCTAGGTAGTAATAAATGTGAGTTTTCGTCATCCTTGTTCTATTGCTTTTTCCGCCATCTTGAAAAAACGTTCGAAATTTCGCCCATTTTCCAGTTTTTGGCCTATAACTTTTTTCCTAAGCATTTTTGAATAATACTTTTCGACACAAAGTTGTAGAAAACAAAATTTTCTTCAAAATTGGTATGAAAAGTTTTTATGTACGACAATTAGTTAAGGAGCTACGAATCAGCAAAAAGAAAAATCGAGTGTTTCGAAAAAATATTACGTTCTAACCACTTTCTATCGCCGTAACTCACATAAAACTTCATTTTATCAATAAAGAATGATTTTACAAATCGTAGAAAATTTAATTTCCTATAAAATACATTTATCAAAAATAAGTTTCTCGTATATTTCAAGAAGAAAGGTTAAATTTACAGAAACCCAAAAAAGGTTCTATTTTCACCCGACGAAACACTGTTTTATTTCTTTGAAGGTAGCTCTTTCCCATTGTATTTTTTTACTATTTATATGAATACAAAACTTGTAGAAAATAATTTTTCCTATAAAATGGTTCTATTTTGTGTTTCATACGATAGAATGAAACGGAGCTACGTTGTTCGAAAGATGGCGTAAAATCTTGAATTTCGCCAAAAGAGTTTTATATCACTCAAAATCCTAATAATTAAAACAAAACACTTCATTTTAGTGGAAAATACTTAATTATTCTAAAACTTGAAGACATCATCATTTATTATATTAGTAAGATCAAAACAATTTTAGATTCAACCAAAGAATTTTGGTATATTTTTCGAAAAGCATGAGTAGAAGCCGTTATATGTTTTGCCTAAGACACGGAGAAAATACGGGAAATAATTTTAGCCCCAAAGATCTTACGATATCGATGCTTTTTATAAAAAAAATATATTTTAGATATCGTTGCATAGTTGTTATTGATGGAGGATATCTACTCCACAAAATGGTGTGGATTCGAAACGCGATATTTTCTGAAATTTACACTGATTATCGGAAGTACATTCTTAGGCATTATGTATCTACGGTAATGATGCATTTGATGGCTACCACGTCCGGTCAAAATAGACATTTTAATTTAAAAAATTCGCATACAGCTACATTTTGGTATACACTCTTTAAAACAAAAGAGTGAAATCCACTCAAGTTGGAGAAGTGCATTTTCGATACTGGAAAGGAATGAATATTAACTCAGACTGAGTTAAAATCACTCTTGGAATCACTTGTGGAAAATTACAGTAAAATCCTTCAACAATCACGCGTTTTGAAAAAAAATGCAAAAACAAGAAAAAAAAGCTTTAAAGTGTCATAACTTCGGTTCTATTAAACACTAGAAACTAAAATGAAACAGATTTAGAAAGCTAAATGTTTATTTTATATTAAGATGCAAAAAACAAATGTTTGATATTTAGTCGATTTTTGCTGGAAAAAAAAGGTCATCGGATACCTCAACTCAAACTTTTTAGACGAGTTTCGAATCATTTCAATACTTTTCTTTAAAAAACTGTCTCGATATAACACGAAGTGAACATCAACCGGTCGCCAAAGAACCATTCATTAGAATGCAGACAAAATGACTAAACCAGCAGGAAAGAGATATTTAATAATATGTATATATAGATAATAGATAACAATATATATTTAAGTTTTATAAAAAAAAAAAGGCACTGAACAATAAAAGAGTTCAACCATCTTGACTTCCTCCAACATCTGCTTCTGCTTATCAACACTTGTATCGAGTATACAGTGGTGGAAATTGATTTATGAACTGACCTTCTTTTCACCATATATCGCTTTGTATTAAGTGCTAACAATTCAAATTTTGTGCGTTGGATATTCAGAGCACAATAAAGGAATTTCACACATAATTTTTTTCAAAAAATGATATTAAATAAAAATATGTCTAATTTCAGTTATTAAGCATGTCAAATGATGGAAATTGATTTATGAACTCAAATTTATTTTGAACCCAGGCACCAAATATTTTAACTAGTTCTTCATTTAAACTTCAGAGGAGCTTACTATCAGTGTTTATAAATAAGATTAAGGCCAAATTTGTTGAAATTTATCTGTTTTATTCCCATTTTACTAAATAAGAAAGCTTGCGGGATTGCCTGAAACCAAAAAGGTAAAAAATGACCATTATATAATATTGTAACAAATCTGTAAGAGAAATTAGCATATTAATTAAAAGATCAATAAATATAATTCATAAATATTTGAAGAATCATTCTGACTTCGGCAAAAACCATCATTAAAAAAGGTGAAACCCTCGTGGGACGAGGGACAAAAGCTGGAATATTGGACTGGTATCCCAAAAAGTTACCATTTGTGTCAGCATTTGTGCATTACAGGGCGAATTTGTTATGAACAATCACTTCCTGTAACTCCCAGAAGAGTAGGACAAATATTGATATCGTCGTCGAACTTGAAATGTTCCAAAATGAAGGCTTACTCTTCACCATAAGAACAGGCTATTAAAATATAGTCGTAACTACATGAAAATGGATTGGGTGGGAGTGGAGGGAGAGAAATGGGGAAAAAGTGACATTTGCTGATGAAAAAAAGTTCAATTTGGATGGACGTGATGGTTTAAAATGTTATTGAAAGGATCTTCGGAAATAACCAAGATCTGTCTTCAGCAGAAATGTTAGTGGTGGAAGTTTGATGGTTTGGGCCCCGATATCTTATGATTGAAGAAACAAGGCTATGTTTCTGAAGGGCTGACAAACATCATTTTATTGCAGATTAGTTCTAGAAAATTCTTTAATTCCTTTTTGAATGGTAAAACTATGCTTTTGATTAGATTTTTATGCATGATAGTGCAAGTATCCACATTTAAAACGAAATGGAAGACTGGTTAAATGAACTAAGTGTTGTTTATTTATATCATCCTGCCAATAGCCATGACTTAAACCCCAAGAATAATGTCTGAGATCAATTGGTTTGAATATTTTACTCAAATGGAGTATGGTTTTAATGAAGTGTGCATCAGTTATAGAATAGAAGCACTTAATCATTAAAAACTGCAAATTGCTTGACCACAACTTGACCCAAAGTTTTGTGTTGTCTATGAAAAACAAAATCAAGGAAGCATTAGCGACAAAAAATAGTTTTAGCAATTATTAATTGAGATTGAATGCAAAAGTTCATAAATCAATTTCCCTATGCTAAAACTAAAATGTCAACAAAATAAATTTTTTACGAATTTATATAAAATTTTATTTACGTGTATAGTTTATAATGCAAAGCCTGTATAGTATATAAAATTTAAATCGATAAAAATGCATTTAATAAAGAAATACTGTTAAAAAACTGTCAGTTCATAAATCAATTTCCACCACTGTACTATCAAGTTCAAGTTTGGCTAGGCAATCAACTGAACCCTGAAGACTGGGGTTGGAAATTAATAAATAATATTTTGGAGTCAATTCAAGCTTTACTCCCACCTGCTCCAGAAAAACTGCTTAATCTACAGCAATAAAAGAAAGAGTCTGTCCGTGTGTATGTATGTGGATCGCAAAAGACCTACTTAGACTGCTCTAAAAATTCGAAATTTTTAATACCGATTACTTTTAATACCTACGTGCTTGCACCTGAGGCTTAGTTTTTCATATTTGATTGTGGTTTTTAATTAATATAATTAGTTTCAAAAAACGTCATCCACGTGTGAGTGCGGGACCATTCCAGGGCTTGGAAATACATGAACCGGGCCGTAATAGGGGCTTGACGCTATTCTCTGTTATTATTTGCTATTTCCTTGCGCATGTGCAAACCAACACGAATTGAATTTAGTTTAGATATTGAGTGTATTTTCACAAGTAAGCATGCCTCTAAAAGGAAGCAATGCGAAGTTAACGGGTTCCCAGTAAGGCGGGACCATACTGCTAGTATACTATATTTTGTAATTGCAAAAAGGGTTGAGTGCAAACTGTAGCTGTAAAAAAGTCGGATTTTAATGTTCTTTAGTATGTACTAATTGCCATGGCCAATCTTGTTTAAATGTTGATTCAAATGCAACAGATGAGGATTCTTATATATAGGAGATAACCGATGCATCTTTTTTGAACTATTCCTACCAATTTTATTGAATAAAAAATTATCTATTAAAACTCATAGAAAATACTACTGAAAGCATGAACTCCATTTGATAAAGACTGTTTATTTTTTGAAACCTAGTAATACTCATGAATAATCAAGAGTATATTCATTGAAGAATTTTTTTTGCTTAACCAAAATGTCAAAATCATATATTTTTATTACATGTGTCCAATAACTGGCTGCGATATAACGTTAGCTTTCAGCAATGTTCAGAAGGGGTAAAACATCAGTATTTAAATTAGTTAAAAAACGTAATGAATGTAACGTAATGCAGTGTACAATAGAAAATTAATCATTTTCTAATATACACTTTCCCATATTTTTTTCATAGTTCCATTTGTAGATGTTCCTTAAACTAAAAATATTTTTTTATATAAACTATTTGTTGAAATGAAATTGAAATCTTTTATCAAATCACATGTATTTTTTATTTGAATAAATAACCATCTTCGTTTTTTTTTCAACAAATGTAACTAAATTCTTTGGTATTGAATCTAAAACAACTTTTAAGACCGTACCAATATAATAAATGATGATGCCTTCATGTTCCACAATAATAATGTTCCACTTAAATGAAGTTTTTTGTTTTAATTATTGGGATTTTGAGTGATATAAAACTCTTTTGGCGAAATTCAAGATTTTGCGCCATCTTTCGAACAACGTAGCTCCGTTTCATTCTATCGTATGAAACACAAAATAAAACCATTTTATAGGAAAAATTATTTTCTACAAGTTTTGTATTCATAAAAATAGTAAAAAAATACAATGGGAAGGAGCTACCTTCAAAGAAATAAAACAGTGTTTCGTTGGGTGAAAATAGAACCTTTTTTGGGTTTCTGTAAATTTAACCTTTCTTCTTGGAATATACAAGAAACTTATTTTTGATAAGTGTATTTTAAAGGAAATTAAATTTTCTACGATTTGTATAAAATCATTGTTTATTGATAAAATGAAGTTTTATGTGAGTTACGGCGATAGAAAGTCGTTAGAACGTAATATTTTTTCGAAACACTCGATTTTACACCCTTTTTGCTGATTCATAGCTCCTTAACTAATTGTCTTACATAAAAACTTTTCATACAAATTTTGAAGAAAATTCTGTTATCTACAACTTTGTGTCGAAAAGTTATATTCAAAAGTGCTTAGGAAAAAAGTTATAGGCCAAAAACTGGAAAATGGGCGAAATTTCGAACGTTTTTTCAAGATGGCGGAAAAAGCAATAGAACAAGGATGACGAAAACTCACATTTATTACTACCTAGGGGTCACACACAACATATAAAAAAATCAGCGATACCGGACCTTTTGTATGGTAAAACTCCTTTATTCACTGGACTAATAGCAATTTTCGGACAATCGGGTATCAACCGTGTAGGAAAATGCTGGAGAAGGGGAAAAAATCGACTTCACAGTGTGTTTGCCTCGTTCTTACTGGCGGAACTGGCCCTATGAAACGCTTTCTTAAACCTTAAAACAAACCAAAATTCAGCAGCAAAAAAAAATACTACTTAATCTACGAGTTTGATAAATAAATCCAACTTTGTAAGAACGTATGTATTTTTGTGTATTTCTATATTTATGAGTTTATGTATCATACTATTTATGTGTTATATTATTTATGCGTTTATGTTTTTCATATTTTAGCAATAAGAAAAATCCTTGAGCCTTTCGGTTAAGCCGAATTTCGGATAACCGGGACTCGACTCTAACTCTACTGTATTTCTGTTAAAGACATTAAGTTATCAGACATTTTGGAAAAAAACAAGTTATAATAAACATCAAATTCCCCTAAATAGATGCAACTCTCAGCTAATGTTAAACGCGATTTGTTTTTTTCTAAAGTAATTGCAAAATATACTTCTAAATACATCATTGTTAGAAGAATGTGTTTATTTAAAGAATAATATGCATAGAATTTTGTCAGGAGTAAAGAGGTTATGTAAAAAATATAACGGCCAATATGAGCTCCTTAAACAATTCGATAATTTTTAGTTTATAAGTCTTTAAAGAAGGTTGAGAAAAAACACAAAAAGACAAAACCTTTAAAATATTGTACACATGCTTACGAAATAGCAAAACTATTCAATTAAGTTCGATGAACTTTGATAAAATAAAAACATTTTTACATAAATAAAATACTAAAAATCGCATAAATAAAATTACTAGAGAAAACTTAATAAAATGAGCTTAATGACCCGGAAAAATTCTTTCTTGCAATCACATTTAGTGAATAATGTTCAATTCGCCAAAGTTTTTTTTCCCCTTGCACAAAGTTTGAATAGAAAGCATAGTATGGATGAAAAAGTTTAAGAGTAAAGGAATAATTATAGTACTGAATATAGTATTTTTTTGTGTACAAATTATTTTTCAAATATGCTATGTAACATTTTATTTCCCTATTAATTTAGCAAGTCATAATTGGCCTGATTCACTTGACGTAGCTCATTCTTGATTTTCACTGGTGGTTTCAATGATTTGTGGCTCCACCATTGGTTGATTAACCAATCGAGACCTTTTTTTTTTCATTCCTGTGAAAATATTGCCACTCAAGGAGTGAATTTTTTTTTTTTTAGAAATTTGCCGGATTTTAATTTCTGAAGTTTAGTGTTAGACAAATCTTAGTACATTTTTTTTTAATATCACTTCAAACTTACCTTGTAAAGCCGGCATTATTTTTTTTCTGATCCAACATTATTTTTACTAAGAGAATGAATTATGTTGAGGCATATTGATATATAATGGAAGTTTTAAATCTTTTTAAAAGTTGTGTCACAAATTTTAATTTAGAATTGTGTCTGGATTTTCATAGATTATACAGTTAACTACTGTCTACACCAGTCTTATATAAAAGTAGGGGAGATCAGGCAGGATTTCCTTGTTTTTTTAATTGTATGATTTTAAATTTTTATTTAGAAAAAAAAAAGACTATGTCTTCAATGTAACATTACTACTGAAATAATCATAACATAATAGCAAAAAATATGACAGTCCTAAAATCATGCCACATTGATCTACAAATTGCAAGAAACTTCAGCCAACTTCGGAAAATCTCCAAATTTATGCTATTGTAAAATCCAAAAAATTTGATTGTCAAAACTTTGACAAGAACTAAAAAAAAACTCGGACCACAGAAATATCCACAACTTCGGCTGTAGTAAATTTAATTGTGATTTCTTAAATTTAGAAACTCCTTTTATCCTAAAAAATGTTAAACTTGTGATTCTATAATAAAATCATGGATTTCTTCCAGTGACTCTATAAACACGCCATCTTAAAATCGTCAATTTAGTCACAGTAGACTCCAAAAGTGAAGAAATTTTTTAATTTTTTTTCTATAATTAACAGAAAAAATGTTCCTAGGTTATATGCATTTTCTCATAGTTTTTTAAGTTAGTGACATAGAATGCACAAAAACTTCTTTATCCAATTTTGAACACAGATCCTGTACTAGAGAATATTTAAAAATACAGGAAAACTAACTTGCTTGACTTGCCTTGCTAGAGAACGTTTTTTTCGTAGCTTTCATCATTTAATAATTACAAATGGAATTGGAGAAATCGTAACGTAGTTAAGAAATGAAGTATTTAAAAAAATATATGAACATCTGTATTAATACTTTCACCCGTGAACCACACCCAATATTTTCAAATATTTGTAAGAACGGAAAATAATCTTCTGCATTAAGTAGAATTTTCATAGAAACCATTTGAGTTGACAGCATCTATTCACTTACACCCAGGATAAAACAAATACATCATAAACTTTAGTTTCCATGGTTTTATGTTTATTTTATAAACATACACTGAATGAGAGCACATAACAGTGAATCGGTACTGGTGTTTCCCTCAAGTTTAAAGTTCGTATAACACAATTTCACAACTTAATTTTCAACTTGTTCTAATACGCTCTTTGGCCTTGTCTTCGATCTGAAAAAGAAAATAAATATTAGATACCGTTCATATATGACATTTAAAAGTAATAATCTTCAAGCCTCTTAATACAACATATATCTTGACAAATACAAAACAGACATTATAGTCAATCTCTCTTCAAATATGTTATTGCTACAATGCATAGAATTTGAACTTTCTGCACTGGTCTACGTCTATGCTATAGAGGAGCTAATTTAAGAGTCCATTATTGCATATGAATTAAATATGTAATTTATACAATGCATTGAAATTATATGTAGAAATTAAATATAATAATAAATTGTTTATATTATGTGTTTGTAAAAAAAACTAAGTGTTTTTGAAGTCATGTGTATTTTAGTCCAGCCTCTAATAACAGTAAGTTGTAAAAAAATAACTTACGTAGCAACATCTGCAAAACAAAGTAGCATTAAATAAAGCGGAATAGGAATCAAATTGTAAATATTACATGGAATTTTATACAATGAAATTCATTAATGGAAAAGTTGTTTACAAACACACATTTAAAATAAAAAAACAGGTTTTATTTAAAGGATTGCATCTAGTAAAAAACACTAATTTTTTTTTTTTTAATTCATATAGAGCTTCTCCAAACACCTGATCTGACGAGCTATTGCCATATATAGCCAACTCTATGCAAACTAAATTTATGGGGAGAAATGCTAGGCCAGTAAACATGTGCATAAAATTTTACTAAATCCATAATATCTCAATGAATAGTGCTTGTAGAACAAATCCTCAAGTTCAAAAGGTGAAGTATTCTTTATGCCTTACAACTTTTGCATTTACAATTTTGTTCTAAAATTGATAAAATGTGAGATATTGTGCAAAAACCAAAATTGACCACGTTAGAAGTGGTATTAAAAGCTTGATTTAGTCTCTGAACAGTGTTATAATAATCCTGTACTGGAGCCCAATAATAAAGTTAAACCGGTTTTGTCCTCTCCAGGGCCAGGGTTGGAAACTCTCTATAAAAGAACAATAAAAAAAGTCAAGGTGTTTAAATAACTAAAAAAATACCACTTACTCCAATTCCTATCATTGTTATGGTAATTATTCTTTTGGTAATTGTTCTCCCTATTTCCAGATTGTTGACCTTCAAATAAAAATAATCAATAAATTGCGCGTCATAAAAATTACAAGGGACTATAAGTAATGAACAATATTTAGAAAATTAGTAATTTTAACATTTATTCACAATTTCATTTTGATTCTGCCTTTAAACATGAATGTAAAATTGGTTAAATAACTTGTTGATAGGGTAGGGTATAAAATGAGTCATTTTATAAATACCCTTGTAACTTAATATAGAATTTTTTTGTTTTTACAAAATTTTACTATTTATATTTTTACAAAAATTACTTAAATTGCACAAAAAGGTACTGAAAGAATGCAATGTTAAGATGCAATTTTTAAAAAATCTGAAAAAAATTATAGTTTTACTGCCAGAGAACTTTAAAGGTGAAAATAGATAAAAAGTTACCCATTTTACCCTACTCAAGTAACATGCAAACGACATCAATAAATACATTTTAAATTAATATTACGATTCAAAATTCTACTTTTTCTACTAATTATAAGATCAAACTTAATAAAATATTAGCAAGTGACTTTTATTATTATTTTCTTAATTAACTCTCATTGTCCTTTCTAACAAAACATTACAATTCAAAACACTTCTTTCTATAATTCTGTGTGAGAAAGCTACTTTCAAGCACAAGAGTACAAACATGTTTTCACACTGCTTCTTAGATGTTCACTTTATTTTTTGCACGGGATTATAAAAAATTCTGTACAAAACAAGTTCAAAATTAAATTTCTTTTAAAAAAATGGGAATAATTCCTCTCATTTAAGGAATATTTACTCTATACACTAGTTACATTAATAAGTAATGAAAAACTTAATATCAGTAGTTTAACACCACACAAATGAAGATCTTAGTGGAAGAACGTGTAAGTGACAAAAATGTGAAAAAGGAAATTAGCTTTAACCTCTTAAGACCCTAGAAAAATCCTATATATTCTTAATTTCAAGATACTTTTCATACAAATATATGCTAAAACAAACGTTTTACAAAGAATTTTTTTAAAAACTATGTTTAATTGTTACTTAGGGACACGCCTTAAACTCTGTAAATACACATGTTTTGTGTGCTATAAATGCAACAAAAAAAGGCTGTATCATTTATTTGTAGTTAAGAGATATTTTAACATTGTTTTTAATACAAAATACCTTTGAAATGAACTATTAAACGAATTTTTTGAAAAGTTTGAAAAAAAATAGTAATAATCCTTTTAGAAAGTCTAATATTGTATTGAACCTTGTTCAAATTCATTTTTTTAGAGAAATAAATGACCGATACCTGTAATCAAAGGCTGATAACTTATTTGAATCTTCTTTGATTGGACCAGGTCAATTTTTGAACTAATTAATGTGTTAATTGTTTGTGGGGAGGTTTTTAAAAAATATTCCCCAAATGTGTTTGCCAGGTCGCAAGTGGTTAACGTTTTTCGTTTGCACTTAGATATATCAAAAACTGCACTTGCAAAAGGTAAAAAATATACTTAACCGAAAACTGTTGACTTCAAAGTAGGGAATAATCTATTCCTTAACACAAAAATCTCAATTTTTTTCAACAGCGTCACTTAACCTTTCCTCCAATAAGCTCTTCAAAATATTCAACCAAAAACAAAGCTCAAAAAACCAACGCACCTCTGCCCTGTCGCTGTGGTCCGGCCTCCCTCCCAAAGTACGACTGTCCCTGCTTGAGGTCCAGAAGTCGTTCGTTTCCCTCCACCAATGAGGACACTTTGTCTGCGAGTTGAAGTGAGAGGGCCTGAATGCGCGAGGGCTCGGTGCGATGGAGCATCACCGACTGGGTGGGTTCATCCAAGGAAGCCTGGTCGAAGATAAAAATGTTGAATTAGTAGACTGTTAAGGGGGAATGGGCGCGCAGGACCGGGGGTCTCCAAACTCAAGTGCCTCAATGTTAATCCAATGGGGAAAAAACTATTTTCTTTGCCACATTTCTCCGGCTGTATTGAATATTTTTACAAGCGGATTTTTTTATGTGATAAATGTAGCTGACTTACAGGTCGTGACAATCCCACTTTTTGAAATTGCTTCGAATATTTTGTGTAAAATAATTTATTGAATATTTAAAAAAAATATTCGTACTAATTTCAAAAAGTGGGATTGTCGGGACCTGTAAGTCAGCTACATTTATCACATAAAAAAATCCACTTATAAAAATATTCAATACAGCCGGAGAAATGTGGCAGCGAAAATAGTTTTTTCCCCATTGGATTAACATTGAGGCACTTGAGTTTGGAGACCCCCGGTCCTGCGCGCCCATTCCCCCTTAATTTTTTTATTTAGCAAATTGCTGAAGTGTGATTGGGTTTTAATCCATTTGGTAAAACAAAAGAGCAGCAGGCACTTTGATTGTGTTTAGAGACTGGCTAAATCGTCACTTTTTCAGGTTGTCTTTAGAGATGTTGTTCAGCATCTTCCCTATATTTACTTATTGCAGTTTCAAAAGTATTAAAATTGGTGGTTTAAAGTGTTATAAAATTTCATTTTTAGATTTCTATTTAGCAACACAAACAAAAGAAAAACAATTTCAGGTCATTTGTATCAGTTACCTTAAAGTAGTTAAAGTTGTTTAAATAAAAAAAAATACAGCATGGTATGTTTTGAGCACAAAGTATAGCAGTAGTTCTGCTAAATTTGAACTTAGTAGTTTTGACCATCATAATAAATTATACCAAACATTAAAATTATTACATTGTACCTTTAAAATGCTATTAAGTTGGGCAAGTACCCAAGATTCCAAAATTTTTACGATAAAAATTCCAAATTTGGCATAGTGATTTCAAATATAATGAACAAAGCTTTTTGGGCAATTTTTTTTAATTTAAATACAATTGATTTATTTTAAAAGGTGTTTTTCAACTAAAAGGGGTTTACGCTAACACTTCTAGCATGAAAAGTTTAACATTAATTTACCTGAAATTTTTTACAGATACTATTTCAATATATATCTGTGCCATGAACCTTTAACATCTGGTGTAAATATATAAGTTTTTTTGTTGTTGTTGTTTTTTTAAATATCCAAGTGTTAAGTTAATCAAAAAAAATCTTTTTTTGTGATTAATTTATAACATTTTCCTTAATAACTTCTTTTCTTGTAATTTGTATGTACTCCAGAGGGTCGTTGCATGCATCAGTTCAAAACGACGAATTTAACACATAATTAATGTTCATAGGATGAAAATTCAATGTGGTAGACTTGTCTGCGTAAACCTCTTTTTTAGTAGAAAAACGTTTAAAATAATAATAAAAAATTATATTTAAATTTTAAAAAATGCCTAAATAGTATTATTCATTATATTTGAAATCACTATGTCAAATTTGGAAAAGATTAAAATAATAGTAAAAATTTTAGAATCTGGGGAAATTTTAGAGAAAAAATATATAATTGATTTTTTTTTTAATTTATTGAAACCGCAGTTACATCAAGTGGCTTATACCAAAACCCTTAATTTTACCTACAACTAAACAATAGTAGTGGACTCAAATGGCTTATACCCAATCCCTGGATTTTACCTACAACTAAACAATAGTAGTGGTAGTCCAGGCAACGAAGAGTTCTAGAGGGAAAGTTTTGGAACACAATTTTTGACTTCATAACTTTGTTTAGACTAGTTAGGAGGTAAACATATCAAAAGTCCCCGCCCCTAGCCCCTGTGCTAAAGGAGGGAGGGGGGGTTGAATGTCCCATTTTTCGGTTTTTCGCTTATATCTCGAAAACTATGCGTTCTAGCGATATAGTTGAAATACACAAAATGAAAGCTGATTAAATTTGCTACACGCTGCACCCCTCAAGTGTTTTAATATCTTGTATAGTTTTTGAGATATCCGCTCTTGAAAGTCAGTAATTTTGGAAAAAACACTTCTCCCCCCACATTTTTCCTCTTTTTTGACCGGATAATTCTTCAATAATGCACCGAAACACTTAATTTTGGCCCTAGAGTGGTAGAGAATTTAATTCTTTTCAATAATATATCTTATTTTACGATTTTATCTATTTTCCTTCACATTTTAAAGCGGTTTCAGTGTTGAGGGAAGATTGTACATGCAGTCCCATAGAGCTAATGCATAACTTTTGAAATCGCAACTGATGCAAAAGAATAGATTTGCCATGTTATTCCATTTTCACAAGGTATTAGAATCATCATAACATCAATTTAACACAAAATTGAAAAGAAAATACCATCCGGTTATTTAATTATTAATTAACAAAGTTTTAAATTAGTGGCGCCATCTGCTGTTTATTTTTGACATTTTTAAATTTCAAAACTATATAATTAAATAACTAAACAACATTTTCGTTTCGAATTTATGTCATTTCAATGTTACGTTGATTCCCTTACCTGGGCAAAAAGGGCTAACATGGCAAAGCATTACATCTGCGGAAGTTGTTATTCCAAAACTATTGCATTAGCTCTATGGGCTGACAATCCCTCTTATGTACACTTATTCTATACTGAACATCTAAATAACACTGATACTCATTTTGTAGGCACGTTGTTATTTTAATATTTTATCTATTTCATTTCTTTCCTCGAACCCCAGAGGAAAAACGGTCAGATGATCCCCCTGTTCTTCTTTTTCTTCGGAGTCAACTTGAGAGACCCAATTGAGGCTAGTAACCTGGGAATTTTGGCTTTCTGATGAACGTTTGATACTTGATTTTTTACAACTACAGTTTGAGGTTGCACGGACTTTCATGTATCTGCAGAAAATGATTTTCAGAATATCGTCAGTTGCTGCTGCTAACTCACTGTGTACTTTGACCATCAGGCAGTTATTCTCTATCTTCCAATCATACACCTGAGGAGGCAGGTCATTTCCCAGCCACAGCTCATCTTGGTGTAATATTCAGAGGAAATACTGTTTTACTGCTTCCTCGGTGGGAAGAAGACGATATATCAGGCTTGATGGTGGCCCCGAATTTCAAGAATGAATTATACCTGGGGAAGGCCTCTTTCGTTGGAGCCCCATAACACCTCAAGATGCAGGTATTGCCTGCCTTTTGTAATTGATAGGTGGTTAAGGAAGGGTATGAAAAGACGGCTGCTGCCTTCGGAACCTCTGACGACTTCGTACACAACTTCGCAAATGTAATCCTGCTTTTTCGAAATACGAAAGATGTAGTGTCGCATAATGTGTTTACAAAAATTGCACGCCCTAAACCCAGTTGCTGAAGATCTTGGGATGAGAATAAAAAAATCCTTTGTCTTCCCACGACCAGGCTTTATGAAACTGATGTCCTTATGCGCATCAGCTGTAGCCATCAAGAGGACTGTGAGGTTGACACAAAATATTAAAGTATAACAACGTGCCTGTAAAATAAGTATCTGCGTTTTTTCCGACATTATAACAGCCGTATGCCGTATCCACTATCAGAACGACCACATCACTTTCTGCTCGAAGGGTCCTACATCCAATTGTCCTCAAGCTAAACCTTAAGTATGTTGATGAGGCTATTTTATTTAAATTTTTCGACAGAAAATCATCTTCTTTGACGTTTATCTTGGTGTCTTCAGTGAAAAGGATATCAACCGACTTCTTGATTCGATAGAGCTTCTGCTGGTCCCAGTGCACAGTGAGCTAGCAGCAGCACCTGACGATGTTCTGAAAATTATGTTCGGACGATGCAAGAAAGACTGTGTCAGCTCAAGTATAGCAGCAAAAATGGCAAGCCTAAAAGGTCCCAAAGCATGCCAAACTTACCATTGGAACAGCGTCAATGGGGTCCCTCGAATTGACTCCGATGAAGAACATCAGGAATAGCATCTGACCGTTTTCCCACTGGGGTTTGACGAATGAAATTAAATAGATAACATATTAAAGTAACAACGTGCCTACAAAATGAGTATCAGTGTTATTTAGACGTTCAGTATAGAATAAGGGTACATTGGAGGTGTTGTCAGTCCCATAGAGCTAATGCATTAGTTTTGGAATAACAACTTAAACAGATGTATTGCTTTGCCATGTTAGCCCTTTTTGCCCAGGTACGGGAATCAACATAAAATCGAAATGAAACAAATTTGAAACGAAAATATTATCTAGTTATTTAGTTAAATATTTTTGAAATTTTAAAATGGCAAACATATACAGCAGATGGCGCCACTATTTTAAAACTTTATTAATTAATAATTAAATAACCGGATGGTATTTTCTTTTCAATTTTGTGCTAAATTGATGTAATGATGATTCTAATACCTTGTGAAAATGGAACAACATGGCAAATCAATTCTTTTGCATCAGTTGCGATTTCAAAAGTTATGCATTAGCTCTATGGGACTGCATGTACAATCTTCCCTCAACACTGAAACCGCTTTAAAATGTGAAGGAAAATAGATAAAATCGTAAAATAAGATATATTACTGAAAAGAATTAAATTCTCTACCACTCTAGGGCCAAAATTAAGTGTTTCGGTGCATTATTGAAGATTTATCCGGTCAAAAAAGAGGAAAAATGTGGGGGGAGAAGTGTTTTTTCCAAAATTACTGACTTTCAAGAGCGGATATCTCAAAAACTATACAAGATATTAAAACACTTGAGGGGTGCAGCGTGTAGCAAATTTAATCAGCTTTCATTTTGTGTGTATCAACTATATCGCTAGAACGCATAGTTTTCGAGATATAAGCAAAAAACCGAAAAATGGGACATTCAACCCCCCCTCCCCCCTTTAGCACAGGGGCTAGGGGCGGGGACTTTTGATATGTTTACCTCCTAACTAGTCTAAACAAAGTTATGAAGTCAAAAATTGTGTTCCAAAACTTTCCCTCTAGACCCTTTTTTCAGCCTTCGTTGCCTGGACTATGGACTCCATATTGAGCTTTTCGTTGAGGACATCGCCTAGCCCTTAAAGGGTCAAACTCAACAGTTACAGAGCAAACATTAAAAAAAAAAACTCCTTAAAATATTATCTAACCAACACTGACCATGAGTTCCTCATTGATGATCATCTTGCAAAGAATGGAGTGCACCACCCCTTGCTGGAGTTCGAACATCTGTGCCAAGCGAGGGACCGACAAAGAGTCGTAGTGGGATGAGTAGGTGAAGAGATAGGTGCGAAGGGCCTCTTCCTGGATCTTCTGGGAGATCATGGAACGCACCTGCTCGGCCTGATGGAACAGATCCCACACCTGGAAAGAAAGGGGAAGAAGTTATAAGTCCTTCCAGCAAGAGATCATTAGGGATCGTGAATAAATCAGTTGTGAATAATAAAAAGGAATTGCCAACTTCATTTGAAAATTTTGTAGGTTTGAAGCACTTGTATTCCGCTAACAGTTGCTACCACAGCAATATGTTTTATTTTAAATTTTAGTTCCCTGAGAATTCAAATGAAACAAGAAGTTCCTAAAGAACTAAAATAGCCCACTTTCCTGTTACTTAAATACTTACTAAAATTCTTATCTTGAAAAAACTAGGTTCTTAACAGAAATTAACATCAACAACCGTTTTTCCACATTAAATTTAAAATAAATTTCACAAAACACAGCTTTATTTGCAGTTATAAATAAATATTTAATTTTTCGCAGAACAAAAACCACAAAACTACTCCTCAATAAACATTTACTTGCTTAATTCGGCTAGTTTCATTTATTTTGAAAATTAAATAATTATAACTTAAATCGTTTGCAAAAATTTATATTTCAAAGAATAAATATGTAATATTCCTCGCTTTTAAATAGAATGAAAACAATTTATATCAACATACATTACATTCATATCATTAGATCATTATCATACATATCATTAGATCTCGTAGTGAAATATATATTTGACGTCATCTTAAATTGATCGATGTCTCAAAAATAAATATATTTTAATTTATTGTCTAAAAGAATTTAAGTTTCTCAAGCAATTGTTGCGATGGCAATGGTGATTTAATTCGAATAAAAATGGCTTACTATTCTTTTTAAATGAGCATTAAATTTTGAAGTTTTTTAAATAATTGAAGTACTTTGAATTCGAATTCTTTTATGAAATTTTCAATGTGTAATCTAATTTCGATGCCGCTGAATTTTTTTACGTATCTCACTTGTCCGTAGCATTTGTAGTTAAATTCAGCGATTTAAATGACTCGAAATTGAATTTCAATGCTAACTCAATGGGAAATTCGTCGTCAAATAGTAGATTTATGTCCGTCCTATCGTAATCATACAGACAGACGGACAAAAAGTATGAAAGTTGGGTGTCTGAGGTTATACCTTTCTAATAAAAAAAGAATTTTTAAGATCGGATTGATAGAACTGATTTTGGAAGGGGGGTACGGACGGACATCGACCGCATGTCAATACCTACTTTTTCATTTTTTTTTAATTCTTCGAATTAAAAAAAAAAGTAGGCTAAAAATGGCTTCCTATGCTTTTTAAATGAGCATTAAATT
Organism: Hylyphantes graminicola; assembly: GCA_023701765.1. Lineage (NCBI taxonomy): Eukaryota > Metazoa > Arthropoda > Arachnida > Araneae > Linyphiidae > Hylyphantes > Hylyphantes graminicola. Next base: position 17,308,404 of record CM043111.1, read on the forward strand.
TTGAAGTTTTTTAAATAATAGAAGTACTTCGAATTCTTTTTTGAAATTTTCAATGTATTCTAATTTCGATGCGATGAAATTTTTGACGTATCTCACTTGTCCGTAGCATTTGTAGTTAAATTCAGCGATTTAAATGACTCGAAATTGAAGTTCAATGCTAATTCAATGGGAAATTCGTCTTCAAATAGTAGATTTATGTCTTTCCTATCGTACAGACAGACGGACAAAAAGTATGAAAGCTGGGTGTCTGAGGTTATACCTTTCTAATAAAAAAATAATTTTTAAGATCGAATTGATAGAACTGATTTTGGAAGGGGGGTACGGACGGACAGACGGACGGACATCGACCGCATGTCAATACCTACTTTTTCATATTTTTTTTAAATTCTTCGAATTAAAAAAAAAAGAAAAGTAGGCTAAAAATGGCTTTGAAACAAAATTAGCTTTTTTATTCATATATACAGGGGTAAAAGTGGACAAAATCAAAAAAGAGGAAATCACATGTGTAGGACCACATCAACTAAATGAGCATGGTGTTCGCATATAATTGATTAAATAGGAAATAATGAATGAATTTAGCTATATAATAAGCAAAATGTACAAAAAAAAATTACCAAAGATATTTCAAATTTTAAAATTTATCAGTTGACTCATCATTTACGAAACATATCTTTTATAGTTAGTGAAGGAACATGATGACTCTAAGCCTAAACAAAACGAGCTATAGGATGCCAAAGGTCAGAAAGGCTCTATTCGAGTGAAGCGGTGGGATCCCAACGCTGCGTACGATGTGGCTCTTATCGGTTGCTATGGGTGCCTACTCGGTAAGCTTGTCACTTGAATCCGGTTTTAAATTATGACGGCCTTCAACAGTAGCCCTCGTACAGCTCTAGTGTGACGTAAATAAAACTAACCTAACTAGAAAAATTCAAGAACCAAACATTAATAACAATAAAAATTTGTATAAACCTTGCATAAGCCCACCCTCTATTAAAAAAAACTTTTTAAAATTAGAAACCCCTGTATAGGTCCAAAAAAAGGCATAAAAAAAAAGAGTTTAAAACGCAAACAAAAAATATCTTAACGAACGCTCTATCAGATCTCACGAACGCTTTATCAGAAGAAAATATCCTGGTTGGTCTGTTTTGGCCTGAACCAGAGCTACAAAAGTAACCAGACACTCTTTCGATCATCACGCCCCAGAGCCAGATAACTTTCAATCTTTATGAGTTAAGCTGATTACGTGAACATTACTAGGCAGCAGTATGAACTAAACAGGAAGCATTATCGGACTTCGAATTTTTACACAGGTGAAAATGGTCTTTATCTAATGGGGGAGGGGGGATTGCACTGGTCATTGGCCGATACAGCTTAGTACAATCTAATCTAAATTCATCTTTCAGTTGTCATTAAATATTTAAACTTAAGCAGCCAAATCTGTAACCTAAACTTGTTATTTCTTAACATTTAAGTTTAGTTTTCATTAATATAGATTAAGAATGGAGAAACTGTTTTATAAGGTTTTTTTTTCTTGATTTAAGTTTCTTCCCCTCTGATGGGAGCACTAATCCAGAGTAATGATTACAAAATAGTAAAGTATATAACGAATAACAAAATATCAAATTAATTACAATACAAAATGAAACTTATAGAGCTAAATGTAAATTAAAATCCTGTTTGTTTCGATTAGTAGTAACGATTTGTTCCGCTTCACTCGAGTGAGGCTGTTAGTGGTTATGGCTGTCGGTCGTTGAAAACTTTATAACAAAAACGCGTCAAGGTTTCGTAATTGAATCCGAAACAAACATTTAATATTTAATTTTTTTTAAAGTGAAATCATACTAATACAATTTTTTTAAAAACTTAAAATCGAAAATTTTATTGCATAAATTTTTTAAAATTTAATTAAGCGGAATTTTCTGAAAAACATCGGAAAAAGCAGAATTTTTTTTGAAAAATCAGAAAAAGAGGAATTCCGGCGTTTAATGCTATAAGAAATTTTAATGCTATAAGAAAGGCTTTGGCGCAGACTAAAATATCGCCTATTTTGTAGCAGATATTAGCAGCTTATCATATTTGGCGCAAATTGTGCAGGTGTGGCATCCCTGCCTAAGTTTTTTTTTTCTCAATTTAAGTTATTTAGCTAAGCTTAAACAAAGAAAATGTTTCCTTCTTCTTTACAACAATGATTAACAATAAATTTTCTGTGAATGAATAATGAATTTTGATTTTAATTATTTTATTAGAATTTTTTTAAACAATAGTTTTTTATTATCAAACTACATTCAAGTATTGTTAGACTCGGTTCATCTCCATTTTGAATAAATGGAAGCGGTTTATTTTTTAAGCTCCAGGATAATCCTGAATTTTGTCATCGGAACCTGCCAAATTAACCACTATTCGGAACCACGAAGACTGCAGAATTAATTGATTGAGGTAAGTTTTCAACAATGTGAATTAAAATTTTATGTCTTATTTTTGGATGCAAGTGTTTTAGTCTTTTTTAATGCTGATTTAATATTTTCCGAACATCAAAAACGCGTTACTTAGAAACAATAGATCGATAAAACTCTTCTTTTTTCTAATTGAAGTAAGAAAATAACAAGATCATTTTATTTATGGGCTTAATTTTTTATGAATAAAAATAGAAAGATTTTGAAAAGTTCAAAACCTAATTATTTATTGACTATTTTTAAACAAACTTTCAGCATACTTTTATTGTACCTTGAATGCTTGAATTAACAAATTGGACTTTAACAAAATGTTTTGGGTCGCAATTGCACCAGCAAACCCATTGCAGCTCTAGAATACAAGCGTGAAATTAAAATTTGTCGCCAAATAGCGCCAGAGTAACTGACTGAATTAAATTACTGATATTATTAAACCATGGGCCAATTTTTTTTTTGTTTAAAAGCAAATTGCAAACACACATGTTAGAACGCATCGACTATTATATAAGGTTAGGTTGAATTATTGTCCCGAAATGTATTTAACATTTATTTTAAACATTTGTTTCTAAATATTTTTTAAACATTGATTTTTTGTTAGACTTTTTTTTATATTTAATTAGTAACGTGAAAACTAAGATAGTGGATGGTCAGCTTAAACTTTATTTTTGTTATTGGAATGTGTTCCTAACTTAAAATGAAAAATAAAATATATTTTTCCTTAAAAAAACATCCATAATAATCAAATAGAACCAGTATTCTACTATATAATTGCCTTCAAGATGTATAGTCTAAACTAAAAGCTAAAGGAAAATGTCTCGTGTGAAATAGAAACAAGATAACTCAATTTTTCATGGAATAAGTCATTGAAATGAATTTCTTTTATTTAAAAGTATTATTCTTAATTTAATGCAAAAAAACATCATTTGCCGAAGGATTTATAAGTGTTTTTTAACTAGATTATCGTTTTCTATAAAACAAAATATTCACCGTCTTGACAATCCTGTTATATATATTGTCGGCTTCGAACAGGATTCTTTGCCAGATATACTAAGTTTCTTTTGGTTACGAACTTTACCTATATTCATGGTTGCTATTTGAAAGTTTTATTATGATTCAAGTTAGCCACTGACAATGTAAAATAAAGCCAAAAACAAATATTGTTTTTAGAGTGAAAAAAAACAGAAGACTACTACCCCTGAACTTTAATGTGAAAATTACTTTTTGACTGCTTTCTATCAAATCTTGCAAATCTTGGTTATCTAGCAAAGTAAAGAAGGTTAAGTGTTTGAAAGGGATAAAGATTTTTTTAATTATTATTTTATGATAGAAGAAATGCTTTGACGCAAATATTTAAAATATCGCCTATTTCAAAGCAGATATTAGCAGCTTATCATATTTGGCGCACTTTGGCGTAGGTGTGGCCCTTGCGGGTATTTTTTGGTGTGGCCCTTGCGGGTATATAAAACGGGTATTTTTTAAAAGTTATTTAGTTAGGCTTAAAGATAGAAAATATTAACCGCTTCTTCACAACAATGCTTAACAATATATTGGCCATGAATTAACAATGAGTTTTGATTTTAATTATTTTCTTAGAATTTTTTTAAACAATAGTTTTATCAAACTATATTCAAGTATTGTTGAACTCGGTTCATCTCCATTTTGAATAAATTGAAGTGGTTTATTTTTTAAGCTCCAGGAAATCCTGAATTTTGTCATCGGAACCTGCGAAACTAACCACAATTCGGAACCACAAAGACTACGGAACTAATTTATTGAGGTAAATATTCAAAAATGTTAATTGAAATTTTCTGTCTCATCTCTGGATGCATGAGTTTTATTCTATTTTTAATGCTCATTTAATACTTTCCGAACATCGAAAACGCGTTACTTAGAAACAATAGATCGATAAAACTCTTTCTTTCCAACTTCTTTTTCTAATTGAGTAAGAAAATAATAAGATTATTTTATTTATGGGCTTAATTTTTTATTAATAAAAATAGTTAGATTTTGAAAAGTTCAAAACCTATTTATTAACTATTTTTATACATATACTTTCAGCATACTTTTATTGTACCTTGAATGCTTGAAAGCAAAAATTGGATTTTTACAAAATGTTTTGGGTCACAATTGCACTGGAAAACCCAGGGCATCTCTAGAATACAAGCGTGAAATTAAAATTTGTCGCCAAATAGCAAAACATTTCATAACGAAAACATTTTAACCCTTTCAGTCCCAAAAATTTACTACACTACAGAAACATCTGATGCTCGCAAAATAAGCTTATTTTAGGTCCAAAATAAGAGTTCCATAAGAAAAAATATCATTTTAATTTTTTATATGGTTTTTGAAATATTGCCAAAAATTTTTAACTGTGAAAAACAACAAAATAAAAATATATTAATTACCTAAAAACACTTCGAGTTATATATTTTAAGGTATCTGACCATATTATTAAAAAAAAATTTTAGTAATCATTTTAACCGAAATAGTTTAAACTGTGTTTTAAATATGTGGAACTGAAGTGAACTTTTCAAAAATCAGGTGAAACGCTTGTTAGCTATTTTCTAAATAAAAAAAATAGTTCTGACTTCTATTGAGATTAATGTAAAATATTGCCTAATAATACAACAAAGTGTGAAGAATCGAATGATGTGTGTTTGGATGTCATAACGGGACAAACATTTGGGCCAAAAAATATTGAAAGTGATGATTCCAAATGGCATAACTGGGACTGAGAGGGTTAAGCAATTTTAATGTTCCAATTATAGTGGCTAGAGCGCCAAGGTAAAGCTGTTCTAAAATGTTGATAGATATAAAAAAATAATCATTGCACCAGGGAAACTAATTTTAAATTTCCTAAATGCATTATTGATATTATTAAACCATGGGCCAAAATGTTTTTGGGGTTTAAAAAAAATTGCAAACACATATGAAGATCTTAGTAGACGAAAGTGCTAAGTAACAAAACGGTGAAAACGAGAAAATAAGCTTTCAAGTTTTCCGTTTGCGCTAGAAAACTGTACTTGCAAACTGTAAAAATTACGATTTTTTTTATAGTTAAAGAAGTTAGTAATATGTTTTGTTCATTGACACAAATTTAAATTTTAAAAAAAATGTCACTTGGCACGTTCTTTAACTAAGCTCTTCATATGATAGGATGCATCGACCATTACATAAGGTTAGGTTGAATTATCGTTGCATTGTAGCAAGAATTATTGGTGATGGGAGCCTTAATTTAGAACCACTGTTAAGTATATCAGAAAAAAAAAAAGGCGATGAATTTTTAAATATTTCAAACGTATCAAATAATACTTACCATTGTAATTTATAGACTTATAATGAAAAATTGGATTTGTTGGGATGCTTCAAATTAGTACTAGAGCCTACGCGTGGAGCATTGGCGACGGGCTACAGAATTCGGAACCGCAGCCTAATGATAAGGTAAACATCTGAACTGGCATTGAACGCATCGTTAGAGCAAGATCGTACGCAACACAAGGAGTTTGTGGCCACGACAGACCAATCCCATGCACACGGAATTATTCATTGGCAAGATTGTCCAGCAAACTCCGTCTTTAGAATGGTTAAGGGGAGGACAGAATCAAGAAAGATATCCTCAGTTTCATGAAGCCTCAATCAATCGTGCCACGCTAACAAACAGAGGAATTTGTTAAGAACAAGACAAAGATGCTAGAAAAGAAGCTATGTATGTTGCAGTCGTGGCAGAAAGTGGTAGGGTGGCCACAAGATACATTGCTTCTCAGCCCCAACAAGGGGCGAAGATCAAGACAAAGATGCAAGAAAAGAAGCGATGTATGTTGCAGTCGTGGCAGAAAGTGGTAGGGTGGCCACAAGATACATCGCTTCTCAGCCCCAACAAGGGGAGAAGATCAAGACAACGATGCAAGAAAAGAAGCGATGTATGTTGCAGTCGTGGCAGAAAGTGGTAGGGTGGCCACAAGATACATCGCTTCTCAGCCCCAACAAGGGGCGAAGATCAAGAAAAAGATGCAAGAAAAGAAGCCATGTATGTTGCAGTCGTGGCAGAAAGTGGTAGGGTGGCCACAAGATACATCGCTTCTCAGCCCCAACAAGTTGCGAAGATCAAGACAACGATGCAAGAAAAGAAGCGATGTATGTTGCAGTCGTGGCAGAAAGTGGTAGGGTGGCCACAAGATACATCGCTTCTCAGCCCCAACAAGGGGCGAAGATCAAGAAAAAGATGCAAGAAAAGAAGCTATGTATGTTGCAGTCGTGGCAGAAAGTGGTAGGGTGGCCACAAGATACATCGCTTCTCAGCCCCAACAAGGGGCGAAGATCAAGACAAAGATGCAAGAAAAGAAGCGATGTATGTTGCAGTCGTGGCAGAAAGTGGTAGGGTGGCCACAAGATACATCGCTTCTCAGCCCCAACAAGGGGCGAAGATCAAGACAAAGATGCAAGAAAAGAAGCGATGTATGTTGCAGTCCTGGCAGAAAGTGGTAGGGTGGCCACAAGATACATCGCTTCTCAGCCCCAACAAGGGGCGAAGATCAAGACAAAGATGCAAGAAAAGAAGCGATGTATGTTGCAGTCCTGGCAGAAAGTGGTAGGGTGGCCACAAGATACATCGCTTCTCAGCCCCAACAAGGGGCGAAGATCAAGACAAAGATGCAAGAAAAGAAGCGATGTATGTTGCAGTCCTGGCAGAAAGTGGTAGGGTGGCCACAAGCAGGCATGAGAATGGGGAAAATGTAAAAAAGAGGAAATTATGCGAAAGATAAAATTTAAGAAAAAATTTGTCTAGAAGTCGATTACTATGCATTTCATTTACACATAATATATTGCAAGTGTATATTGCAATATACATATGTAAATATTTGCATACATGTAATACAAGTTAAAAAGATTAAAAAATTCTTTATAAAAATGTGTATACTCAGTTTAACCAAAGCCTCTGAAATAATGATTTAAACATAAAACTTGAAACCTCTACTTCAAGAAATGTTTAAAAGAATAGAATTTTCACATCCCTTTAATATCCCGAAACTCCGGCGATTTTGATATCCCGACACTCCAGCGATTTTAATATCCTGAAACTCTGGCGATCTCAATATAGCCCGAAACTCTGGCGATCTCAATATAGCCCGAAACTCTGGCGATCTCAATATAGCCCGAAACTCTGGCGATCTCAATATAGCCCGAAACTCTGGCGATCTCAATATAGCCCGAAACTCTGGCGATCTCAATATAGCCCGAAACTCTGGCGATCTCAATATAGCCCGAAACTCTGGCGATCTCAATATAGCCCGAAACTCTGGCGATCTCAGTATAGCCCGAAACTCGGGCGATCTCAATAGACCGAAACTCTGGCGATCTCAATAGACCGAAATTCTGGCGATTGCAATATCCCGAAACTCTGGCGATCTCAATATCCTGAAACTGGCGATTTTAATATCCCAAAACTCTGGCGATTTTAATATCCCGCGAATCTGCAAAAAAAGGAAAAAAGCGGAAATCCGCGTTTCCGCGGAAATATGGCATGCCTGTATATGTATATACAGCATAACTCTGTTTAATCACATTTCTGTTTAACTGAGCGAATTTTAGTTAAAAATGTAAAAATTAGCTTAAAAAAATACTTGTGTCTTCATTAATCTCCCATTGATATGATGCTGATATGCAAAAAAATGAAGCTGTGGCAATTTTGGGTTCTCTTAAGATTCAACAAAAAGTTAAGAATTGTTTTTAATTTAACTTATAAAGCTTAATACATTAAATAAAATAGAACATTATTTAATTGTGTATTTATTTGAAAGAGAAATATTATCAATGTAATCAAATGCAATCCAAACCTTAATTTTACTTTTCCAGTTTAACTTAATTTTTTTCTTATCCGATTTGCCTTCAATCTCCTTTAAGCTAGTTAAGAGAGTATCTACTGTATATCAATCCAAATTTTGCACAATTTTTGTTTGCTCCATTAATACATAGTTTACCTAACAATTAACAAATATTTGGAATAATACAAAACGAATAAAAAACAACTTCAAACTAAAAACATACCTTAGAATTCATCTTTTCGTTAATAATGAAATCTTTGCATGCTTTCCAATTTCCAACTCTCATGGCTTTGGATGCTGCAACAACATGCTCCCTCATACTTTCAGGTGGACCTAGGCCAATCAAAAATTTATTCAATTGAAATTAACAAGTTATAAAACTGGTTAAGAAAGAATGATTTTAAGTTCCTAGACTACTTATTTGATTTCCATTGAGTTAAGGTCTGTGTAAATTTATCTTTCAAGGCATGGAATTTGGGATGGTAGTAGAAATAAGCACATTTTCGAAAAAGCAATAAAATTATAATACTTTTGAGTTTATTTTAACTGCTACATCAACTAAACACGAATATTTTACTGATGCAATGGAAACTATTAGGAAATCACATGAAATTAAAAATTATTGCAAATTAAAAGAATGCAGAAAAACTTGTTTATTAATAAAAAATTTCTAGAACAATCATGCTCAATTCTAGTACAAATTTATAAAAATATTTTCAAATGTTAATACAGTAAAACTTCTACAAGAGACCACCTCTATTAAGCGACCACCTCTGCAAACGGGCAATTTTTCAAGGCACCGATTTTTCCCTCTATACGCTTAATGTTAAAAAAACCTCTCGGACAGACCAGACCAACCTCTGGTTACGACCACATTACAGGTCTCATCCGGGGGTCACTTTTCCAAGAAGTCTTGCTTTCCCGCAGCTACTGGTCATTGTTTGCCCTTCAAGTCCTTTGAATTAACTTCCTCCATATTATCGCACGTAAGAGTTAACCAGAATGAAAAGTTTGAACAAATTCTGCCCTCTCCCCTGTTTGGTGTTAAAAGGATAATTTCGAAAGATCCTTCCACGAATTGTACGAGTTGTCAATAGGAAGCTTCTTTCACTATACTGCAGTTAACAATTGCAAGGTAGGGCCATCCATTATGTACGTTGACATCCCTAGCCTTAAGTAACGCTTGGACACGCCCTTCCAAAAACAAATCACTAGGGGTGATCGTTGTCACACAAGCAAGGGGCTAACTCTGATGGCAAGGAGTTTAGGGTAGATCGGTAGGTTTGAATTATCGTCGCACTAGAGCTACTTGAGGGTTATTGGCGTCGGGCGTCGTAATTTAAAAGGAGTTCAAGAAACTCACAGAATGGAGGAATACCAGTGAATGTTAAATTTGCGAAACATGAAAGACGTTTCAATAAATTGTCTTTTTACAAAACCTAAAAACAAATTGAAATATAAGGTACTATCCAAAAAATTGAGAAATAAAATACCAAAAAGATATTTCTTCTTATTTTAAAAGATTGTAAACTTAAACGTGTATTGTAAAAAAAAGAGGACCTTGTTTTTGAATATAATTAAAATAACTAAATAAAATGATGAAAATTGTATACTTTTTTTTTAATTCTTACTACTAAACCATTATTTATAAAATTGATTTGAAATTTAAGCAGCTCAGTCAGGAAACTTCTCAAAGCGACCACCCTCCCTCAACGACCGATTTTCCTCGGAACGGAGGGTGGTCGCTCCCGAGAAGTTTTACTGTACCACCAAATCGGGTAACCTTGGCATAAGCAAGGCAAAGTTGCCACTACTTGGCAAATTCATGCACAGATTTAAAATGTAATAAACAGTTACCACATTTTACTTAAAAAATTTTACTTAAATGGTTTAAATTGTAAAATTCCTTGTATGCAAGCGAGTAAAAAAAAATTCTTGACCTACCAACTAAAGCCTGTCGTTCACTATTTCTAAGTTGATGATGGAAAGATTTGCTGATCATTCTTCGTCTTCCTTCTAACTCATGAGCTATAAAAAATATTTATGACATTCGTTGAGTTGAATTAACGGCATACTCTAGATCTACACATACACAAGTACCATTGATAACAGCTATATCATAATTTAGAACCACAGTCAAATGAAGAGCCAACACCAGAACAGGCACTCAATGCAACTTTTAAATTAGGACACTAGATAAATGCAACCATTCATGAAACTCAATTGATATTTTAATTTACTATCTGTTTCACTTTTTTAAAAAATAATTTGACGAATACTTGTTTTCATAAAAATACAGCTAACACATTAAAAAATTACATTCAAATATTTGAAAAAAAAAGCAAGAACTGCAAGCATCACACATAAACAAATACAAACATTTGAAAATCAAACACAAAACTCAATAATTCCATTTTAAATATACTTTAATATGTTTTATGTTATATTTAAGTACTTACCAGCCATGTACGGAATTTCCAGCAGCATAGCCGATACTAAATACACACACTCCAAAAGTTCTAAATTTATGTGCTTGTGGAATGGAATTTGACGTCTCTTCTCTATCTTTTCCTGGTCAGCGGTCCTTTCATGTTGTCTTTGGGGTAGCAAACCCTACGATAAGACAGCATAAATATAATTATGAGAAATAATGAGATCATAAATAAAACCCAAAAGCATAGATGTCAACAAAAAAAGCAAGCTTCATTTTATCTTAAAATAAGGCATTTAAAATTTTAGAATTTGATTTTAGGAAATAATACAATTAGGTTCCAAGGGTTATTGAATATCGACCATTGGATTTGTGGTTGCTATGGGTTACCAACTACAAAGATCAACTACTATATACAATTTTTACTTTAAAACCAGAATATTTAATATGAAATGCAGATTTTATATTTTCGTCATGTTTTGGAGGTAGCCGATTCCGAAAGAGTGGTTTTTGCATATTGATCCACCTGTTCTATCTGAAACACAGCAAGAACTAAAAGAGGCACACATTTTCAATTTGGCACACAAGTTCAAATTAGAACTTTTTTTTTCTGTAGGTATTGCTGAAAAAACAAAAAGCTATAAACTTGCATATATAATTTCTAGTATCTGTCTGACAACAAAAGATTTTTTTTAAAAAAAAATCTCATGTGCATAGAGTTTTTAGTTTTTAAGATATTGAAATTATCCTATAGGGTATCTTTAAATACGTATTGATTTAGTATGCAGCAAATATAAGTCATGTAGCATTATACACCCATACTTTAAAATAAGAAAAGGTTGTGGTCTCAAGTTCTATTATCATCAAACACTTGAAGGTTAATTGCAAGAGCTAAGTTATATAAACCATACAAACATGGAAACTATTTGAGTAAATACCTGGGCCAGCAGTTCTTTAGCCCTGCCACCACTCTGAATGTCAAGTAGAGCTGCATGGGCATCCTTGATGAATCCGTGCCTAAAAGAACACAATCCCAACTGGACAAGGGCTCTGTTGTAGATGATCTAAATGAAAGAAAGAGGAAAAGTTAGGAAAGAAGTCTTTCTTAAATTGAGCTAAGAAAAGTGCTTAGATGACTTTGGCTTCTGATAATCAACCTTACGCATACCTCATACATACAGCTAAACCTGGCAATAGTTAACTTATTAAATTATACTGTGTATTCATTTCAAAATAGTAATTTAACAAGCTTTCTACAATCTTGGGCTAAGCAATCTCAGGCCTGCAGCTCCCATTTCAGCTCTTGTGATCAGAGGCTTTGGGAGTGCTTAATCATATGTCTAGTAGGTGCAGTGGTCAACCTCAAACAGAACCTCAGTGTTTAGTTACCAAGCATGCTTGGTCTTCATTTTATCGACCACTTAAGGTTGAAAAATGAACCTTCCCAATCCAGGATTCTATCCCTGGACCTTTGGCATGGCAGCCCATAGCTTTGCCACTCTGCTGTAGGCAGGTAAACTGCAGTAATCACAAATATGAATTGAATTAGAACATTATTGCCCTGAAATAATTTGTCTATCAGTATAATAGGGTTCATACTCTTTGTAAGATAGTGAAATTCAGGAGTTTCTAAGGAGATTTATAGAAGTGCAGCGATGTATATTCAGGAGGTATCGCGAAATAAATTTGAATATGTGTTATATTATTTTATAGTTAAGTGACTTAATTAGACCGAGAATGAAGGAAACAAGGGGTGTAAATATAGCTTGAAGCTTCAGTGTAAAAGCCAACCCCCTTTTTTTGGAGGGAAAAATCACCTGTTTTGGTGATTTTTTAAATTTTCGTGACCCTTGCTTCAATTTCATGACTTTTTCGTAGAGTACAAATAGACATCCTGGTAAAGTACGGTAGACATCCTAATAAAGTACAAGAGAAAACCGACTGAGAAAGGAGAAAAATGATTTTTGTCGTCAATTTTTTCAGGAGATGGGGGAAAATCAGGAGATGATAAACAAATTTCAGAAGTTATACGGGCCCTTAACAAATAAAAATTAAATTCAGGAGTTTTTCAGGAATTTCAGGTGTTGACAAAGACAAACCCTGGTATACTTTCTAATAGATTAGAGTTATTGACTGCTAGCAACAATGGTTTAAGTCATTATTCTAGATACTGCAGTTTACCATGCCCAAAGAATCATATTTTCATAACATCTTTTATAAAATTAAATACTTACCTAGTCATGAGCCTAAACAAAACAAAAAAACATTAATTCAAAGAAGAAAATTTTAAGCTCTTACCATAGTTGTAACATCGGCATGTTCAATGTTGACCTGCAGATGAGACATAAGCAGCAAGTCCCTGGCATTGAACCACTTATCATGAAGTGCCAAATGATAGATCCGGAAGAGCGTCGCCTGTGTCCTGATTCGATCGGTCGTGTCCTTAGCACAGATGAACTGACACAGCCTAGTAATGATTTCCATGCTGGTCTCCTCTTCGCCCCTCTCCACTGCTTCGGCAGCCGCTTTCTCCGGGCTCTTGATGACGTCACGAACGGAACCGTCTAGGTCACTCACTGGTTTGGAGAAGACACGGGAATCGAACTGAAAAGATCATAAATTTATATTGTAAATGAATTACCAATTTGGTTTGGTTTGAATTATCATCGCACTAGAGCTACACGAGGGCTATTGGTGACGGGCGTCATATTTTAGAACCACAGTCAGGTGTTGAGCCAACACCTGACCTCATGCTAAGCGAGAGCTTAACCGACTGGGCTCCCCAGCCCCTTGAAATACCAGTGTTAAATAAAAAAAAATGAAGAGAATACATGAAACTTAATGCTTTAGAAACACATACATTACAGAATTTTTAAAATATTTATTAACTTGAAAATATATGATTTTGTTCAACAAAAAAGTGGTTAATACTGATAGTAGTTAATACCAAACTAAACTATGATATGTATTTATGTAGTTCAAGTTCAGTAACCAAACAACCATTCTGTCATTTCTTGTATGCAACTAAATGTAATATCCAGTCATATATAAATGCCAGAATCAAAACAATCTTTCAGTATGTATGGTTTTAGAATACTTTCAGAGTTGTTTATTTTACTTAAATTTTTGAAATGCAGTTAACTTTGCTTGAAATCTTAACTATTCAATAAGTGAATACAAAGTTACCAAGACCTGAAAATATTAATTATAATGTGTCATAATATTCATCAGGGTTTAAAGATCTAGTACGCCGAATTCGGCAAAAACTGGAATATAATAGTAACTGTGTATTGGTTGCATAAGGTAAAAAGATACGAATATTTTAAATGAATTGCAAAAAAATTTTAAATAAACAATTACATAAATATTACTTACAACTATTTTAATTCTGGCATTTATGTATCTAAATTCTAAGTAATTCAATTCTAAGTAAGCCCTAAACTAAACATAAATTTTAAAATCAAGAAAAACCTTCCTGAAAAATTTAAATAACAAACCTTGTAGTACAGGTGTTCAATGCGACGTAGATAAATACGGCACAGTTCAGAAGGTGTGCCTCTGTCCTCCAAATAACCTTGAAGACGTTCAATGATAGCACACACCACAGTTTCGTCTTTCAACCGCTCTACGTATTCAGGAGAGTGAGCATCACAACCCTAAAAGTTAATTTTCAAACAAACTACTTAGAAAAAAAAGGATTTAAAAACCTTAGTATTATTAATTAGAGTTTAAAAAACATTGTATTCACAAATGAACAATATGAAAATTTAAAAAGATCTTAAGGAGCATACAGCCTTTTCAGGATACATTTCATAGTCAGTGTTGACGCCAGTTGTCAACATGTTGTAAATGAATAAAACTCAGAAAAATAGCTTGGAAGCAATTATCTTTATTTAAATAGTAGACATGGAAGTAAAGGTTACTAAAAGGAGATTTAAAAGGTTGATCAATAAATATTGCACATGACAAGTAAAAACAGATAGTTGAAAATGGCCCCACATCACACAGAACAACAGACTTTTATAGAACCGCCTCTTCTTTACTTCATTTCATGTCATTTTCTTAGGCAGGCGGTTACAGTCAGCACATTAGCTTTTTCTCTTTTTTCATTTATTCATCATTTTTATACACTGAAAACGAGACTTCATTTGAGTTCCGAAATACCTATATGCTTTTTGAGATCTTTTAGCACACTATTTGTGAACATGAAAGTTTGCTTTTTAAAACTCTTATTAACTACTTTAGGCAAGTTCATGCAGAGGGCTTTTATATAGACTATAAAGCATTATTTGGATGTTCTTTAGAACTTTGAATGAAATTTATTCAACTAAAAGGTAGATAGAATAAAACTTCAAGTCAATCAAGTCAATACTTTAACAATTAAAAGGACACAGGGAGTCAAGTTAAGTTATCCTCGCACTAAAGGTGACACAAGGGCTATTGTCAACGGGCGCTGTAATTAGGACACAGTCAAGTGATGAACTAAACCCGAGAAAGGACCAAATGCAGCTTCAGAACTTTGAATCATATTTAACATGGTTCATACACTTCTTAGGAAAAAAAATTCAAGCACTTTTCCAGAAACATTCAAGGAATGGATGCTGGTGGCAGATTTTAGCAATAATTTTTATATGTTAAAAACCAATTAAGATTTCAGGTAATCAATATTACCATCTAACGACAACACCAATGCTTTCAGTAAGTAAAATTTGCAACCAGTCATGATGATAATCAGGATTTTTCAAACGAATGTTGAAAATACATTTTTCACTCATTTTGTGAAGTATTCAGTCAAGAAAATCACCATAATACTTGAAAGATTCAAAACGGAATTTATAAAATGCGGCTCCGCTAATAAAGCCTCATAAGAAAATGCTTTTTGCGTTTCAATCTCTACTACAGATAGTTTGATAAGCAAAATATTTTATCCACATTCCAGAAATGATGCTAATTTGCCGCAAAAACAATAAAAATTTTCAAACATAATCAAAACAAAAACTTATGGGCTAGAAATATGGTTAATTATCAAAAGATACCTGTTGCTTGCTAACTAGGAAAAGATTTTAGTCGCGTCATAGCTATAACCTAATCAGGTGAGAGGTCATGTGTTTAAGCCATCACGTTTCGGAAAACTCAGAGAAAATTTTTGATATCCGATTTTGCAATAAATAGTACAGATTTTTCAAGCACTCCAGATTCAATTTTAAGCACTTTTAAGGACTTGAAAATGAACTTTTTTTATTCAAGCACTTTTCAAAAATTTCAAGGAGTGTACGAACCATGTTTAATATGCACTACCTTTACGCTGGGAATTATCCCAACTTTTTAGCTGAACAGACCATTTACAGGTCGGCAGTTATTTTGCAATGCTGCAAGGCAGGCACCTTATCCACTGAGCTGCAAAACACTCATTACAACAGCAAAATACGCCAACATAAAAATAAATACCTGAAGCATTTTAGTAAACTCTTCATCCATTCTTTCAACCACAGTGAGGCAGCAACCCTTCACACGGTAGGGTTGGGTCACCAGCTGTTCACTTTCCTCAATCAAGTGTTCGCCCACAACGATGGAGGGATTGTCGATGAGGATGTCCAGTAGCTGATTGATGTATTCCAAGCACCTAAGATCAGAAGAAACTGTTAAGCTACTGGTTTTTAAGAAAATATTTTCATACAAATTATTGTTTGCAGTGAGTTGGAACCTTCATAAAAAAAACGCAAAATGAAGAAAGATCTAACATAACAAGTTGTGTCCAAGAAGGGAAGAGTGTAGGCTATGTAGCCCGTTACCCAGTACGCATACACTCTGTGCCAACCTAACTTGGGTAAAAACAAAGGCAGGGGGAAAAGCATGATTGGTCCGTTCGTTGGAAACTCTTGTAAGGTAATATACAAAATGATATGAATACAATTTAACCAAAATACACTTTTCATTCTGATAAAATTGAAAAAATTTCTCAAATATTATTCAAATCGGTTAGACTTTAAACGAAATTAATGCTTTAAACAAGTTTTGTGGACGGATTCACAAATAATTTATGGAACTATTTACATGCATGGAAGGATCTTCTCCATAGCATATTTCTATTTATTCAAATTAGGTTGGCAATAAGTGTAGAATGACAATGTATAATGTATGTAAAAATATAAAATATATTAAGAACGACCCAAAGATTGAAAGTCAAAGAAAATTATTTCAATAACCAGAAGTTGAAAGAATAATTGCTGTAAGGACCAAAAATAATTCAAAATATGTGAAGGCGAAAATTACAGAGTGCCTAATGATACACAAGGCACGAGTATGTATAAAAAAGATCGTCTGGAAAATGGGCATATGTCAAGGGTTCCAAGCAAAAGGCAGGGTTGGTGGCTCAAGTCAGAACAAGAGCTACAGTTGGTTATGGACCAAGTACATTTTAGACCACTGGAAATGTTTTGATGTGGAGGGCATGAACCAATTATTATTTTTAATTCCTCATATCAAGATTTAAAGCTTACTTTATCCAATGCCAGGCTTGGCATCGTGGCCATTTGACCATGAGCCTCAAAATAGCGACTGAAGATAAAGCATTGTAACACAAAGCCTTAGAAAGATTCGAATAAAAATATATTATTAAGTGTATCTTTACAAAAAAAAGTTTGATTACAACCAGTACAGATTCCATTTTAGTATATCTTGAATACTTTGTTTTGGTTTTGAAAAATTATTAACCTAAATATAGAATACGCATTCAAATATTCATATTTACTATGTTTACTTTTAAATGTTTTGCTTACTTTTGCCACATATCACCCTTCATGCAGGTAGCGATGTTTGGATTGTAGTCATAAATAGCAGAGATGATGGCAAACATGATCTTCAGCAGAATGCCAGAGCCCAAGTTGTGCAAATCACAAACACTCAGCAGTTCAATCAGAAGCTCGATTTGCTCGCTACGATCTGTACCCTTCTTGCCCCGAGCTGCTAAGATTTCGTTAAATTTCTTTAGCACAACCTGGTGATTGATTTCTGCATCCTTGGCAAACATTTTAGGTTTTTCCTACAAAATTAAACATTGCAATTAGATACTCAACTGGAAATAATTGAAATGTATAATGGTAAAACACACATGCTCCACACACATGTTAATTCCTGTTCATTGACGCCTACACCCAATTAAATTTACTATTATCAAAATTCGACAATGAACAGACCGGACCTTATATCTTAGTTATACTTTGGAGAATGTGAGTTATGCAACTAAGCCCTTTAATTAAAATATTTTAACCTAAAAACCATCTTTATACATTTTTTATATGTTAGATATACTAAGTTACAGCCTCGTGGTTCATATTTGATTTTCATTAAACAATAAGTATACTCTTTAATAACTTTTAACAGATTTTTTAGCTTTGCTGCTCTTGTTCACAAATATTTATGCGATTCATAACTAATTAAGATTTAAATGATTTAAAAATAATTCACAAGAAATATTAACTGTATACAAGCACAATTATAGAATTGTTATTTACTGCATATTTGTAGAGACAAATAACTCCTAATATACCTTATATAAATTCCTGAGCATTTATTTTGCATCAGAGCAATAAAAAAAGCAACATTTAACATTTCTGTAATTAGATACTTAGATATTGTATTGCAACAGCAAGCATTTACAATTTTAGAAGGTTCATTTCATGCTTTTTAAAATAAAAAAAAATATTATTTATAAACTTTTAATGCATTTAAAATTAATCTAATATAATATAGATTCCTGATATCAAAATTTAAAAACAAAATAACATTCTTCTAGTTTATGTTAGCCCTTTAGAACTACAGTAACATAAAATAACAATTAAAAAAACACTTTTGTAACAAATTTTTCCATATGCATAAACAGAACCAAAAAAATTTACATCTTTGAGCTGCTGCTTCCAAAACTCTAAAAATATTTACCATTATGATTGGAGCACCTCCCTTCACTTCCTCCCAACCCTCATTATCTTCATCTCTTTTTCGCTCCTTCCTTTCTTTAGTCTTTTTTTCACGCTTGGTTACTTCCTTAGCCTCATCCTTATCTCCTGCCCTGTTAATGAAAAAATACTAAAAGTTTAGATTAAGGCATAGATAACAAAAAAAATCTAATAATGAGGAAGGGGGAGTTTATTAAGGGGGATTGGGAGCAGATCCCCAAATCAAAGTGTGTTTTAATACAATTTGAAAAAAATAATTAATTAGGTCTCATTACTTCAGTTGTATTGAATGTTCTTACAAATAAGCTATTTTATACGATAAATGTAGCTGGCTTACAGGTCTTTATAATCCTAGTTCTTGCAATCTGTTGGTATATTTTTAAAATTTTCAATAAATAATTTAACAACAAAATATGCGAACCAATTTCAAAAAGTGGTATTTAAGAGCCCTATACACCAACTACATTTAACATATTTAAAAAAAAGCTTGTAAAAATACTCAATAGAGCCAGAGAAATGGGGGTTAGGCTATTATTTTTGGGCATTGGACACTTCGGTTTGGAGACTTGCTCCCATTTCTCCCTTAAATAACAAAATCAGCAACATTTGCAAATTGTGATATATGGATATCATTATGATAAATATACTATTAACTACACTTCTTATGTAAATACATCACCATTAAAGCAAGTTTTAATGCATGCAATAGTTGAAATGTCTAGTCTAAAAACCTTACAAATTATTTCACACGGAAGAAACATTCAACTTAGCAATTTAAATAACAAGAAATTTATTGTAATTTAACAAGTAAAAATCATTTTTAATCTTATTTTTAAAGTTATGGCATGATACACATGGGTTCTTAGAAGTCAAAGTAATTTTATATCTCCAAAAATCATGTAATAAACAAGTACATTATTTGACTTACTGTGCAAATTCATCCTTGATAATGTTTTTTTTTTTTTAAGAAATCATAAATATAATTAGCTTAATTTGAAGATAGCAATTTAAATTTATAAAAATGCAAAAGGATAATAAAGAAAATAATAATAAGGCATCCTAATTATAAGTTACTTTTTCAAGAATTTTGTTGCGAGGTTTCCACCATATTTTTCATCATCAGAGGATAATGAACTTTCTTCATCTGAAGAGGATCCCCAGTCAATGTCGTCATCCTCCGAATCCTAAGGACAGAAAGGAATTTTAGAAATAGCAAACGAGGCATTGAAGAATGAACTCTTTTATAAATAAAAAATGAATATAAAGTGTAATTACAAAGCATAAAAAATTAATTTGCAATATCACATTAAACAAATTATCTGATCTGGAATCGCATGGTTTTTTAACCTTAACTGGGGTAACAAAGCGTTATACAAAGCAACATATTTTTAGCCTACTTTCCCTTTTCTTTTAAATTAGAAAGAATTTTTTTAAATAATGGAAAAGTGGGAATTGACATCTTGAAAATGTCTGTCTGCCTGCAGCCCCTTCCAAACTCAGTTTTATCAGTCTGATCTTAAAAGCATTTTTCTTTTTTTGTGTTATTAAGTCATGACAGAGAACTATCTTTTTTTTCATACAGGTAGTTTGTAGATAGATGTCTGCCCGGCATGCAGGTAGATGGACATCAGTCTAGAAACTATCCTTTGAATTAGCATTGAAATTTAATTTTTAATCTGTTAAATTGCTTTTGCAACATCAATGCCATGAGAAACTGCATTTATAACGAGTAACTAAAGGACATTTTATTTTTGCGATATGAATCAATTGAAATGACATCATAAAATGTAACACAATGTGATTCTAAGATTGTCAAGTACAGGGTGAGGCAAACAAAACCGGCCCCGAGGTGTAGATAAGAATACGACAGAAATGTTGCCAAGTCTAAAACCAATACAAAAACAGGTTTGCTTAGTGAAGCTATTGATCGCTTCAATATTAAGCCCAAACAAACGCTTGGCGACTTATTTGCCAGCAACTACGCTACGCTTTTAGAAGCTAGTTGAAATGGAATATAAACAAGGTTAGTAGAGCTGATCAAGATTTAGTGATTATCTGATTGTTCTGGTTGTTATTTATCCTAGAGAATCAGACCTTTTTGTTTTTGGTAATACAAAACATTCTAAATTGATTGCAAGACACAAAATTTGCATTATGGGACGTCTTCATACAATGCGAACTAAGATCTGAACTCGCCACTAGTCTATGAGTAGCTCTAATGTGAAGAGAATCCGATCCAACCAATGCAAAAACAGGTTTCAGGCTGCTTCAAGAGTTTTTCTCGCCAAGCATTTCAACGTATTCCCATCTCTAGATCGGGGCCGGTTTTGTTTGCCTCACCCTGTATTTGTTTACTAGTGACTAGGTATTTTTTTTGCATAAAAAGCTGGTCAGTTATATATTTTATTTATTCATGCAATTCGCAGTTAATTCATGTTTTGGCTTTACTAAATATATTGAAAATATTTGAGTTCTTTAATTCTTTATTTTGATACGTATTAAAGAATAGAAGCTTGTATCACATTAAGGGGCAGCAAAATTTTCAAAATGCACCATAGGTAGCCGGAATGGATACTAGAATTTGACTTAAGTAATTTCGCATAATTATTCTTTGAAATGCAGATAAGTTTAGCAAACGATAAAGAATATTAAATGATTTTGACGGAAGTATATTAATTAAAAGATTAATTTCGGCTTTTTAAAAGGTTGAATTTAACTAAATGCTTGCTGATTGCTTCCTAAGTTGTATAAATCTTGTGTGGAAGCAGTTATCTAGCTTCTAAGTGACAGATCGACTTGTTATTCCAATAATATTTTTTAGTAACTCATAATGTTAGCATTGGAAAGTAGGCTATTTTAGACGTGGGTTTTTTTTAGAGCTCCTGGTTACTAAAGCAATAACAGATAACTATAATTTCAAATTTATTTTTCCTGTAAAACAATTTAAAGAAACTGATATACTCTGCTCAAAACAATTAGGGGAATTCATGGTTTAAACCATTTCACTCCCAATGATTCCATCTGGTATCATCAGCTTCCGATTTTTTTCTCACTAAGTTGAACTCGTACTTATTTGTCGTTTGATGGAAGAATCATGTCTTTTGAAGAATTAAATAATATTTGTTTTAATTGAATGAAAATATGAAAAACGTGGTAAAATAAAATTCACCCCCAAAAACTTTTATGAAATAAATTGACCCTAAATTCTTCCCGCTTGCATTCTCAGAAGTCTAAAATTTGATTTTACTTTTTTAAACTAAAATTTTGAAAAAATGTTTATAATTTATTCAAAAGGTACGATTCCAATTTTTTTGCCCCTTAAATTTTAGTTAAAAATTAAGATTTGTTTTCCTGTTTTTTACCATTTCAATCTGGATGCATAAGGAATCTATTTTACAAATTTTGGATTTTTTTAACAAAAAATTAGAAGTTGGAACTGGACGGGTAAACAAAAGTATGCAAAGTGCTCCCCTAATTACTTTGAGCACTGTACTTAAAATAAAATCAGATGACAGAGCAACATACTTCATCATCTGATCCTTTCAGAAGTTTGGACTTGGTATCTTCTTTTTCTGGTTTCGGAGCTTTCTTAAGAAAATCCATAGGCTTGTCATCATCCTCATCGGAAGAATCATCTATTCAAATAAAATTATATAATACAAATCTATATAACAATATTTTACAATGACACACAGAATTATATATTTACTATATTAAAAAACAACAGGTCAAAAATGCTTTCACATTTGATTCTCATTTGATTTTTTTTATTTATGATTTAAGGCATTCTTAACACATTTGAGAATTAGTACTTTGATAACATTAGGTTAGACTAATTTGTGTAGGAGTAATTCTATATACATAACACATTATTGGAAAATTAAATAAAAACATGTAAATATTTAGTTATTTAATAACCCACACAAAAAAAATTCTCTTTAGAGCTACACGATTTTATCTTTGATTTTATTTATCTATAGATTAAAGGCTTTTTAAACCATTTTAATTTTCAATTGCTTTCTATGAAATATAAAAGTAATGGGAAGAATTGTGATGGGGGGGGGGGGGTCGAAAATCCAATACGGAAATTTTGTGTTTTCTACACGTTTTGGGGGCTTTTCAGGTTATTTCATTGTTAATTAATAAAACATCTTGAATGCAAAAAAAGTTTGAATATTCTATTAATTGTCAAAAAACTGATAAAGGTTGTTTCTTTATTCATAGATAGATGTGTTTTTTTATACAAAACATTGCATTATTACCGCTACAAACCTCAAATCACACTAAATTTACAGGCCTCTCATCAACTGTTACCTTATATTTTTAACAAAATTCCTTGCAACAAATAATAATTGTTTGAAAAACTATGTTTATATAAAGAATGTATGTATAGGGTGTAGGATTTGTTTTGAAAGTGAGAGGATAATAAGGTTTTTGAGAAAATGCCAATGCACAATAACTTTTTGGTTTTAAAATTAACAGAATACCTTTATACACTGCTCAAAACAATTAGGGGAGCACTTTTTAATTCCAACTTTAACTTCACTCCCAACTTTTTAATTTTTATCCTATAAATCTGAAATTTGTTAAATAGGTTCACTATGCATTCGAAATGAAATAGTAAAAAACAGGAGAAAAAAAATCTTAAGTTTTTGATACTTAAATTTAAAGGGGGGAAATAGAATAATAACATTTTTTCATAAATTATAACAATAATTTTTTCAAAACTTTTTTTGTTAAAAATAGTTGAAATATAATTTTAAACATCTAAAAAATGCAAGCATGAAAAATTTAGGGTCAATTTATTTTCTAAAACTGTTTTAAAGTTAAATTTATTTTACCATATTTTTCATATTTTCATTAATATTAAAAAAAATATATTAAATTCTTCAAAATACGTTATTCTTCCATATAATGATGTATCTAACGATACATAAGTTGCGAATTTACATTAGTCAGAAAAAAATCACAAGCTGATAATTCCCAATGGAATCATTGGGAGCGAAAGGGTTTAAAACATGCACTCCCCTAATTGTTTTGAGCAGTGTAGTAAAACATAACTTTAAATAATGCATTGAATAATTGATTCGAGTGGTAACAGAAAGGCATGTAATATTTACGAACTCTAGTTTACATTGAGATTGAAGACTGTTTACTGCCTTGAGAAGCCAATATTTTCTGCCTAGACAGTACCAGACTATATGTATGGAATCTCCCAAGTCTTTGATCAATATGTGTTTACAATTTCAATTTCTAAATTACAAAAAAAAAATTTAAGTATATTTTCCAACAAGATAAATACAACCTACCCTGTTCATCTGCATCCTCCTTTTCGTCATTTTCATCTTCAGGATTTAACCTAAACCCTGAAATTTCTTTTTCGAAATCCTTGTTGTACTTGCGGAGTTTCTGGCGAAGAGTTGTCAAAGACTTGGAACTGTTCTTGGACATGTTTTTACGACCCTCTTTATCTTCCCAGCACTATTCAAAAAAGAAAAATTAAGGCTCTATCATATTAAACTTTATTGAAAGTTACTTATTAGCAAGTACATTTATCTTTTCGAGTTTTAAATTGAATATTTAGTTAAACTAATTATAAAATTTTTATTTTTGTACCAAGACCTAGTCATGCTCATTTGTCTACTTTACCTCTTTCAATAGATTTTTTCAATAATTACAATACTTAAATACATTCTCTTTGCAAACCTCACACTAATTATATAATAAATATGGATAAATATTCATAATCGAAACTGTAAACAAAAAATTTCTTGATTCTTTCTCTTTTACAATCTTTTATGCATACTTAAACTAAATTGTAAATAAAAAAATATTTATCCAATTATCAGTTTACAATGTATGTCATCTAATTAGGAATTAAATTAGGATAATTACCCTATCAACATTTTAAAAAAATACTTCATGGCAATTACACAGATTATTTATATACACAGACGTTTTTGCAATTTCAAAAGCTTGTATAACTTACCTCAGAAATGAAATCTTCCAACTCTACAAGAGTCCGAATGTAAAAGGTAGGCACCTTTCCACCTTCCTCTTTGTCAATAACATTTTTAGCCTTGACAAATGCACGAGTCAAATCATCAAAACCTAGAAATTAAAAAAATATACTTACACCAAGAACTAGTTTGATGCATGCATGGGTGTCAAAACTCAGTTTAAATATTACAATGTGTTTCATACAAGAATCAACTTTAAAAATCACAACCATAAATAAACTAAATTTAATTTTAAACATAAATCCCTAACAATTGTATAAAAATACGCACAAAGAAAACTTAATAAAACAATTTTTTTAAACTAAAGAATTAGTTAAGTTTTGATTAGCTGCTCTAGCAAAAACTACAGATCTCGTTCTTCACAAGGCAAACCTGCCACACATGATTATATAAACAAGTTATGAAGAATTTAGTAGAAACTTGAATAAGAAGTGTTCAAAACTCACTTGATAAAAGTTTGCTCATGTCTCTGATTTTCTTGTGGTTCTTCATTAATTTTTGGATCTCCAACAATTCCTTGTACCTAAAAAATAATTAAAATATATAATTGTATTTAAAATTACATAATTATATTAAAATAAAGGAAGCATAATAAATATAATATTGCACTACATTTAAGAAAATTTTTAATTAAATTGGGTTAAACTAATACAATAAAATAATTCAGATAAATTCATTCAAATAATTCAATTATCTCCAATTTATTTTAGAAAAACAAATGCAATTACTTTTATGAAACCACATTTGTTTTTATTGGTATTAGGAATACAAGAGATCTTTAATATTCTTTGTAACCGACTTCTTACTCTTATCTAATTATGTCAAATGCATTTTTAGAGAAATGCAATCACATTTATGTAATACAAGGTGAAAAGTTTATGAAAGTGCTTTGACAATTAAAAACAACAGGCATACCGCTTTTCCTTCTCGCTGCGTACCACACGTTTCGTATCTTCTTCCTCATCACTGAAGGTGAAGGCACTAAAAGAAAAACATTATAAACTATGATAACTGATTGTGTTATGAACTATTTATGTTGTGAATTGATTGAGATTTCAAATATTGATGCATATTTTAATGATATAGTTATTGACCTGCATCTGGCAACAGTTTGCAAAAGCTTGTAAATACAGCTTCTGTCATTAGAATAAACAGAATCTTACTAAGTATTTCTCCTTATCTTTTGCCCACTTCTAAGCGCATAAATTCTTTAAAAATTGAATGAACCTTTCAAGTTGATAATTTAGTAATAGACATATTGAACTGGAACAACAAATATAAGTTGGACATTCAAGATAAGCTAAATATAAAAATTATGATTTGTTAAATTACAAATAAAAATTATTCCACTTCATATTTCATACAACTCAATAAGCATAACAACACTACATTAAATTTTCCAGCTCGCCAAAGAACAGACCAGCCTTTATATCACAGCAGCACCAACACTGATTTTTATAAAATAATAGGGATTTATAATGAGAGGTAGGAAAGATACAAATGGAAACATTTAAAATATCACTTAATTATAAATCGATAATGATAATTTTATAAATTTCTTAAAAAGCTAAACATGTTTTTTAATTACAAAGCTTATTAACAAATAAAAAGAAATACCCTCCATATGAAGCGATACCCTGCTGCTTCTGGGGAATTTGTTCTTCTTCGGATGACGATGACTCACTCTCGGAGTCTGATACTGCAAAGAATCTACTCATGATGACTGCCTGAAATTGAAAAGAAACTAATTTAATTGAAACGTAGATTGGGTGAACCATGGAAGCAATGATTCTTTGCAAAGTCTTAATCATAAAAAAAACACATTATCCATAATTCTACAGACACACAAAAGAAACTTTTAAATATTACTTTTACCATGTGTTTACTTTTAAGATCAAAGCAATATCTCGTCTCTGAAGTTCCCACATGTGCTATCTAACTTTGCAAAACAGTAGAAATTTACTGAAAGGTAACCCTTGGCGAACTTTCCAAAATTGCGCCAAAAGTCGGCCGATAACCCAACCGAAATGATAGGATAGGTTTGAGTTATCGTCGCATTAGAGCATCACGAGGGAAAACCGAAAAGCGTGTTTGTTCATTTAACACCGGCTGTTCGGACTTTCATGTTACATAATATCGGTCTGCATAATGTTAATGTAATGCTCATATATGTAACCAGAGAGTCCGAACAACCCGTGTTAAATAAACACGTTTTTCGGCTCTCCCTCGTGTAGCTCTAATGCGACGATAATTCAAACCTCTCCTATCATTTCGGTTGGGTTATTGGCCGACTTTTGGCACGATTTTGTAAAGTTCACCAAGGGTAACCTTTCAGTACATTTCTATCGTTTTGCAAAGTTAGGTAGCACATGTGAGAACTTAAGAGACGATCTTCTATTCTGTGAAGTCCAACTAAAATATTGCTATGTTGTCACGAAATAAGTATAACATCCCCTTTTCTTTATTACTGTACATGGTTGTCCGATTAAGTTAATTATCAACCTTAAAAACTCAACAGATTTTGTAATTAACTGCCAGGCCAGAGACTAGGATTTTACCACAAGCAATTCGGTGCAGTTTTTTATATAAATAAACATGCAGGGTATTTTAGTTCAACCAATAAAATATATGGAGCAAAAGTTGGGACTAAATGTACAAGTTAATGCACTAAATGTGTAAGTTAAAGAGAGAACTGCTTTTGTAAGTTGATTTTTCATTTCAAAGAAGCAAAAATATTTGTACGCTCTTACTCATTTGCCAGTAAATCTCATTAAACATTTCAAAAATTAAAAAAAATAAGAGTTCTTCTTAATCACTTAAGTAATTACAATTGCTGTCATCGTATGTTCAAAGACCAATTTTTTTTTTTCCGAAAAAGTAATGCTAGATATACACAGGTATAGATCAAAACATGTCACTGTTTACGCATAACGTATGGCAGCTTAAGAGTCTGGAAAGCAGATCAATCAGAATATTTTGAAAAAACAACTATTCTCGATTCCTAAAATTATCCTAGATTGAAAAGAAATGAATTACATACCAAATATAGTCGTAATTCCTTTTAAATTATCATGAAATATAGAACTTTCTCATCTCGTTAAAATTGTCACGTTGAAGAGAAAACACCGAAATTGGAAATTGGGTTTATCAAGAATTTGCAGTTACAGTTTGTATTAAACATATATTTTCTGTAAGCAAAAAGCGTTATTTTAATTTTTCTGTTTATGTTTAGTAAATACTATTTTTTAAAGAGTCTGAAAATTACAAGGATGAATAATGAATAAATTTTCAATTAAGATGGAAAATTCTTTTATTTGCGCATTTAAATTACGAAGCGAATTTAGCCATGTAGGTGGAAAGAAACAGACGGCTAGGCTCCAATATGGTAGTTTATATTTTGAGGTGAAGAGCCTTGTGGTCAATACCTCGATCTCCGGATCGGAAGGTTCTGTGATCCGGTCCTGTTCGCTGAAGACCCACCGACTATATGAGGAGTACGTGATCGTTAAATCTGTTGGGTTCGAAAGTTCTGTGGGTGGTCTTTGCGCATTTTCTCTCTGGTACAGGTCACTGGAGACTATTTCCCTCCCCTTCAGGGACATATCTAAATTGTTGGAGGTGGACGCAATAGATAGCAGCATCTGTCACGTATGTGAGTGTGTGTGCTGTGTCTGTCTTACTTCACGTCTTGACAAAGTTTTTTACACGAGCCTGAAAATGTATGTATTACCAAACCAACCAACAATATCTTGGAGGTTTGTTGTTTACAATTTTTTATGTCATATCTATCATCATACTTATTCAAATCAAAATCTGGATTTTAGGAATTATACAGTAATATTTTATGATAAAACTAAAGTACATTTTATTTTCGGACGTTGTATCTTCGCTGGTAATTTTATTTTTAAAAAGAAGCTCATTTTCTAAAAATTTTGTGAATTTATACTTAGGGTCAACTAGAATTATTGCTTTTTAATTTTATGTCCTTCCTGTTGCAATATTAGCTTAAAACACTTTAAATGTGCATTTTTTTTATGTCCTACAAAATTTGGCTCAAGTATACATTAGAGCCCGGCAATTAAGTTGGCAATCCCGCCGGATTCCGTTTTAGACAATATATGTCCAAATGTAGTTTGGAATTAAAAACTTAATATTTTTGCCACATGCACTTTGTGTATGAGTGGTTAAAATTCACATTTTATGATGACAATGGGAGGGAGAGGAATCATTGTTTTCAATGCTACTGAATTTATATATTTAAAAAATCTGGTCACCCTATTTAAAGAACGTTATTGTTTGCTTCAAAGTTTTCCAGTTGCGCCCTATGCTTGTTTAGGATTTTATTCTATAAAAATACTTATCAAATAATAATTCTTCAATGGCCAATCAATTTCCATAAATTTAAAATTTATATTTCATTAATTTCCAATTAAAATCTGTAATATTTTTTAGCTTTTCATTGAAGAATCTTTACTGCCCTACCATTTCTTTCCCCTTATTTTTACCTTTTATCTGTCGTGGAATAATTTATTGAAAGAACACTAACTATTTTATTGATTGTTACGTTATTTATTATTAGAAGTTATAGCAATGTTCTACTTTTTAGGTGAGATTGTATTTTATGCTTGCGTTGCTGAGAATTGGAAGGCGATCTTTTTCTGCGATGGCATGCAGTGCAAATGAAACATTCCAAGGAACTTTCTCTGTCTCGTATGTGACTGCTCCAAATGATGACGTTGCAAAAAAGTTGGCTGAGTAAGGCAGTTTTTTTTTGTGTGTAATAGTTGATCTAAAAACATGTTACTACTAGTCTGAAATAAAGTACTTGCAATATTTTTTGTCAAACCAAAATCACAAATCTTTAACAAGTATCACAATCTTACCTCCAACAGGAAATTAAATCAAACTCATAAAGAAAAAAAAATAAGTATTACTTCAATTAATGAGAAAAGAAGAGGAAAGATGTTTACTTACTATGCTATTTTAACTCGGGTCTCTATGTGTGGTTTGCATTCTGTGATAATGTCATGATTGATGACAAACTTGTATTCTACTTTTCCTATGGCTTTCCTGATCTATTGTACTAGGGATGTACTGAATATTAAATTTGGCGGAACAAGGAATATTCAGCCAAAGTTGTGGCCGAATATTCAGTCTACCTTCACCAATATTTATTTTTTGTTGGATCTAAGTATGTAAGTTGTATTTATTCATCAATTTCAATTCAGCATAAAAATATAAGTACGCAATCACACAATTTTCTTTAACAGTTCCCTTAAAGAGACATGTTTATTTCATACAACTTGAGTAAAGCTTGATTTACATTATAAATAACAAAAAAATAAGAATTTGAGTCTATCTTAAAAGAAAACAAAGATAGACAAAGTTAGGGACTTTTTCGATGTTTTAGAAAATGATAACATAAAGAAATTTGAAAAAAAAAAAGAAATTTCACTATTCAGCTGAATAATAATGCTATTTGGCCTAACCGAATATTCGGCTTAAGTAGCTGAATAGGCCAAATACGGAATAGTAACCGAATATTTGGTGCATCCCTAGCTCATACACTGCTGTGGGAAGGTAAAACCGCAAAAACAACTTCAATGAATTCGATGAGTTTTGCTCTAAAATAATCTGTCTTTTGATGTACTTTCTTAAAATGTAGAGTTATTGAGGGCTTAAAGCAATAGTAAAAGTCATTAATCTAGTTGTTGTAGTTTACCTGCTCATAGCAGTAAAGGTTTTTGTATTGCTTACAACTGAAAGTGTAAAACACATTTGAAGAGCTTAGTGGAAGAACGTGCTAAGTGACAAAAAGATGAAAATGAGAAAATGAGCTTCAAAGTTTTTCGTTTTCATTTAGTTATGTTAAAAACGATACTTGAAAACCGTAAGAAATATACTAAACTTAAAGTTCATTAAAAAGGAGACACTTGTTATCGTTAAAGAAGATAGTAATATGTTCATTGACGCAAAAATCTCAATTTTTTCAAAAATGTCACTTAGCACGTTCTTCCACTAAGCTCTTCATTTATGAAATCCTTTTAACTTCGTGCTGCAAATTCTTTTTAACATTTTGGGTTCTGTTTTTTTTGTCCAGAAATTAAACATAATTCTAAAAATAAACAAGAGTTCTTAGATACTAGCCATTGGGCTTGTTTTAAGCCAATATGAATAAACTAACAATATTGTTTCTGTTGTAGGTTCTAATTCTTCTTGTCAAACTGTAATTAAAAAAGACTTGTTCACAAATAACATTAGCTTATAGAGTTCAATTTTCTAAGTTTGAATTTAAACTAAGGCCAAAATGCCGAGGAATTATGTAAGAAAGGCCAAAACTTACAAGGAAGAAGACTTAACAAAAGCTTTGGAAGAGGTTCATGACTGTATAGGTAAAAATGTACCGTACAGTAAAAGAGCTATTGCAAGAAAGTACAACATTCAGAAGGATATTCTTAATAGTCGATTGAAAGGCTTCAATCCCAAAGTCGCTGGTCGAAAACTAGCAATACCTCTAGCGGAACAGGAGCAATTGGCTGAAAAACTAAAGTTAATGTATAAGTGGGGCTTTGGTCTCTTCAAAGAAGAGGTCAAAGATGTCGTTCAAGAATATGTCATTAAACACAATATCCAGACGCCTTTTACGAATAACCGTCCTGGCGAGGACTGGTTTGCCACTTTTAAAGAACTGCATAACCTACCAGTCAAAAAACAGGTAGGTCTAGAAGTAACCAGACAAAATGTTATCAGTGATCCTTTCATTATTTATGATTTTTACAAGCGATGTGAATCAGAAATAATCTGCCTCAACTTACAATCCAAACCGACTCAGATTTACAACCTGTATGAAGTTGAGCTTTGCTCCCAACCTTCTAAAACTGCAGTATGGGCGGAAATAGGAAAAGCTGCCTGTTCTGCAATTCAAGGAGATGGGAAAGTGAATACAACTGTCTTGGCATGTGTAAATGCTGCGGGTAAAGCATTACCTCCTTTAATTGTTGATGTAGTGAATGGAATTGGTCATGAAGCATTTGGGAGCTGCATGACCAAGAATGAACCCGATGGAATGAATCAACAAAACCTTTTGGGAGCATCTCCAACTGGAATTACTGGAGCATCTCCAACTGGATACTTGACCAAGAATGAACCAGATGGAATGAATCAGCAAAACCTTTTGGGAGCATCTCCAACTGGAATTACTGGAGCATCTCCAACTGGATACTTGACCAACAATGAACCAGATGGAATGAATCAACAAAACCTTTTGGAAGCATCTCCAACTGGATACTTGACCAAGAATGAACCAGATGGAATGAATCAACAAAAAATTTTGGGAGCATCTCCAACTGGATACTTGACCAAGAATGAACCAGATGGAATGAATCAACAAAACCTTTTGGGAGCATCTCCAACTGGATGGATGACTTCTTCTTTGTTTCATAAGTTATTAACCTGTTTCATGGAACAAGTAACGGAAAGACCACTATTGATTCTATTTGACGGGGACCTTTCACGTTTAGACATTAATACAGTTGAATTAGCTCTTGTTAATGACATAACGATTTTGAAATACCCGCCACATACCTCAGATCTGCTTCAGCCTTTGTATCATACTTTCGTTGAGTATTTTAAACCTGCATGGGACAAAGAAGTTCACATACTTAAAAGCGAACCTCAAAAGAAATTGACCAGGGCAGATTTCACAAACATTTTAGAGAAGGTTTGGTATGCTGTACTTTCAGAAAATGATATTAAATCGGGTTTTGAAAGCACAGGTATATTCCCAACAAATTTAGGCAAATACCCTAAGAGAATACTAGATCCAAAAAAGTTGAAAATATACCACCAAATGAATCCAACTGGTGATGAACTTATTCCTGAGATTGAAACTTCTAATGCTGAAATCGTGGTAAACCAGTCAGAAAACCTTCCTGTGATTAACAGGCGAAGCTCGTCTCAAAAATCCTCAACTTCTCATAGTGATGTAGGCTTAACAGAAGGTAAATCGGATTCCAATAAAAACAATAATTTCACTATTCCAAGTAGTAGTGTAAAAAATAATAGTGATTCAAATACATCTTTAGGAGAGATGCTCTTAAAGAGGATTCAATCAAATCAGCCTGATAATCAAAATCAAAAGAGACTTAAAGTTGATCTTGAAGCATTAATGATTTAAAAGCTAATTTCATGTTTGATCAGCCCATTCAAACTGTGTCTTCTAATTATTTACTATGGTTAACTGGAAATTCATAACCAGAATTATACTTCAAACAGTTAAGAAACTTTCATATGTCAGAAGAAGAAAAAATTGTAAAGCAGGGGTGGGGTGTCTACCTTCTGGAAAGTTAAGGAAATTTTCATGTTGGGGGAGGGGGGAATCTTTTGGGATTTAAAATATCCATTTGTTCTTTGATTGTCGTGTGAATGTAATT
This sequence comes from Hylyphantes graminicola, assembly GCA_023701765.1. Classification (NCBI taxonomy): domain Eukaryota; kingdom Metazoa; phylum Arthropoda; class Arachnida; order Araneae; family Linyphiidae; genus Hylyphantes; species Hylyphantes graminicola. Next base: position 17,341,514 of record CM043111.1, read on the forward strand.
ATTAGATTCTTGAAAATATTCTGCTGAGCAAAAATGTAAATTTTGTTAAATGTGTTTAAATCAAGTTACTTGTAATGTGATATACTAATTGTATCTAGAATAAATTAAGAGTGATTTACCTTTTAAATAAATGTTAGAATGTATGTATGTAATTTTGGAATCTACTTAAAGCACTTAGAGTTCTGACTTTTAGTTTTTGCTTTTATCAAATCAACCTTTAAAAACAATGTAAGATTTTTTTTTATTACTAGAAAATCTGGAAAAGTAAGGGAAGTTAGAAATCGTTTTTGAGTCGACATCCTCGAAAAGTGCAATTTTAACAAGTAATTCAGGATGGTAACAGAACCTGGAAATCAGGGAATTCTCAGGGAACTTTTTAATTCTGGAAATATCAAGGAATTCTCATGGTTTCACATTTTGAAAACTATCAGGGAATTTTTTCCATTTTGGATTACTTAAACAGCAAGTTTAGGTTCTTGTGATCACTACTAACGGACACTTGATCAAAAATAAAATATTCTGTTTGATCCGATTCACCTGACCGACTAATCTTGAAGGAAGGATCAATCTCTCTGTTGTAACAGGATTCTTTGATCACTGGATTCCTCTAAACTTATTCCAATTTTCCGAAATGGAGAAAAGTTAGGTAGGCTCACCCATAATCCGGAAAGTCTTAAAAACCGCGATGCCTTAATTGTACTGCATTGAATTGTGTGTATTGCATGTTTTCGAGGTGATTGTAAAATCAGGGAATTTTTTTTGTGAAAGTATCAGGGAATTCATGGAAATAGTATCAGGAAACTTTTTTCTAGGATTTTGTAGCCACCCTGTAATTGTTCATACCAATATTCATAACTTAAAAATTTATAGCTAAAATGAAGTTTTATTTTTAAATTACTAGAATAAACGACAAAAACTGTTATTTTCCCTATGCATTAATTAGACAATTAAATTATCGTTTATGTACCATCCATGTAAACATTTTACGACAACACTTTTGTCTTACTCATTATTTCCATGCAATTTATTTGTGTCTCTTTTGTAATATTTTATTATCATTTAATAAACATATTAATATTGTAAGCGGCAAATTGTCTTGTCTGAAAATTATGTTTTTCTATACTGTTAGTCGTTTAAATTTTATTTATCTAGTGGTAAACAAATAGTAACATAGAAAATGAGTGTCTTGAATTTTCTTTCTGGCTGGATCTGATTTTAAAACTTCCTTAGATACTTCTGAAGTATGTCTACTTAACAGTAAATTGTGCTGTTGATAATGGAAATGACCAAATTATTGCTATGAATTTCTAATATTATAGTCCTTTTGTTCGCAATGCAAGCTTCCTAAACACTTTTTCCACCTCGCCCCTTATGCGGTTCTCCAGGAAACTGTGAACGTGACTTTTCGTTTGGGGCTTCCTACTTGGTTTGGGCTGGGTAAAAAACAATCGCAATTAGCCTCACAGCAGAGCTTCAAACAAAGTAGGTTTAGAACAACGACACTTGCATCGTTTCCTGAAAAAAAAAAACTCATAGGGACAGGGGGTGAAAGTGTTTAGAAGGTTGCGTCGTAATATCAGAAGGGGTATGGCGAGTCTCATGGGGAAATAATACAATAAATTTGAACCACAAAATTTCAGAAATAATGAAAATTTATAGTTTTAACCATGAGCAGGATGTGTAAAAATACACTTGTTTATTATTGTATAGTTGCATAAAAGTCCTTTTGTTTATAATGAAATTGAATTTGATTATTTTCTTTAGTTGGATTTTCATAAAGTTTTGATTTACATAAAATACTTTTTAGGGGCTTAGTTAAAGAAAAATTAGCTGGATGTGTCAATATTATACCTGGAATTTCTTCTGTGTAAGTTGATCATTAATTGAAATTCTAGAACTAAATTTCAAAAGTGAGGCTACATCGCCCCTTTAGGGGTGATAAATCCATCAAGTATGACTTTAAATCTTTTATGTCAATAGGGGGAGGATTTGCAATTAGGTACAAATTAGAAGGTTCTAGGAAAAAATAGACAGTTTTGTGAAAATGGCTTTTAAAAGTTTTTATTAGTTTTGCAAACTTTTAAAAAGTGGCTAAATTGCTAAAAAAATTAAAATATGTATATGAAATTGAAATTATTTTTAGAATTTCAGAATTTTTATTCGCTAAATATTCATGATTTTTTTATTATTATTCGTAAACATAAATTTTTAAATAAAAATCAAAAGAAAAAATATGTATGAATAAAATCGTGTTATTCATGGTGTCATGATGGGAACTTTCAAGAAAATTTCTTAAAATTTAGCTTTGTTTCATATAGTTTAGTAACCTGTGATTTTCTTTTTATCCCTAGACATTTCGAACTTCAATATTAAGTTAATGGGAAAATACTGAGTTGTAATTTAAAGAAAAATCCAATTTAATAACACATGTATAATTTTTTTTTATTTAGTTATGAATGGAAGGGGGAAATACAAAAAGATTCTGAAGTCTTAATGGCAAGTAAAAGTTTTAGTGTTTTACTAAATTGAATTTTTATAACCTTCCTTTTTACTAAACTCATAATTTATTTAAATTGTTAAACTGTAAAATTTAGTTCCTACACTCTTTCAATAGAATATTGGTTTTAGTAATTATAAAATATCGTCCAAGTGTGTTATCACTTTTACTAAATATGGCTCTTACACAATAAATCCACAATCAACCTCCACACTGACGAAATTCATAGAATATTTAAAATATATAAACATGTATTGAAAAAATAGATAAAAATACTAATATATTACACATTGCAAACATAACTTTTAAAAAAAGAATGAGCTTACTTAAATTCTCTAAATCGAAATATTCTTGGAGCTGAAGAACCCAGTCGGTTCAGTGCTTTCCTTGCATGTCCTAGGTCTCGGGTTCAGGCAGGACCATTGGCAAAATAACTGCCATCCAATAAACGATCTGTGTAGCCAAAAAAATAGGGGGAACAAGGGACATTTCACCCATAAGGATAGATAACCCAATGTCTTTTTCTCAGTATTGGAAAAGTTTTATGAGTTTTGTTCTTCGAATTACTAATAAAAAAAGTCAAATTCTGAATTTTCGTTCCTCTCTCACGGAATTTCGCCGAAAGAGATTTCACTTTACGATATTTTTTTAGCATGAGCTTAAATCTTTATAGGCGGGGAAAATGGCATTATTATTAAACAAATTTATTTTCAGGTAATAAAATCTAGAACTACTGCTTTGGAACAGCTGACAAAATATGTAAAGTAAGATTTTGGAACTACTTATAAATTTAATAACTGCTAATGCACAGCACTTGAATGATACCTAAGTAGTGTTTTAGGAAAACATAAGTAATTATTTCAAAATTCTTACCTTGCAGAGGTTAAACATTCATAAAATCAGGGATTCAATGTTTGGTTAGATAGTTATGATTTTTTTTAGTGGATATTGGGTCCATCAACTAAAATTTTTCATAAACTTACAAAAATTTTTTTAATGATTATCTTTCTTTTTGAAAATATATGCAATTTCCTATAAACCTGTTGAGCATTTTGTCCACACGGGTAAGTACAGTAATGCCAATGGGTACACTGCTTCTCTGTTTAGAGCACACCTTTGTTTTTAAATTTATTGTGCACATAGAAGTCCTAATTTAAAGAGATTGCTTAGTCTTCCTCTTCAATATATTTTATGAAGTACCATTGTGTGTGTACAAATTCAGTCAAACTTTGTAACAATGACCTTGTTTACCAAGCAATTCATTAACAACACTATAAACGTTTAGTCCCTTGAAATGCCCATAGACCTTAACCCTTTCGGTCCCAAAAATTTACTACACTACAGAAACATCTGATATTCACAAAATAAGCTTATTTTAGGTCAAAAATAAGAGTTCCATAAGAAAAAAAAATCGATTTTTATTTTTTATATGGTTTTTGAAATAATGCCAAAATTTAATTAAGATATATAAGGACCATATTATTAAAAAAAATTAGTAATTATTTTAACCGAAATAGTTCAAATTGTGTTTTAAATATGTGGAACAAAGTGAACTTTTAAAAAATCATGTGAAGCGCTTGTTAGCTATTTTCTCAACAAAAAAAATAGTAGTTTTGACTTCTATTGAGATTAATGTAAAATATTGTCTGATAGAACAAAGTGTGAAGAGTCGAATGATGTGTTTTTGGATGTCATAACGGGACATAAACATTTGGAAAAAAATATTGAAAGTGATGATTCCAAATGGCATCACTGGAACTGAAAGGGTTACCATTATTATATCTTGCTTGTACAGTATCTCCTCGATATATCGCGTCTCGTTACATCGCGCCTTGTATTATGTCTCCCAATTATTCTTCCTTTTTTTTTTTTTTTTTTGCAATATGAACTTTCCATAAAATCGACATGAGACACATGGTCAAAATTTTGAACATGAGAATAAAAAATTAAAGGGAAAGAATTTAAGAGAAAAATCAAAGCAGCTTATTTTAGATGGATTTTTACTAGAAAATGAGTGAAATATGTATAGTATTACCTGTGTAATAATGTGTAATGTTTATAGTACTTAATAATAATTAGTCTTTTCGAAATTTTTGTTGCTTTTTAAAGTACTAGTTATATTATTTAATGATTAAATTTTATCATTTTACGTACTATGTTTAAGTTTAAAAACTGTTGAGAGCATAAATACACTAAATGTATTTATCAATTTTTATTCATATCGTTATATTGCGCATTCGGTTATAACACGGATTTTTGCTTGTCTCCTGGGAAGCACAATATAACGAGGGGTTGCTGTATTGACAATTTTGATATTCTTTGTCACTATTTGCCAAATGTTTGGAAAAGTCGCCAAATTTGAAATTTATTTCCAGCCTAAAAACAATTGTTGACAGAGTAGGAGATATTAAACTAGTACTACTAATAGCCGATTCAGTTACAATATATTCAAAAGATGTCATTTTATAACTAATTAATAATGTGAGTATAATTATATGTATTTTACATGGAATTACTACATTTGATATTCAACCTAGTTTATAACATCAAAGACATTGCGGACCCTTGAATATCGCTATAACCATGTTCTACTGTATATATACATATTTCATTTAGAAAATATATTTTTTTTAAGATCAAACTTTTTTTTGTAGAGAAAATCATCCTTATGAAGTTTGTGAAGTTATATCAACCCCAGTAAGTTTTAACTTGGAAATATTTTTAAATAGAAGAAATATTTTTTAATGAACCCATTCTAATAATAAAATGTTTTAAAGATCCACATTTAAATTACTTTGAATTTAAATCCCATTTTAAGAAATAAGTCTAGGAATTTTTCTTAACACACTCCTTCTAGAAGCTGTATTATAAAAATATTTGCAATGATAGTTTATTAAATTGAAATTTTATTCTAGATTCAACAAGGAAATTTACCTTATTTGAAATGGCTAAATGAAATACTACCAGAAAAGAATGAGTTATAAAAATTTATATACAAAGTATTCATAATGTTTCTTTTTTCCTGTAGTAAATGTTACCTTATTTTGAGATTGTTACAATGTATTTAATTATAAATTGTTTTACAATAGCAATTCCTTTCTTTTGTTGAAAGCTTTGCCTATTAGGCTCTTTAAATGTACCTTTTTGTTAATAAAACTTTTTTTTTGTGAGCAATATTATCCTTTTTTTATTCATCAGTTTGATAAAAAAATCTTAATAGTCAAGTTATTGTTTTGGGGCAAATAAAATGTTTCTTGATAAGTATTAAAATATGTAATAATATTTCAGCAAGGTTATTAACATACAACAGGTACAAAACCTTTGTTTTACTAATAAGAGTTTAAAATAGCAACATAATAGAATTGAAACTGCAAGATTAAATAATCTATGAATTACGATGAATTAAGGAAAAGTTGAAGCATAACTTAACAAAAAGATTTGTAGAAACCAAATGTTGCCAAATAGAGAAAAAAAACTGCGAAATTTAGACTACCAAAATCAAGAAATTACATAATTATGATCCAGATATACTGAGCTATCTATTTGAGGACCGGTTAGCTCACCTTTTTGACGCTTTTAGAGTCTAATATGGAGGGTGCGTTTGGTTTGTCGAATATATTGGGTGTCCATAAAAGAATGTCCGAGTTTCCAATTGGTAATAGTATCAGCTGTAATCGTTCGACATTGTGGTTAATGGTAACCAATAAAGAATAACTCCAACATTTTCAGATAAGCGCATGTGCTTGTACAGCTACATCTTTTTCACAGATGCAGTGTCATCTATTCATTACTTGCTTTCATTACTCCGGATAGTATGGGAAGAATTGCATTTTCGTTTGGATGTGTGCCGTATCACTGAAGGCGCACATATAAGAAAAACTAGGTTAGTTTTCCTTCAATTTCATGTATAATTTGTTAAACTTAGTATAGAATAAACTCCTGTAATGTATTTACCATTAAAACTCGGACAATCTCTTACGGACACCCTGTATATAGCTTTCTACATTGAAACATAATTTGAAAATTTTTTAAGCTGAGTGAACCTGATTTTATTAACGAGGAGAAAAAATAATGTTGAAATTGATATTGGAACACTGATTTTAGCAAAAAACTGCATGTTTTTAAGGATGGGGAGTGAGAAGACTAATTATAAAAAGGCAGAGAAACAGCATAAGGTTTTTGAAACTGTGGTAGCCATGTAGTCATCAGAATGAGTAATCAGGCATCTAAAAACACTAGCCGTCTATTCTGCCATGGGAAGGTAAACTGCAATAACTAGCCAATTGAGTTATACCATTTTTGGAAGCACTCATTTACTCTTAATTGTAAGAAAACCTATTGAAAAGGACTACTTATTTTTGATCAAAAATTGTCCAATTCTTTGTTGTGGTTACTGTACTTACTCGGTCATAGCAGTACAGTTTTCTATTTCATTGGTAAACTGAATATATCGGGAAATTAATGAAATTATTAACTCCATTGATCAGTTTGCATGTAATTTTAGATCTTATCACAACACAAAGGCTTTTTTTATTTAAAAAAAAATCCTAAAATATGAAATAATAAAGGTGCAAGAAACTAATAATGGGAAGAAACCTATCATGTAAACCTGTCATTCTTTTGCTGTTGAAATATGCTTAGTTAAATGTAAAACAATTTTTCAATGATTAAACCACACATTAGAAAACAAACTCCTTTATTGGTCTTTTAAGATGCAAATCTTGTAAGAAAATAATTATATAAAAGCTAATTATTGTACATGGGTTTTAAGCACTTGACGGTATATGGATGGCTTTCTTTGTAGCTTAAATTATAATAAAACACAATATGTACATTTAATTTTACACACACAAATGACTCTTAGAACTTTTAATGAGCAAAAGGTATTATAAAGCTTTTTGATCCATAGAATATAACAATCAAAAAATTAATGATCAAAAGACATTAAAAAAAGTATTACATGTTCACCATGTAAATCCATTATTCTTCTAAAATAAAGTCTTGTGAAAGGATTAACATGTTAAAGGCATAGTTACAGCAGAAAATAAAAAAAAAGTTCTTTTATACACCGAAATTAAACAAAATAGCCAATGAAAATATTTTCATTGGAACCAATAACCATATTACTTAAACACAGCTAAAATGACCATTTATTCAATAATCAGAAACACACAGATTAAACTACTGCTGCTGCAACTCAGTGAAAATTTCATTTTCACTCCACCACAGATTAAGTTTGCAGTTGCGTGTGCAGCCGCGGGGGAAACGTCGTGAGTAAATAAACCTCACTATCCAATCAGAGCAGGCGATAGAACTTTGCCCGCTCTAAAATTGATATTCGTGCGCCTTGTTACGTCAAAATTGAAAGAAAAAATAAAATTACACTCTAACTGAAAAAACTAACACAAATATGTCTTGAAATAACGAATAAAGTGGTTTATTGAGTGTGAAATACCTTTTTTTATTCAATTCTCACACTCGAAAATGGGAACTATTTACCCTTTTTCTCGTAGAACATTAGCACAATACTGCATACTTAATCTGTCGTGGAGTATAAATATAGAGTAAGAACAGGCAAAACATACAAGCCTTCTTTCACGACCAAAACAAATTCACACATCATTGAAATAATGAAGTGTACACTTGATATTTTATTTTAAAAAAATCCTTGTATATATAAAATATACTTAAAAAGCAAGAATAAAAGGATAAAATGGGTTTAGGTATTGAACACAGAAGAAATAATTCTGAGTATTAAGAAGATAAATCGCTTAAGTAATTGTCTGCATCTTCTTCATCGCTCTCATCAGCATCTTGTGCCGCAATTGTACTCTTGATAGTCTGTATCTTATCCATTGCTTCAGCAAACTCCAATTTCTTTTTCTCGGGGATTGTTCTGAGTTTTGTAGGTGCTTTGGTCAGAGATGAAGCAGGAGTTTTCTATAAAAAATAAATAGATTTAGAACCAGGATTGAAATATTTTTGGGTAAATATACCTAAACTATAGAAGCAAATAGTATAAGTTTTCCAAATGATTACAATTAGTTTTTTTAAATAATAAAATAAATACGCTTAAGTTTTTTTTAACATTTCTATATTTTTAAATATAAGTATAAGCATAATAAGTTTGTTTTGTAACTTTTTCATGTAATTTTTCATAATAATATGAATTTGGCAAGGGTCAGCAGATTGCCTGGAAAATTCAAAAGTACACAATAAGTTGCTATCATTTCCACACAAAAAAAAGATATTTTACTGAACCATACGTTAAATTGCTGTCCAATTTTTGTTAAATTATCAACCAGTTTTAGGAAAGTACTATAAAATTAAAAGTGTAATAACTTTTTATTAATACTTAATTTAATGGTCGCATAAAAAAATAAAGAGTAGGATTTTAAGTAAAAAAACATTTAGAAAACAAACAGTACACTTTTATAAATGATAACATCATTATCAAACAGTCCAGAAATAATTTTTAGGATTTGAATTATTTATAGACGTTTATGTTACCTTAAAATAAATTTAAAATAAGTTGGAAATGAGACTTTAATTGAACTGATTTGTTATTTTAACTAAACTTGATGAAATTCGAAAAGAAATAACACTAATAGTATATTAGATTATGTTAATTCAATAATTAGAATGTATGGTAGTTTTACAGTATAATTAGATAATTAATTGGTAGATTACCTACTAATAAGACATTTACAGAGTTCAATAGCTGAATTCAATAAAAATATAAATAAATATCTAATTTTCTCACTAGGGATATAATCTTATTTTTCTTATTCCTGTTCTGTCTTCTATACAAGTACTCTTCAGCATTTTTTCTAAAAAGAATTTAAAAAAGTATTTAAAAAATTATATATACTATTCAAGGTAACTTTTAAGCATTCAGTAAATACTTAAAAAAACACACGACATCAGGTCATCAACAATACATATAATCAGCTTACCTTTTATTTTCAAGGATTTATTGATAATTGAAAGAATATTAAAACAGTCAGCATGAAAAATTCATGCTGACTGTTTCACCAAAGATTTGGTGGTGACATCGACTAAAATCTTATCTAATCAATTTGACAAAAACTTTTTATGACCTTATTTGAATGCAAATATAAAAGGTTTGGGGGTCCAAATATTGTTTTTTGGTTCAAAAACATCGGCTTCCATCCTGTTCCAGCCACATCTGGATTTATTGAGCAAAAAACATTTTCGAACAAATAAACTTCTAAACAATAACTTTGAAATGATAAACATATAAACCATATGATATGCATTATCAGTCAGTTTATTACCTAGCTTTAACAAGGTTTGAAGGACTAATAATATCTTTGAATTTCGGAGTTCGTTTGGCAACAGCAGGAGTCAAGAAGAATCCAAATTTGGGAGTTGCAATGCTAGTGTCTGATTCATCATCTGCCTGTAAAAACAAATAAGAATAATAAATTTATGTAATTAAAAATAATATATAAAAATGGGTGATAAAGAAACATTGTTACACTTAACTTTTATACATAGGTATTGTTAAATAAATATTATAAATCGAATATGGAAGCTTTAAAAGGAAATGATAACTCAACTTATTTATTACAAATCTTAACTAAAAATTAGAAATTTCTAGTTTATTTGATCTGATATCTAAGCTACAAAAACAGGCAGTTTTACTTCTTCCACAATCAAATTCTTGCAGAGGTCTCCAAACACAATGCAAACATCATTGGAACACCTGTACATCATCATAGAAGAAATGTGATACATAATATATTTGGAATGTTTACTTTATTTGTCCAAAGTAATTTTAAGTATTTTATTACTTCATGGAATAAATAAAAACTATCAGTTACAGTTAAAGGAACCTGTATTTAGATTTGATCACATTTTATCAACCTACATTTGGCAGAGATGTTAAAGATAAGATCAGTTATTTAGTTCAAAAGATACCTCAGTGGGAATGCGAAAAGGAGAAGCAAATTTCTGGTTCTCGAAGATGTCGTCTTCATAGGATTTGTTCTTTTCTTTTAGAGCTTCAGCCAGCCACCTTTTACGCTTCAATGTTCCTTTTCTAGGAATGATGGAAGTCGAACCTGAAAAGAGAATATATTTGATTAAGAACTTATAAGCTAAAATTATAATACTAAAATCTTAATCATAAAAATTAAACATGATTATATGACATGTGCATGTTGACTAGTACTTGCTAATCCATTTTGGACAATAAAATGGGAAAATTGTGTTATCAAAATAATTATAAAACGAATTTCTTATTATATTATCTTTCCCCAAAAAATATCTGATATTTCTTAAAATTTTTATCCAAAGAAATTATATTATTTTATTATTCAAAAGTGGTAGAAGCCTTCCAAGTTGCTGGGAAAAAAATTACTATTTAGCTAAAATTCTGAGTGTTTTAGTTAAAATAACCTTTTCTTTGAAACTCAATACTTCCTATTATCCACGTCTTTATCACCCTATAATATATATCTGTGCCAAGGCAAACAGACATTTTAATTAATTTAAATGGACTAATTAAGCTGGAACCCTCTCAAAAAGCACAGCAGAAACAAAATACACAAAAAAGTCTAAAAAGATTCACAATTAACCCAATTGTTTTGTCTGTGGGACAACAATTTTTTTAAATTCAAAATCATGTTACAACTGACTTCAAAGTCAGGGGGAAGAGCAAATTTAAACAACTCATTTCACATTCACATAATTTTCAAACAAAACTATCAACAAATATTTGAATTGGACACAGGACAGGACACAACTGTGGGAAGATTAAAAGCATTTAAACTGATCATCTCAATGTGCTGGTCTAAGTTTAAAGAACTGAAAGTTAATTTTGCCATTGAAATTAAACAAATGTACAGTGGTGGCCATAAGTGTGGACACTTTTTGAAAGTATCATGTGTTTCAACTGTTACCTGTGTGATTACATCTATTAATTTTCGCTTAAATACGAACATTTAAATATTAAGTTGAAGGTAATTTAATGTAGAATTTCATTAAAAAAACAGAATTAAAGTATCTGTATTAAAAATAAAGTTTTGCTCATTTTAGTTGAACAAAGAAGCACAATCAATGTATTCTCTTATGCTGAAATTGCTATACAAGTTGGTGGTTCAATGACTTGCAAAACTAAGACAGATCATAATATTAGTTGCATAACTTATTTGTAATACAGATATTGTAATACTGTATTTTTAATTCTACATTAAATTACTTTGATGATAATAATGTTGTGTCCATGGATATAGATTATATGGGACCAAAGGTCTCATAGACTGCATCAGCAATCTGCAGACAGTGGTCCTCATTAAGATTAATTTACTTTTAATTCAACATACAATTGTTTAACTTGATATACAATTTTATATTCTGTAATCACACAAGGTTGAAAAATATGAAACTTCAAAAAAGTGTCCACACTTTTGGCCACCACTGTACATGTCTGTAAAAATGTGACAATCGATAAATTAATATCTGTTAAAACTATTATACAAAAAAAAAAACATTCAACGAAGTATCTCACCTTTAGAGGGCGATTTCTTTTTTATTGCTGGTGGTGCAGACTTGGGCCTTTTAGCAGCAAATGTAGAAATTTCATCCAGGGGCAATAATGAAATGTCTGGAGTCGAACGTGAAGAAACAGTTTTCGCGGATCTAGAACTTGTGCCTTTTACTGTGGCCGATTTCTTCTTACCTTTTTGTTGCGTTACAGGTGAATTTTTAGGTCTTTTGGTTTTGGGAACCACATCCACTGTGTGTCTTCTAGTGTGCTTTTTTAATATTTCTTCAGCTGAAGTGCGTTGGCTCGATACAGGGTCTTCCTCCGAGGCAGGGGTGATGGAAGGCATCTTTCTCTTTCGTTTAGTTTCCATGGCAGGAGGTGTATTACTCTTTCGTTTAACTCCTCTAGGTTTTTTGAACTCGAATTTTTTGTCTTTTGGTTCAAGTGCTAGTAAAAAAATTCAGACAAATTAGTTAGAAATAGTTGAATACATAAAATATATATAATTCAAAGAGGTTTGAGGTTTAATCTATTTTTATTGCTTAGGTAAAAATTATTATATGATTTAAAAAGTTTTTTCATTAACAGAAAGCTTTAAGATTTTAATGGCTCAGAAAGTCCAAAACATGGACTTAAGATTAAAAGATTATTCTGTCAAAAACTCATAGAAGAATTATAATAGATGGATACTTAGAATGTATAGCTTCTATGAAAGGATTTTGAATAGCATAGTTTGTTAATATGGCAGTTTTAAAAAATAGAACTTTTGTTTAAGTTCAAACTATACTAACCATTTAGGTTATGTTCACATTCTCCTGTAATCTTATCAAAAATTAAGCATACATTGCTAATCTTGTAGGATTTTTTAACAACTGTTGGATGAGAACTTATATTAGCCAAGCAATCTATGGGAATATCTTTTAATTCCTCATCACAGGGGTAGTTTCCTAAAACGCATTTTAAAAAAATTACAAAATGGTCGGACTTAAGGACACCCCAGTTATATCTTTTTTTTTTCATCTCAGTGTTCATAGCCAAGAACAAACTTGTGGTATTTAAAGTTGAACACATTTTCTATATAATAGGAGCTTTGTTTAGCTGATTGTAGATTTGCACTAACGGAAATTAAAAATTGGACGTTCACCATGGAAAAAAAAAGATAACACAAGGGATTCCTTTTGGTTCAACAAAACAAAATAGTTTGCAGATTTTTATATGAATAAATACCTAGAGAGGAACTAGATCGGGTTGAAGTACTTTTCTTCTTAGTTTCCGAACTTGAATCCGAAGAAGTTGACAAGACCGATGCAGATAACCTTGTATTTCTTGTATTTGTAGGCTTAACACCATTATTTCCATTTTGAGTAGTGTCTGAATCAGAAGAAAGAATAGAAGTATTTGGAAGCTTTGACGATCTGGAAGCTCTTCGAAAGGAAAGTGTATCTTTAGGCATAGTTTTCTTTGGCGAAGACCTAGTACGTGGGGAAGTAACCACGAGAGATTCAGAGGACGAATCTTCACGTTCCAAATTCTCCTTTTCAGGGCTAGGTTTTTTCTTAGTCTGTTTTCCAAGAGTAGGTTTGGTGGGTGACTTACTTCTTGGACTTTTATTTCTTAACGAAACCGAAGAACTGTTTGCATTTGCTAAAGAAGAGTTACGAGTTGGTCGTTTAGAATCTTCATTTTCTGATGGAAGCTTTTCTTTAGAAGCTTGCCCTTTTTTAGCTCTCAATTGTTTTCTTGTAAGTTGAACCACTGAAGAAGCAGAAAGTTTGGGTTGTTCAACCCGAGTGGAGGGAGGAGCTGCATTGCCCAAACTGGAACGTGTCACCCGTCTCAAAACTTTAGGCGAAACCAAATTACTTTCACTGGCAACAGGTTGAGATTCGGGACGGTTACGGATCGACTTTGACGAGATCACATCCAAACTAGAGTGTGTCACTCTTCTCGAAATCTTAGGTGAAATTGAATTATTTGTGCTTACATCAGATTGAGTTTTTGGACGGTTTCTGATTGACTGGGATGACATTACATCCAAACTATTGCGTGTCATTCTTTGTGTAGCTTTAGGAGTAACTAAATTTTTTCCATTAACAACTGATTGTCGGCTTGATTTGGGCCGAGACAAAATTACATCTGACTTCTTTTTCGAAACTGGTATGGAAGCTTTTTTACTTTTGACGTTAGATTGTGATACAGAAGAAAGAGGATCAATATCACCACTTTCACTGATAGAAATTGTACAAAGTATTGGTTTCTTAACACTTCCATAATCACTTTTTTGCTGGGTTTTATTAGGTATCTTTTGCTGTTTGGAAGATTTGGTTTTAGCATTGGAAGTCAAATTGGGCTTTTTTGACAACGAGCCGGTTACACTTCCAGAACTTGATCGTGTCATATGTCTCTTTGGGCCAATGTCATCTAGTGAAATTTTTGAATAACTTTCACTTAAATTTTTTCTGGATCCCTTTTCTATTTTGGAAGTTATGTTGTGATTTTGAGTAGCCTTTGGTAATTTCTTTATCAACTTGGTGTTACGAACACCTTCTTTGCTCTGTCGAGTAACTCTCTGACTGCAAATGCTATCAAAAGATGTTTCGGATTGCCTCAACTTCATTGTTTCACTTTACTGCAGAGTAAGCGAAGGATAGGCCAGGTTGTTTTTAATAATGACTATATTGCCTCTCTTATAAATAGTTATCACTTAAATTTGAATTGTTAGCAAAGGTATTTCACGTCCTGTTTCTTTTCTTAAATTATGCAATGGTAAGAAGTAGCAGGATATGGTGTCTTTCCTCTTTGGACAGAAATTGTAACTTTTTAACATTTTCATTCAATCTCCGAGAACATCAGGAAGGAAAGGACTCAGTTTAAATGGATCTTAAGACCAAGAGGGATCCACTTGTATATCTATATAAAATAGAAGAAGCAATTAAGGAAATTGATTTTTAAATTTACAATGTTTTGTTTTTGAATAAATTTATACATTTTACTGATTTTTCTCTACTTTTTGTTGTTTTGCATAAAAATATCAGTAAAAACTATATAATTTTATGTTGTATACAAATAAAAATTTTAATAGCTTCAGATTTCATTTTCAAAACAGCATCTTTTGGGATGCATTATATATAGTACATTTATACTTGATATTATACTTATTTTCGTACAATAAACGTCCCTAATGTTGCATGATGCTTAAAGTTAAACTCACTGATTCTATCCTAAATTTTTTAAAAACTAATAACAAATCTTGTATAATGCTTAGAGTAAATCAAGAGCATCTGCTCTTTACCATAGGCGAAAGTGTAACATACTTGATTATGGCCATTGCAGAGTTAGAAATATAAGGAAATTTGGGAGCCACACAAGAGTGTATTTCGTTACTTAAGTTCTCACATGTGCTATCTAAATTTGCCGAAAGGATCAGATTTAGTGCACGATTACCCTTGGTGCGATTTTTACAGATTTGGCAATAAATATTTTTTTTGCTGCAACCTGTCCAACTTTGACTGATTTAAATTATTGGGTCATTCCATCTGAAATCAACCAATGGTCTGGACCTTGACCTCTTGGATTTCAATAATTTTTGGTATATAGTTTGTACTAATGGAGTATATGAAAAATCCAAAATTTTAAATTTTTTTACCCAGCCGATTTTTTTTAACAGAATTTTCAAAATCGTAAAAAGTGCAAAATTTACTATGACTACTATATACAAATTTGTCAATATTTCATAAACTAATCATGTTAGAAAGTTATCTTGTGTGTCTTTTTAAAGCTGTTGTTACAGGCTTTAATATGATATGCAACATGAATATATATATAATATTGTTAAATTTTCACAAAACAATTTACATTTTAAATTTTAAAATTTCAAAATCGGAATTTTTAATTTTTTTGAAAAAAATATATGTTATTCCTACACAATGTGTTAACATGTTTCCCAAATTTCAAGGTGGTATTCCTATGGGATCATATTAAAATAAATTACAATGTTCTGTTAAGTACAACATTAATCATCACTTAGGCAATAACCATTAACCTAGGTATACAAATTTGAAATGGAAACTTGGGGGGAAAAACTGTAAACCCAGGATAGTCTTATTTTAGGACAAATGTATATTACTTTAATTTTACATTTCAGTTTAAAAAAATTGGTTTTCCATTTTAACAACATAAATATTATTACATAAATGAACCATATATAGCCTGAAAGAAAACTAAATTAATGTACTTAATCATACCTTCTAGTGGATAGCTGGATCTAGTGGTAGAAACACATACAGAGTGTGTACTACTAGATCCAGCTATAATACAGCTTTTCGGCCTGATTTCAGCAAATTTTGAGAACCCGACTTGCAACTCTGGGATGCTTGATTTAAAAAGCTTGTACACTTCTCTTAAGTTTCCTAAAATTAATCGCTTTTGAACATGAATAAGCTTGCCTTCACTATCTTTGCCCATAGAAACAATCCTTTTTGCCAGGCATTTGTCTGCTTACATCATCATTACAATAAAACTCTTTAACAAGGCTGTTTTCTCGGACAAAGAAAGTCCAGCCTTGGAATCAGGAGTAGATAATATACCCTTTTCTTCCACTAATTTTTTACTTTTTCTTGCGATGTAATTACTTACACCAAACTCATTTTCTATGCGTGCACAAGACCAACTTTTTGGTAGTGAAGTCAACACTAAAAACTTTTCATTCTTACTTGAAATCCTAAATTTTTCTTTAAACTGATCGATCATTTCTGTTTGTGCATCATCACAATCACATAATTTGGGATTTACAGTTGCTTCTCCATGAAAAAATGTTTCATTTAGTTTGCATTTAACTTTTTCAGCTTTGTTTTGCAATATTTTGTTGAGCTGCTACATTTTTTTTAATTATTGGAGATTCACCTATTAAAGTCAGAGAGGCATTAAGTAAATGAAATCCTTCATCAGTATCCATGAACTCATTGTCATCAGACCTGCTGCAACTCGGTTCCACAATTTCAACTGGATCTGATTCTTTCTTTAATTTAGATAATTTCACACGACATGAAGTGCAGATTTTCATGTTTTCTTTGATGCCATAGTTTAGGTCAATCATCCATGAACTTGAATTTCTCAGATCTTTACTAACCCAAAGAGACTTCTTTTTAAAAGGATTGCAACAAAACTTAGTCCATTTTTTATCCATTGTAATAAACAGATCCAAGTAATTGAATGTACCAACTATATAACTATATCCAAAGCACTCCAAAAAACACAAACTCAAACCACACTGCTCACCAAAACTAGTTTCAGTTTGAGTTCTGCCTTACACAAGCAGTAAAAAGTTTTAGTTTGTGTTTTGGATATCATACTTTCAATGGTGAACCTTACAATGTATAAAAACTAGTCTAAGTTTTGTTGCTATCACATTAAAAGCTACTTGAAATGGCTAGTTAAAATACTAATACTATTGCAGACAAAACAAACTTCATAAATTCATACTTTTTTTAAATGGTCAATTGCTCAAATTACATTATCAACCAGTTTTGATTTTATTCGGAGCATTTTTTTATGGTATAATATTTCTGTTTTAAACATAGCAAAACAAAAATTTAAATCAAGAAATTAAAAAATGTAAAACAAATTGATACTCTTAAAATATTCTGAACAAATATTTTGATTTTATTGATTTTTTTTACCATTTAAATTTTAATTTATTTTTTTAAAATTAGTTTAATGTTTATTGTCTAAGTGATAATGTTGTACTTAACAGAACATTGTAATTTATTTTAATATGATCCCATAGGAATACCATCTTGAAATTTGGTACACATGTTAACAAATTGTGTAGGAACAACATATATTTTTTTCAAAAAAATTAAAAATTCCGATTTTGAAATTTTAAAATTTAAAAAATAAATTGTTTTGTGAAAATTTAACAATATTATATATATATTCATGTTGCATATCATATTAAAGCCTGTAACAACAGCTTTAAAAAGACATATAAGATAACTTTCTATCATGATTAGTTTGTGAAATATTGACAAATTTGTATATAGTAGTCACAGTAAATTTGGCACTTTTTACGATTTTGAAAATTCTGTTTAAAAAAATCGGTTGGGTCAAAAAATTTAAAATTTTGGATTTTTCATATACTCCATTAGTACAAACTATATACCAAAAATTATTGAAATCCAAGAGGTCAAGGTCCAAAATTGTTATTTAATTGGTTGATTTGACATGGAATGACCCTATTTGACTTAGCACTGATAACGTTTTCCGGCAACCCTATCTGACCATTATATACTAGCACAGTATAGAGAGGGTGACGTCAAAAGTCTCCAGAATGCGGACTTTTGGCGAGATTTTGAAAAGTTCGCCAAGGGTTACTGTACTGTAAATCTGATCCGTTCTGCAAAGTTAGAAAGCACATGTGGGAACTTAAATGACTATATATAGATAGAATATATAATATATATAGATGTATTCACACTTAAAAGGGAGAGAAAATGGTAGGACAGCCTTAACGTCATGCCTGGTACAACTCACTACTTTAGTAAATTCCAAGCACACAAGGCCTATAGGACTTGCTTTTAAAATATATACTAACAAACCAAAGGATATGTTTTTGAGTTATACATAAAATCCAAAAATTTACTAATAATTGAAAAAACTTAAGTTTGTAAATATATATTTACTACTCCTTTAAATTTTTGTTTAAACGACATCAGTTAGGGGTATACTACTGATAGAATCCCAATGTGGTAAGCTAATCATAATAGATATAAGTTATTTTTTTATATTTAAATTGTAAAGCGTAGGGTGGTATATTTGTTCACTTATATTGAAAATCATTAAGATAAATTTACTTTCGGCAATTTAAATTTGATATATCTATAGGAATAAGAAAAAAAAAGTTAGTCTACCAAACAGGAGAAATTAAACCAACTTTTGACACAAAATTAAAACAATATAAAATGTAAAAGAGTTAATGTCACAATTTTCAATTAAATCACTTTTTAAACATCAATTAATATGTAACCAAATTTGAATTTTACTTATAACTGATAAGTTGTGCTAGTCATTAAGATATCAACCGTTAGAGAACAGAAAATTAACAAGACTCACGTTACATTTAAAAACTTGAACTTGGAAAGCAAGAATAAAAAAAAAACTTTGAAGATCAGATGCAAATAATTAATTTTTAATTGCTTTTTTAAGTGCCGGAAATGTTTCTAAATTCAAAATTCAAACCATTGTTTGTGGTCAACAAAAAGTTAAAAAAGTGTTGCATTCGCATGTTGCCAAGTTTAAAAAAATAGATTTAAAAATGTCAGGTCTGTTTGTAAAATGTTTTGTAAATCATTCGCACGCATGATAAATCAAATAAAAGTATTCAATTTTTCAATATTATATCATACGTAACCCTATGTATCATACTAATTAGCTATTCTGTTTTAGATAATTATTTTTGTTTATGGATGTAAAAACCACAACCGTCCCATAAACCATTTTGCTTTGTTTATTTACTTTTTTGTAGTTCTAGTTTTAGGTTTGGTTGGCAAGATTTACGGCTGCTAGTGCTATGTTTTAACTTTTAAGGTTATTATTTTTTAAAATAACGTATAACAATTAAGTATTTTTTGTAAAATAAAATATTGGTTTAATAATGTAATACATAGATGATGCAGAATTAAATTTATTGTAACGAAAACTATTTTAAGTTTGGTCTTTGTTTCCGAAGTAAAAGCTTTCAGTAAAAACAATAAAACTACTAAATCTGCTAAAATGATTAGGGGAAGGGTAAAAAAATCTCTTGAACTTGAACCCTTGCATTTTTGTGTCATAAAGTTGATACTACAGGGGGGTTATTTTTAAAAAAGCTTATACGTATACGTTTGGGAATTTTTTTTAAAATGTCACTCTGTATTTAAGATCAAACTTGGTTTATTATTGTTTTCAAACTTTTAATTTATGTATGTGCAAATGAGGTTAGTTTTATTTTTATGAAGACTAACCTGCATATTTTTCATTTAACTTTTTAGCTGAAAGTTTATATTTGAAAATGGCGAGAATCGGCTGCACCTCCCAACTTTGCAGATTTTTCTGTGGAACTGTCATCGGCTTTATTGTCACAACTCAGCTGCGCTATATGTTGATGAAACAATCTCCATGTCTACTACTGGGTTGGTGCAATTGCTAAAATCCCTTTTTAAACAATTTAAAAGCAGTTATTTTTATTATGAAACTTTGGTTTTTATTTTTAACATGAAGAGTTTTTATTTATAAAGCTTGTGAGAATACAACAAAATATATGGGACAAAATAAAAGCATTTGGTGCGCATATGGTGCTTTTCCTTTTTTTTATTATTATTATTATTTTTTGTAGAAATATCACCAAATCGAATTTTCTGGGGACAAAACACAGTTGAAGGACTATAGTATACTTTAAGGTTACCATTTGAAGTAATAAATTTCATGCCAAATGTAAATTTGTTTTATACTTTTTTTCTTGTTCCCATAAAACTAGGTGCTTCGAAATTGAAACAATTATGTATTTTTTATCATCTATACTTACTGTCAGTATGAGTAAACTTTGAATAGCTATGATGTAATAGACAGTCTCAATTTGCATTTATATTGCCGAGCAACGTACAGGCAAATATGTAGTAAACATTCTGTACATTTTCATACCTCTGTAAGGGCCTTAGCTGCCCATCAAGGTGCTTTTTTATTTTGTAAAACTTTTTCATTTGTTTCAACTAATTATATTATATTACATTCCTCCTCACATTGCAGACTATTTTGTAGGTTACTGTACCAAACACTTTTATTTTTGAAAGTAGCTCTCTCAATCAACTACTAATTTACAAAATATTATGTTCCTAATCTAATGAATTCCTTTTCATAAAGTTATAAATAGATTATTATATCATTTATTTAATCTTCAATGATATTAAAAGTTCCTATATACAGTGGTGGCCAAAAGTGTGGACACTTTTTGAAAGTTTCATGTGTTTCAACTGTTACCTGTGTTCTTGCATCTATTAAATTTCGCTTAAATACAAACATTTAAATATTGAGTTGAAGGTAATTTGATGTCGAATTTCATTTAAAAAAAAACAATCAAAGTATCTGTATTACAAATAAAGGTATGCTCATTTTAGTTGAACAAACAACCACAATCAGTGGATCCTCTAAGCTGAAATTGCAATACAAGTTGGTGGTTCAATAACTTGCAAAACTAAGACATCATACTATTAGTTGCATAACTTATTCGTAATACATATATTGTAATACTGTATTTATTTTTAATTCTACATGAAATTACTTTGATGATGATGATGTTGTGTCCATGGATATAGATTATATGGGACCAAAGATCTCATAGGCGGCTTCAGCGATCTGCACACATTGGTCCTCATAAAGATTATATTACTTTTATTTTGATATACAATTGTTTAATTTGATATACAACTAATATATTCTGTAATCACACAAAGTTGAAAAATATGAAACTTTCAAAAAGTGTCCACACTTTTGGCCACCACTGTAATAAAAAAGTAATTTTATTTTACAAAAATAGGTGCATCTTCTGAAGAATATCTTGATAGATGCGACTACCCCCTCGAAGATGTAATTAACACATCCCACCTGCCCGAAAACAAAAGACTCCTCTTCATCGGAGTAATGACTGCGCAGAAGTACCTAGACAATCGAGCCCTGGCTATCCACAACACCTGGGGCAGAACAGTCCCCGGAAAACTGATATTTTTCTCCAGTTCCAGCTCTAGGACTGACCATCCTTTGCCACTAGTACCTCTGGAGAATGTGGAAGATGTCTACCCACCACAGAAAAAGTCCTTCCTCATGTTGAAGTTCATGCATGATCATTTCATCGATGACTTTGAGTGGTTTATGAGGGCTGATGACGATGTTTACATCAGGTAGCATTACTTATAGTATGTATGATTACAATGCGAGCTTGGCTTCCCCCTCCACCTTGTTTGGTTTTCCAATAAAGGATGTGACTTTTACTGTTCTAAAACTATATTCTTTAAAGCTGTCCATACCGTTTCCTTGAAAACCTAACGTAGGTGTAGGGAAAGCAGGCTTGCATTGTAATCTCGCAGACTATAATAAACATTAGTGGTTATACTCTTTTAAGTGTAGATATTTTTTAACTGATGTTGGTGACTTGAATTTATATTTCTCACTTTGAAGTTTACTCATCTTAAATGAATCCTTTAAAAAAAATATTTATTCAAGTAATTATTTCTATATTCTCCCCTTGTTGGGATATGGTTTTCCCCTTGAATTTATATAATTGTTTTCTCTTTTTTTCCCTTCGCTATATTTTCTTTTTTTTTAAGTTTATAAAGTTGTTATTATTATCAGGACGGATCAACTGGAGAGGTTTCTGAGATCAGTCAACAGCAGCAAGCCACAGTTTATTGGACAAGCTGGTCTCGGGAACAAGGAAGAGTTTGGTCAGCTGAGTTTGCAGGTAGGATTTGTTTGGTGGAGATCCATTAATTACTTTAATGTTTAGGGGAGAGAAGGGATCTAGCCATCTATACCAAAACCGACCTTAAGTTTGCAGCAGAGAAATGTACTAGGCGGAGAAATTTGCGTAAACAATGTGGCTGGCGCCGAAGCTTCGCCTGCTCCGATTGGTTGATAATTTGACCCTGATATTCATGCGCCCTGTTACGTCAAAATCGAAGGGGAAAAAATAATTAAAATAACACTCTAACTGAAGCTAAACTAATAAAAATAATAAATTTATGTCTTGAAATAACAAATAAATTTGATTATTGAATGTGAAATACCTTTTTGTATTCGATTCTCGCACTAAAAAATGAGGACTATTTACCCTTTTTCTCGTAGAACATTTGTATACTGCAAATTTAAGGTCGGTTTTGGTATAGCAAATCTCACATTTAGGAGAGAGGATCTCTTCAAATCACACAATTTTTGGCGTAAAATAAAACAGTGAAATATTTATGAGAAATTAAGTTAAATTTAAGTAACAAATGTGTCTTGACCTAAAAAAGCAATGGAAGACGCATACAATTTTGAAACAATAATATTTATCGTGGAGGGAGGATAGGGGGTCTCGCCGAATCACAAATAATATTTTTCAGGGTGGCCACGATCCTTGAAAATTGCTAAAAAATAAGTATTGATTTTAAGGTCTTGAAAGTGCTTGAAAAACATTATCAACTTTGAAAAGTCCCTAATTTTTTTGGCTAACGAATTTATCTTGAAGTGACCTTCTTCCCCTTCCCATGACGTCACTAATTTCTTACACACTACTCTTGTGATTAAGATAACTTGATTGTGTTTTCTTTAACTGTATCATCAAACATAAACAGGAAGTCTTCAAATGTCATCTTCTAAGGCTGGTGCAAATGTTAATTTTGGCTTCATTAAAAACACTCTCTCAGTGTGAATCAGTTCCTGTATTGATTTTTGATTTATTGTTTATGTATAATCCAAGAAAGCAGATAAAGTGTTTACTGAAGTGAACAAAATGGTTATTTTATTACACATATTTAGGTTCATTTAAAAGTTAGAGTTCTCTTACTCGTTTTCTAAATGAATTTTTAAAAAACTATTGTGAAAGTTAGGTGTTGCATGTTCAAATATACAGTAGTTGAAAATTAAGAAATATGTCCTCAAATAGTCCTTGATTTTTTTTTACCATAAAGTGTGGCAACCCAGCATTTTGCTGCAAAGAAATTGTAATTTGAGTTCAATAATGCAAAAATATAACATAATAATATATATCAAGGCTAAAATCGTGAAAATTGCTCAAAGTAGTTTATATTGAATATTAATTTTCTATTGAATAAAACTAATTTACTGGTAAATTACAAATTGGTCTGTTTAGTTACAAAAAACTGGTAGTAATCAATTTTCATGTTGGTTTTCTGTTAGAATTTTAAACTTAAATGAACAAACATGTCCCTGTCTCAGTGCTATAATACTTATATAAGTAAAGAAAAAAAATAAAAAACATTCCTTTCAATATATTTGAAAACTAAAATGTCGCAAAACTAATAGCATGGTAATAATCACTTTTTTTTTTATAAAAATACTGTATTTGTGTAATTTATTTCAAAATATTCATACAAAGCACATGATATTGGTTGTTCAATATATAAAGATACACCTATTTTTTTTGTATTAAAATTTTTCATTTATTAATATACCTGTTTACTTCTGCCTCAACTCTCATTTTTAGGCTGATGAGAACTTCTGTATGGGTGGCCCCGGCATGATCATGAGCAGGGACACTTTGAAACTTCTCATCCCCCACATCCGTTACTGTCTGAAGAATCTGTATTCGACTCATGAAGATGTGGAAGTCGGGAGATGCATCCGGAAATTTGTTGGCATACCTTGCACGTGGTCATACGAGGTGAAATGCTTGTGTTGAATATTCTTTAAAAACTAAATTCATTTGGATGATGTAATGCTTTTCTCTTATTTCAAGTGTGTATGGTTACCAGGAAGTGAGTTGCTTCATACATTCTCAAGGTGGTAACAGAACCTGGAAATCAGGGAATTCTCAGGGAACTTTTTAATTCTGGAAATATCAGGGAATTGTCATAGAATTTTTCAAATATCGGGGAAGTTTTTTCATTTTGGGGGGTTTACAGGTTTTGGTTTTTGTGATCACTAATAATGGACTATTCATCAAAAAATAAATATTCAGGTTGATCCGATTTGCCTGAAGGACCAATCTTGGAGGAAAGATCAATCTCTCTCTTGAATCATGTTATAAAATGATTTTCTGATCACATGATTCCTCTGAACTTATTAAGATTTTTGGAAATGTAGAAAAGTTAGGTAGGCTAGCCCATAATCTGGAAAGTCTTAATTCCTGCGATGTCTGGGTTAAATTTTCTGTCCTGCCTTGAATTGTGTGTATTGCATGTTTTCTAGGTAAATTTTTGTGAAAGAATCAGGGAAATCATGGTAATATGTGGGAACTTTTTTTCTAGGATTTTGTAACCACCCTGTCTTATGCAATAATAAATGTGTATTTCATTATTCTGATGCAAGAAGGGTTGCAAAGTTATCGGACTTGGTAAATGCTATATTTTGGGGAATTTTGCATCTGCGCGGCCAATGAAAATGTAAATCAAAAGCCATAGTGTTTTGGCTTGTAATTAATCTAATTTTCAATGTCCCTCTTCTAATTTTTTGCTTTTGAATTTATGTTGACTTGTATTTTTAAATTCCAAATTTACACATATATGGTGATGTCTCGGAAGTGAAGTATTGGAAACACTGTTGCAACTGAAGTAATGTATTAAAAGTTGTATTCGGCTATTTTTTGAGAATCAACTTGGCTATTTTTGTTAATTTTATCTGGCTTCTTGCTTCTGAGTTGGTTACTATCCTTACATAGTTGTGTTTGGTGGTCATTATTAAAGGAAGCATTACTTAAAATTATTAGAATGGAATTTATAATAATAAACCTGTTAGTTAAATTGTTGCAGTCCCTCCTTGCTTAAATTAAATTCTATAAAACATGCAACAGCATATTTTGGTTATATGCAATGAAAAGCTAACGTTAAAAGTATTTTTATATGACAGAGTCGATAGATAGGACTAGGAGCAAGCCGGTAACCCAAAAATTTGGTTAAACTTTGAAAGTGAAATTAAGGTTTGAAGGAAAATTTTATTGCGCATTTACACTTGGGCGATATCCAATATCCATTTACACTTGGGCGATACAATTAGAGTAATGTGTTGTTTTTTCCAGTTTATCAATGAGTACAAGTTACATAACGTTAAAAAAAATCCATCACTTCTTTGGTGGAAACCCGGAAAATAGGAAACTCATCACAGAGTTTTGCTATTTTCCCCCCATCATCAATGGATAGAGGATCGCTAACGAAACAAGTCATTTTTAACTAACTTTTTTACAATTTAAAGATTCCGAAATTCCGATTGACCGAAGCCTATTGTATTAACAGAAAGATTGCCAATGCAATTCTAGCAGGGGATAAAAAATAATTTATCATGTTAATTATCTGCCATTAATTTAATGTTACGGTTGCGATTTGCTCAAAAAAAAAATTTTTGTTTGTTGTGTTATTTGGTTTACCACATTTTTCTTTAAAAATATAAACACCTTACATAATCCTACGTTCAGGGCTTGATCAAGGAAAAAAGCACAGACTCTAGATACAAAAAAATTTTAGGCCCATTTATGGCAACCCATTTACGGAAAATTTTGCGGTATCGCCGGTAACGATAGTAGTATAGTTGGGCAATGTATTATATTTCTTCTACTGTTTTTTAAGCTACCTTATAACATCTCAATGAGAGCAATCATGTTAGTTCAAAGTCAAACTAAAAATAAATTGTGTCCTTAAATTTTTTTAACATTTATGTAATTTTGTAGGTATACAATATAATATATATATATACAATACAATATAATATATAAGAGAAACTGAAATTTAGGGGCCTTGATTGTTGATGATCTGGCCCTCTCCATGTTTAACCCTTTAATGCATACTGTTACCGTTTGGTAACAAGTAACATAATCCCTTTTATTCTATTAAATTAGATCTCCTCCTAGACAAATCTGTGTTTTTTTTTTCATCTATTACATTTCATTTTAAAGTGTTAGTTACTAATAATGCTTATATATGACAGTAGTAAAAGTGTATTCAAAATTAAAGAATGAGGTTATTAACGAAAAAAGTGAAATTACGTTTTTGGCAGTATTCAAAGAATAATAATATTAGTACTAAATACTAATAAATTGTTTTGAAAAATTAATCATAGTTAAAAAGGGTTATTTTGAAATAATTTTAGTAGTTTTCTAGTCATTATTATCAAAATTGGAATTTTGCAGTTGGTTTTTGTCATATGGAAAAAATTTTAAAAATTAAATTTATTTAAATTCTAATGCAGTTAAATTTTTTTAGTATTTTTCCCATAATGTGTGAGTATTAAAGATACAAATATATATTTTTTTGGGATGAAAATAAAAATTCATGCATTAGAGGGTTAATAAATATTGCAATGTTTATAAAAATTTTACGCTAATTTTATTTTTTGGTTTCAGATGCAGAGCATTTTCTATCACAGCTTCAGCGGTGAGGAAGTTTTCACTGGCCGTCTCAAAACTAAGGAAATCCACAGAGCAATAACCCTACACCCAATCAAACAGCCGTCCTATTTATACCGAATGCATAGCTACTTCTACGGCCTCCAAACCCAACATTTGAGGTACAATTCACTCAGTCTCTACAGAGAGATTCTGGACATGGAGAATCTACTGCAGGATGTTAAACTACTTGGCAACATTGATCAGCAGTTCCATGTTAATACATCCATACTTGGCGTGAAACCCGTATTGAGCAAGTTCAGCCCAGCAAGCAGCGAAGAGACTCTTTCGTGGGACTTTATCGGCAAGCATATTTATTCTGCGGGGAGTCTAAACCCCAAAAGGCGTTTGGAGTCTTATCAACAGTTGGCAGTGAATGACGTTGTAATGGAAATTATGGAAATCATAAATAAATACTCTAAACAAAGAGGGAGGATTATAGATTTTAAAGAGATATTGTATGGGTATGTGCGGGAGAACCCCCTGTTTGGAGTCGATTATATCCTAGATATGCTGCTCACGTACCGTAAATACAGAGGTAAGAAAATGACGGTGCCTGTGCGAAGACATGCTTATCTTCAGAAAGCCTTTTCCCAGTTGGAATTCAAAGAAGAATATTCGCCAAGCAAAGATTCTGCCTCTTTGGATGCGTTAAAGAAACACGTCAATATCATTGTCCCATTGTATGGTCGCCTGGAAAACTTTAAGCGATTCCTCACCAATATCGAAAATGTGTGTTTCCGCGTCGGGGAAAGGATGGGACTGGCGGTGATTTTCTTCGACTCGGACAAAGAAGATCCGACAGAGAGTAAAATGATTTTTGAAGAGGTGAAAAGGCGTTATCCCACTTACAGCATTCAGCTGATCGAGGTCATCGGTCCCTTTTCTCGAGCTTTGGCGCTAGAAAAAGGCGCCAGAGTATTTCCTAGCGACTCCTTGCTGTTCTTCTTAGACGTCGATGTTGTACTGGATTTAGGGGTATTGGAAAGGATCCGTCTGAACACAATTCAATCCAAACAAGTATACTTCCCGGTTGTCTTCAGCGAGTATGATCCTGAGTTCATCGAAAATGATGCTGACTTGCCTTTACTAAGCGAAGAAAGGGGTTATTGGCGACAATTCGGCTATGGCATTGTCAGTATCTATCACTCAGATCTGAAGGATGTCGGTGGTTTTGACACATCTATTCAAGGCTGGGGAAAGGAAGACGTCGATCTGTACTCCAAGGTCGTTCGTAGCAACCTTACAGTGCTACGAGCAGCTGATCCTGGAATCGTCCACATATTCCATCCAATAACATGCAGTCCTGATTTGGAAGATTCCCAGTATGAAATGTGCTGGGGTAGCAAACTATCAAGTTTGGCCTCACAAAAAACTTTGGCAAAAATCATTTTAAGCAATAAGCAGAAGTATTTGACTAATAGGTGATGTGAAATGTTCATGCTAATAATGTGATATATTTTGTGCCATCAATAAGGCCACACTGCTTCCTAATTTTTTGTGTGTCTTAATGCGTTGTTTTAGTGGTATTAGTTGATTAGTGTTTTTGTAAAGATTTGCTGAGGTACTTTTTTATACACCAAAGGGTATTCTTTGTAATTTTATCAAAGTGCCAAAGACAAAAAGATCTGAAATATTCTATGTAAGTTTTAACCTTTTTTACTTATTTGTAATAAAAATGTTTGTAGTTAGTTGCCATATTTGTTTTAAAACCATTACCATTATTTAAATAATTGCCGATTAAATTGCTCTAAAAATATCAAATTAGAAGGAAAGTGGAAAACTGCATAATAACTTAAATTTTAATATTTCTGATATACAAAGTATAACAAATCATTTGAGGGTTTATTTAGAAAAAAAAAGAAAATGAAAGAGATGCTAAGTAAATGTGAATTGAATTATTTTCCATAAAATAGGCAATTAAGTGTCACAAGTTTGTAATTTTTTTTATACAAGGCACAGTTCAAGAAGGCAATAATGAATAAAATAATTGTTCAATGCGAGACAGACACGAAGTGAACTAATTCCCGACAGGGCAGTTCTTTATTTAGCATGGCGGCACTTGCTCGCCATCGTCAAGTAGCCATCTTAAAATATATGAGACATTTTGTAAGAATCAGTTAGCCAGGCTGATTCCACCTAACCTAACCTAACTCCACTGTCTGTCTGGGACCAAATGGCTACTATCTAGGAGCCGCAACCCGGGGACCCACTCGGTGGCATGCAGCTCTCTCTGTCAAGTTACATTCTGTTTACATCGTTTTGGCCAATTATTATAGAATTCCCCAAACACAAAAAAATGCATGCATTAGTAATGGGCATGTTTCAGGCCTTGAGTGGCAACACGAATTCTGCATGAAAATAAATTTATTCTTGATTGGTGAAGCAATGACACATGAGAATGGAACACCAATCAAAGAAAATGCAGAACTAACAGCTGGAAAGAAACGAAACAAGCAAATTACATTAAAAATATTTTTAATGGTTAATAGCAAAAATTAATAGGATCAAAGATAATTTTCACATAAACTGATAGGCACTTACTAAGAAATAGACTGTATTCAAGGATGATTTAGGTGATTGGTTGCTTGACATATATTTTCAGGCTTGTGTGCTTGGTCGCAAGGACCCGCTTATAAACCATTGTCGAATGATTTAGGTGATTGTTGCAAATTCTTTAGTAGAAGTTTGTTATTTTTGGGGAGCAATGCTTCAGCTTGTTTTTCTACAAAAAATTAGACTATGTAGGTGGGTTTGAATTATCATTGCACTAGAGCTACACGAGGGCTATTGGCCACAGTCAAGTGACGAGTCAACACCTGAATAGGCGCCCACGCAACCGTTCAGGGCAATATTGTACACAGCGTTTGGACTTTGGAGCATATTTAATGTGCACTCCCACTACACAGGGTGTTATTTGTGGGACATTTTTTTGGCTGCACGGGCCATTTATAGGTCTGCAGTTATTTTGGCGATGCCCGAACCCGGGACCTTTCACGTGCAAGGCGTATGCCTAACCGACTGGGCTCTCCCACTCTCCAGCCCCCAAATTCACCTAAGACATACTGCTGATAATCAATTTTAAACAGCTGCAAACATTCATGTCAAAAGTGAGATTAAAACCAAGATAAGGTAGCGCTATTACCACTTTGCTCATGAGGAAAGTAGAAATATTATAGAACTAATTAAGTCGGGTTTCCTAAAAAAAATGTTCTGGGAATTGTTTGTCAGATTTTGAAGAAAAGGTTTAACATTTGAATACATCAATCAAAAATATACTCATAATTGGAGGGTTTTTCATCACTATAACGAAAAAAAGAGTCCTCATTCTGATAATATCCACTCATGCAAAAGCAATCAAAAATATGTTAAGAGATAATTTTGTTAGAGCCTTAACTTGAAATCTCCGTAACAAAAAGAAGCATTTTCTAGACTTGGTGCACTTGTATTCTGAGCTCTTCAATTATATAAAAAAAAACCTTTATATACCTAAAAGTAAGTTAGGATTAGGGGTTGTTAGTTGTGTTCACACACATAAATATTATAATATAACAGAAATTATTAAGATCAGATTAAGATTGAAAAGACCTTTAAATGCACACAAATACTTAAATTAAAATTATCAGCATTTAAATATTATCAATAATAAACTACCAAATAACAAGTGTTTAGATATTTCAGAGCATAACCTTTATGCAATCGCAAAGTACCACATTAACCCTTTCAGTCCCAGTGATGCCGTTTGGCATCATCATAGTCCTGATCATAATTAAAAATAATAATAGACCTGACATCTATTGGGATTAATAAAAAATATTTTCTAATAGCAAAAAGTTCTAAGAATCGAATGATGTGCTTTTTGATATCATAAATGGCTATAGACGATCAGAAAAAAAATTCTAAAATAATGCCAAATTGTCATTGGGACTGAAAGTTTAAAAAAAAATTCAACAAAAAAATCCACCAGTTAAATTAATTGATAAACACATTTATTAAACTCAGTATGATTCTACAAAAAGTGATACAACAACTAATGGGCTAACACAAATCTGCCTTTCAGTATCCGCCTCATTAGAATGGCCCTTCCTCCAGGGGTTTTAAGACGGTTCTCATAGCTGTATCTTTTACGGATTCTCTCGCTTGGTCGATAGAAGTTTTTTCTTACGTTGTTCCTCACTTGTTCCACGCAGAGCCCTCCAAGGGTTGTTTTAAGTTCAATGAAGTTGGTTGGCCGCCATATCTGGTTACTTAGCAGGGACAAACTAAAAAAGAAAAGAACATAGGTTAGTTAGGTGTACATGATTAGAAATATAAGGATTGGGAAGTTTTAATTTAAGAAAAATTGTAAAACAATATTTTGAGTAAATAAAATAAAAAGCGCAACTACTATAACAGGCGTGGATCCAGATTTCCTTCATGGGGGGGTTATCCAGACTTTTTTTTTTTGGGGGGGGGGGTATAATTTTTAATAATTCATAAATTTAATTAAATAATTTATCTTAGCATCTCTTTTCATATACTTCTTTGAAAGTTGATTCCCTTGTTTAAATTTTGAAAAATAGCCAAATTAAATTTTTTTTAAAATAATTATTCAGTGCAAACAAACTGTAACAAATAAGATACGTGAGGTTTATATAATGACTGAAATGGTTTTTTAAAAAAAATTTGTGTATTAAAAATATCATATCACCTGAGTGCTCCTTATTATTAAAGGAAACAGAATTTAAAAAAATGGCATTTAGATTCTTCTTTTAAATGCACAACATAAATTTCTTGTTGCTCGAGCCATGTCTACAATTATGACCCATCTGTTATTTTTAAAGAGCGAGTATCCTGTGTTCCAATTTGTTTTAAAAAGAAAATTGTTTTCTAAAAAAAAAATCGCTAGAGAAGTACTCTTTTTCGGTAAATTAAAATAAGATCTTAGGGGGGGGGGGGTAATTACCCCATTTACCCCCCGCTGGGTCCGCCACTGTACCATAACATCTGTAGAGTACACTCATAGGTGAATTTATTTTTAATGATCTCCAAGGCATTTTTACCAAACAGGATATTGGTCTGCTAACGCGCGCCAAACTCAGTCGCCAATGGCGCCAGGGGTTGGCGCGGAACTTACCGGTCGACCTTGAGGGCTGCCGGAGCTATCTCCGGAGTTGGACTGTCTGGAAGAAAACGCTATTTTTGTTTACCTTTACGCTGCTGCCCTCTAGTGCTCTCATATGTTAACACAATTCCCCAGATGGATGAAAAAAAAATTTAAAATAAGTTACGAATTTTAGTTTGAAAAATATTAACATACAAAAACTAAATATTCATGATTAATCAAATTTAAATTAAAAAAAAAAAGAAATTGGCAAAGTTATTAAGCTTTGGCCTTTTAGAACGAATTAAATAAATTAAATCGTATAATTTTATAGTTAAAAAAACATTAAACGGTATTTTAGAAAATATAAAACTGTATTAGACTTTTATCATGCATAAATATTATGTTACTTATATGTAATATTTTATCCGTTTAGCGTGCTTTGTTAGTTACTACAAAAGATAAATCTATTGTTAGGTACAATTACAATCTTTAATTACATATGTTATAAAATATTATTTGAAAAACGAAAAAAAGTTGTGGAAATTATTGTGAAATATTATTAAATTAAAAATCATAAACTTACAGCATCCTAAGAACATAAAATTTTAAGACGAATTGTGTTACTTGACTATAAATAATAATTTCTTACCTTTTATCGTACATCTTTCTTGAAAAATAATATTAGTGATGCAACTAATTAAAAAAAACTGCCTCAAATCACAGCAATACACATGAATCGTGATACGCGATTTTATATAAAAACGAAGCAATATATCCATTATGCATATGCGATTAGGCTGACCAGCTGATCATTGCCCGCGCGGGGCGCATTAGCCCGCCAAACCATAAATCACTTTGTTGCCACTTGCTAAAAAAAATTTTGAAAATAAAATGCTTTTGTACGCATATAAAAGTTAATTTCTACTAATTAAAATAGAGAATAATATCGAAAGTTACATTTTTGTATTTTAAATTGTAATTTATCTTTTATAGTAATTGTATATTATTTTTCTTTTATTAAAAAACCTTTTTCGGCTTGGCTTACAAGCGGAAAAACTAAGACTAACCTAGATATCAGTGGACCATAAACAAGTCTAGCCAGCTGAAGACGCCCCCTTCCCCCTCTATCCCCATCGATCTTCCATCCCCCAACCTATCCCCCCCCCTAAAAGTTTTCTTTTTCTCCCTCCTTTACTGCGATAACAGCTCCCCTCTCCCTGGTTGACTGGCAACCCCGTCTCCTGGAGAGTCCCCCCTTTTTTTTGTACTTTTCTTTTCCTTGGGCGGTGGGTTTCTTAGGGGGTTGGGTTGGAGATAAAACCTGTTGCAGAATGCAGGCCTAGGGGATAGCTTCTTTTTAAGGCAGCAGAGAGATAAGCAGATAAGTCATTGTTTTCAGTTTTTGCGTAGAAAACGATAATGCCAAGGGGGAAATTAGAAATGAGCAGGTTTTATTACGTTTTTGGCTTTAGACAGTCGAAAAACGTCATATTTAGCTTTTTTTTAAAAATAAAACGCAAGTTTTTAATTAAGCATACCTATTTATATCAAGTTTAATTTTTTAAATACCATGAAATATATGCTACATTAGATATTTATTTTAATATATTATAAGTGTAGGTAGTCGGACTTGCGCTTTAAAACCACTCTGGTAGAGTATCAATTAAACTAAGAATAATATTAATAAGAAAATTTTCAAAATTTATAATCGCTGGTATCAAAGTGTGACCAAATTTTTCAATTTTATGACAACAAAATAAATTTAGTCGTAGTTATTGCGACTAGTTTTTAAAAATCGTCAATACCATTTTTTTTGCCTTGGTTTCAAACAACTCGCCAAAAATAATCCTAAAATTACAAATCTTTTCCGAATAACTATCCGAAATTTGCAAAACTTGAATGTGATCATAAAATCGTAAAAATTCGGCAATCCTAGAATCAAACATAGGCGATCTGTAAATTGCGAAACTTCGGCGAACTTCGTAAAATCTCCAAATAGCTGCTGTTGTAAAATTCAAAAATTGTTGCGTTACTAAAATTTAGAAACTCCGACGACACAAAAACTTAAAAAACTGTGACGACCATAGTTTCCAAAAACTTCGGCTATCACAAATTGCAATTCTTAAGTTTTAAAATTTTAGTTCTCTTAACACAACTCCAAGTTTAAAATCGGCCAGTTTGGAGAATTTGTTTAAAACAAAGTTTCGTTTAAGTTTGGTTTTTAGGTTTTTTTTATGTTCTTTTTAAAAATGCGCTTGCATTTCCTCCTAGTTTTTTTTTTTGTAGTTGATAGTACAGATTGCCCCCACCCCGAAACTTCTTTTTCCAATTTTGAACACTGGAAACAACAAAAAATTCATCGCCATTCTTAGAATTTCAAACAAACTTATCAAACGATAAATATTATATTAATTGAATCTGAGAAAGATCAATGAAAATAGTCAATTTTTTGCATTTAAAAGTTTAAATTAGTACTAGCTAAAAAAAGTTCGTGAAATATTAAAAGTCTTTACTTATCGTCTGCGTGATTCATTTGCAGTTATAAATAAATATTTAATTATTCGTCGAACAAAAACCATAAAACTACTCCAAAATGCACTTAAAATAGGAAATGTAAATTAACAAGTAGGTTTGTAACAGAATCTGTTACTTAAACCGCTTCCAGACAACCGTTGTGTTTAATAGGTAAAAAGGCGCCAAACACAGCATTAATTCTATATTAAACATTTATTTACCCGCTAAATTCGGCTACTTTCATTTATTTTATTTCGAAAATTAAATAATTATTACTTAAATCGTTTGCGAAAGTTTATCTTTCAAGGAATAATATGTAATGTATGGAATAATGTAATATTCCTATATTATGCTTTTAAATAGAATGAAAACAATTTGTTTCAATATACTAAGAATCTCGTAGTGAAATATATTTGACTTCATTTTAAATTGATCGATGTCGGCGATTGTTGCGATGGAAATGGTGATTTAATTCTAATAAAAAGGGCTTCCTATGCTTTTTAAATAAGCATTAAATTTAGAAGGTTTTTTTTAAATTATTGAAGTACTTAGAATTCGAATTCTTTTCTGAAATTTTCAATGTATTCTAACTTCGATGCGCTGAATTTTTTGACGTATCTCACTTGTCCGTAGCATTTGTAGTTTACAACAGCGATTTGAACGACTCGAAATTAAATTTCAATGCTAATTCAATGGGAAATTCGTCGACAAATAGTAGATTTATGTCCGTCCGATCGTACTTACAGACGGACAAAAGTATGAAAGTTGGGTGTCTGAGGTTATACCTTTCTAATAATTTTTTTTAAAGATTGGATTGATAGAACCGATTTTGGAAGGGGGGTACGGACAGACGGACGTCGACCCCATGTCAAAACCACCTAATTTTTTCATTTTTAGCCTACTCTTCTTTTTTTTTTTTAATTCGAAGAATTAAAAAAAAAGTAGGTATTGACATGCGGTCGATGTCCGTCCGTCTGTCTGTCTGTCCGTCCGTACCCCCCTTCCAAAATTGGTTCTATCCATCCGATCTTAAAAATTCTTTTTTTGTTAGAAAGCTATGACCTCAGAGACCCAACTTTCATATTTTTTGTCCGTCTGTCTGTACGATTAGACGGACATAAATCTACTATTTGTCGACGAATTTCCCATTGAATTAGCATTGAAATTCAATTTCGAGTAATTTAAATCGCTGAATTTAACTACAAAGGCTACGGACAAGTGAGATACGTCAAAAAATTCAGCGTATCGAAATGAATTTTTTTGAAAATTTCAGAAAAAAATTCGAATTCTAAGTACTTCAATTATTTAAAAAACTTCAAAATTTAATGCTCATTTAAAAAGCATAGGAAGCCATTTTTAGCCTACTTTTCTTATTTTTAATTCGAAGAATTAAAAAAAATGAAAAAGTAGGTATTGACATGCGGTCGATGTCCGTCCGTCTGTCCGTTCCCAAAATCAGTTCTATCAATCCGATCTTAAAAATTCTTTTTTTTATAAGAAAAGTATAACCTCAGACACCCAACTTTCATACTTTTTGTCCGCCTGTCTGTACGATAGGACGGACATAAATCTACTATTTGACGACGAATTTCCCATTGAATTAGCATTGAAATTCAATTTCGAGTCATTTAAATCGCTGAAATTAACTACAAATGCTACGGACAAGTGAGATACGTCAAAAAATTCAGCGCATCGAAATTAGAATACATTAAAAATTTCAGAAAAGAATTCGAATTCTAAGTAATTCAATTATTTAAAAAACTTCAAAATTTAATGCTCATTTAAAAAGCATAGGAAGCCATTTTTAATAGAATTAAATCACCATTGCCATAGCAACAATTGCTTGAGAAACTTTAATTCTCTTAGACAATAAATTAAAATAAATTTATTTTTGAGACATCGATCAATTTAAGATGACGTCAAATCTATATATTTCACTAAAAGAGCTTTGTTGTTGATATAAATTGTTTTCATTCTATTTAAAAGAGAGGAATATTACATATTTATTCCTTGAAATATAAATTTTTACAAACGATTTAAGTAATACTTATTTAATTTTTGAAATAAAATAAATGAAACTAGCCGAATTTAACAAGTAAATGTTTATTGAGGAGTAGTTTTTTGGTTTTTGTTCTACGAAAAATTAAATATTTATTTATAACTGCAAATAAAGCTGTGTTTAGTGAAAGATGCTGTGTTTAGTTAGATGCTGTGTTTAGTGAAATTTATTTTAAATTTAATGTGGGAAAACGGTTGTTGATGTCACTTACTGTTACGAACCTAGTTTTTTCAAGATAAGAATTTTAGTAAGTATTTAAGTAACAGGAAAGTAGGCTATTTTAGTTCTTTAAGAACTTCTTGTTTTTAATTCTTTCGAATAAAAAAAAAAGAAAAAGTAGGCTAAAAAATGAAACATTGTAGGTAATGGCATGCTGACCATTTCCGTCTGTCCGTACTCCTCTTCCAAAATTGTTTCTAAAAGATATATCTTAAAAATTGTTTCTATAAGATAAATCTTAAATTTTTGTTAGAAAGGCATGACCTCAGAGACCTAACTTTCATACTATTTATCCGTCTGTCTGTACGTCCGGTCCGGAAGGACATCGTCTACTGTCTATCGGCAAATTATCCATTGAAATAGCATGGAAAATTTAAATTATTTTTTAATCATTTGAATCGCTTTTGCTATATCAACAATTGAATGAGAAACTTGGTTTTTAGCTTCAACACTACGTTTATAACGTAAAATGTGGAAGGTTTTATAATCGTTCAGTCCGTCTGTCTGTCACCCACTTTCACTGAACGAACCGCAGGTGTCACAAACAAGTAGGATACGTCATTTTGAAGCAAAAAATCAGTTTAGGCTACATTCCAAATTTCATTAAAAAATTTAATTGGAAGTTTATTTAAAAGTTAAACAAGAAATTCTAAAAGAACTAAAATAGCCTACTTTCCTGTTACTTAAATACTTGCTAAAATTCTTATCTTGAAAAAACTAGTTCGTTACAGTAAGTGACATCAACAACCGCTTCTACATTAAATTTATATACATTAGAATAAATTTCACTAAACACAACATCCAGCTGTAATTTCAAATTCTAAAGCAATTATTTTCATTAAGGGGGTATGGGACACTTTTAACTTTTTTTTTTAATATTGCAGATATCAATATAATTTTTTTTCCATAAATGTATACCAAATATACTTACACTTTTATATAGTCAAATGTTTTAAATTATCATTATTTTTTTTAAAAAATAAAATGCGCCAAAAAGTGATGTCTCTCATTTTTGTTATAAGTCAAAAACTTATTTATTAGCAAACAAATATTTAGCATTTTTATAAACAGAAAAAATTTATTTAACAAACTGTCTTTACCGATTTTTCTTATTTGCCATAGTTTTTTTTGTTTTTAAATTATTGAAGGTTTTTTTTTAATAATTTCACAGGCTAACATGCACGAGAGCTATTGATGACGGGTATCGTAATTAAGAACCATAGTCACATTGCGATCAAGAGATTTATGACAAAAAACTGTAAAATTAAATGTGGTGGCAATTGTTTTTGAACCCGCTCATCTCGATCAGGAGTCGTTCCTCCGAACAGATAGATTTTGAGGAACTAGATCTTTTTTGGACCAACCTTGCTGGGCCTCTGACCTGTTGTTGGTCGACAATTTTTGTATTTGTATTTGTATTTGATATATATCAGACTTCTTAAATACAATTTATTCAATTGAAATTATACTAGACAAAAATGCTAATATTCAAGTATAGTTAGTAGTGTTGGCTCGTTACTTGACTGTGGTTCTAAATAATGAAGCCCGTCGCCAATAGCCTTTATGTAGCTCTAGTGTCACGGAATTTCAAGCTATTCAACTTTCCCAAAAACAGATTAGGTTTGAATTTTCGTCGCATTAGAGCTACACGAGGGCGGGCGTCGTATTTTCGAACCACAGTCAAGTGACGAGCCGACATTTAAATATGCACCCAAGGCATTACATAAGAAGTATTGATAATTGAGGTTTACATTTAAAAGGCAAAAATGTGAATGCTTTAAACTTGAAATAATTTTTTAAACGCTGGCAAAAAGTTTTAGATAAAAAAATTATAAAATAAAGAGTAGCGAGAAAACTTTGAATCGCTACTTTAGGAATAATTTTTGCTGGGTTAAAACTAGCCCGTTTCCCGTGTCTCTGCTTCTCTGAGCTGAACAGGGAGTCAGGGACATGTGGAGCGCCTGGAGCGCCGGAATTGCAACATATGTGGTGGTGTGGGGAGAGATATTTCCAGGAACTGGCTCATGCTTTGAAGTTAACCCTCACCACCGCCAGCTCCCAGCTCTCCCTTCCCTCTCCAAGAATCCCCCCCCCCCCCCTCTCCCTCCCCGTGAAAAGGGAAAGACGAGACGCCAGCTTTTTTTTGTGCTTTGCCTTGTAAGCATTCGTTTTGCCAAGTTGTCATGAAGTATAAAAAAAACCGGCAAATATAAAAATAAATTTGATATCTATTTTTAAAATGATTTGTTGAAAAGCAACTATTAAAATGAGTAGAAATCTTTGTTGTGCATTATCATAATTTTCATAGCTCGTGCACTTGAAGTCTTGAAATTCGTTGTGATCAAAAGCAAAAAGTCCAAATTTTTTTGCTCGAGCAAGCCTGTTTGAGAAAATTCTAGGGACTTTTTCATGGTTGTTTTATAAATGTTTTAAATAACAGAAATAATCATCAATTGCAAGGAAGCAAACGCACAATATTCATTTAAGTTTATTTTGAACTATTAATGTAGCATTTTACACTTACATCGAAGACGGTTATAGCTCTGGACTCTGGACTGCAGGCAGAGCTAGAGGTCTGGGTTCGATTAGATTAAAAAAGAAAAAAAAATAGTTGTTACTTTTAATTAAAAATTAAACTAAACCTAAGAGTTCCTTAGTCCTGCGGGCCGCATTCGACCATTTGATGATTTGTTGTAGCCCTCCACTAATTTCAAAAACATAAATTTACAATACACTAAAAAATGAATGCTCAAAAACGACGAAATTTTCCTTAATTTTGACGATTCCGTTACTGGCAAATGCTCCGAGTTTTCGTTTCCTCAAAGTGAGGAAATTTGAATCGTCATTTTTATGAGGATTTGAATGTCGTCTAATCGAAAGAAACATTTCGTCATTTTTGAGCATGCGAGTACAACATTGAGATTCGGTTTCCTCAAAATCAAGATACAGAATCGTCAAATCACGATCGTAAAAGTGAGGATTCGCGTTTACTCAAAAGTCAGTGATAGTTTGACGAAACAATCCTCAAAATTAACGAAATGAGGCTTGAGGAAAGGCTTTCATGAATCGTCAAAAATGAAAGTGTTATTTCTGAGAGTGTAAAACACAAACTATAATATTAAATACTAAAACCCCAATTAAAACTTTTAAAAAACTAAAATGTGACCAAAAGGGACCAAAAGTAGGAGTTAAACATTCAAACGTCCTCAAACTACAATAAAAATTAATGAAACTACAATAAACATTATTCTAGACTTTATTCGCGATAAAGTAAAATAAATTACAGAAATACCATAATCTGATTGAAATGCCTTTACAAGCAATAGTACTGGTTAATGTCAAACAACTTGTTAATAAGAACATATTAATCGGTGTACTACAGTGCTGGAAAAAATAATAGGGCCAACCGAGAAACTCTGGTATTTTAAAACCTCGTTGCTCAGACTTATGCAAATTTACCAACGTTGACGAAAATGACATCCTTTTTTATTCGTCAGGTTAGGTTTGAATTATCGTCGTACTAGAGCTACACGAGGACTATTGGCGACGGGCGTCATATTTTAGAACCTCAGTCAGGTGACGAGCTAACATCTGAATAGGCACCCAACGCAACCGTTAAGGGCGACATCGTACGCAGCGTTAGGACTTAGAAGGATATTTAACGTGCACTCCCTTGTACGGAATATTATTCGTCGGACATTTTCGGCTGCACGGGCCGTTTATACACTCTTAAAACAAACGAGTGATTTTAACTCAGTCTGAGTTAATTTCAACTCCTCCAGTCTGGAAAATGCACTTCTCCCAGAGGATTGGATCCTTTGAGTGTTAAAGTCCGACAGCCTTCACTCCAAACGAGTGATTTTACGTGATTAACGAGTGATTTAACCGACTGGGCTCCCCAGCCCCTCCTTTTTTTATTCGTATCAAGATATTAACACAATTCTAATTTTATTTTATTCAAAAATTCAGTTTTGTTTTTAATATATGGAAAAGCTGGAAAGAATATTAGGGCCAAGCTTAATTTTAAACTATTTCTTATTTTGTTGATTTTCTAAGGTACTTAATGTTTGTATTTTGAAGCTTCTTAATCGAATTGAAGGCATGCCAGTAAGAATTTTCAATTCTCATGAGAATGGGACGAAGTAAAACTCTAACAGAGATTGAGCAAGATAAGATCCTTATTTTCAAGGAACGTGGTTTGAATTCTCGTGAAATAGCAAAGAAAATAAATAGATCTAAGTCCGTAGTGAATAACTTAAAAAAATTCTTATTCTTATGCTCAGCGGAAAAGGTCAGGGCGTTGTTCTTCACTGACTCCTCGACAAAAGAGAGCTGTTTTTAGTCTTGCAACTCGTATATTTTTATTCACATAAATTGATAAAAAGGAAAATATAGTTCGTACCAGAGTTCGAAATTGGTTAAAGAAATTAAGGAGCAATCTGTGCTACCAACTTTAAAAACTAGGAGCAAATGCACATTTCTTAGGAGTATTTTAAAATATATATATTCATGATAGATTCATCGAAGTTTCACAATTTAAGAAACAAAAATTCTAAAATTTAAGAAATAACAATTAAGACTGCCGGAATTTTTGGAAATTGTGGTCGTCACAGTTTTTTAAGTTTTGGATCGTCGGAGTTCCTAAATTTTAGAATCGCAACAATTTTGGGATTTTACAACAGCCGCTATTTGGAGATTTTACGGAGTTCGAAGAGAAGTTTTGCAATTTACAGATCGCGTATGTGTGATTCTAGGATTACCGAATTTTTAAGATTTTCAGATCACATTCATGTTTTGCAAATTTCGGATCGGGGAAGACTTGTAATTTCAAGATTATTTTTGGCTAGATTGTTGGATACCATTACAAAAAACTAGTCTTGACAATTTTTGAAAACTAGTCGCAATAACTGCGACTAAATTTATTTTGTTGTCGCAAAATTTGAAAGATTTGGTACCATTTTTCCGACTAGCCGTAAATTTCGAACTCGGATCGGCACTACACCCTCCGCCGAGTTTAGCGAAACACTGCCAAATCTGACAAAATAAACTATTTTCTCTTGGTTCTTCTTATAGGAATTTCTTCTAAAACTCGCCTCCCCCCCCCCCCCCCCAATAATCGCGCCAAACTAATGTTTGGCGTGGTTATTGGGCTTGGTTATTTAGGCTGGCTATAAGTATGTTTAATTGAAAGTTGAAAAACCAAATTTAAAAAAAAAAAATAACAAAGTCATTGTTTTTAAATTTGATGTCCACATCTAAATTTGCTAATTTTTAAATATTAATTATTTAAATTGTAAAAATATATCAGATACTTAAAGCAAAATGCTTACTGATAATTCTGTAACTTAGTGAAAAAAAATCTCAATTTTTCCTTCACTGATTAAGTTAAATATGAAGGTAATAATGATTAAAAAAAAATCTGTAATGACATGCATCCACTTTTATCTGAGAGGTAATGCATATGCAGCTATACTACGCTGGGCAGTTATAATAGTTAACTTTTAAAAAAAAGCAATTAATTTCTTATAGAGTCAAATCTGAATCTCTAATTAAAAATTTATTTATATTTGATTTAATATCACTGATTAATCTGAAAGCAATAATGATTTTTTTTAAAGTTTAATGACATGCATTCTACTGTTATCTAGTATATATATATAGTGCTTTTATTAGTAAAATATAATGCATGTGCAGTTAAGCTAGGCAGTTAATAACAGTGAACCCTTTATTGATAGCAGATAACTTATTATCTCAGTGATAGACAATTACTGTAAAAATTAATTTATGCTATTTAGTTTTTTAATATTTAAATGCTCATAAAGAACAACCATAAATGAAGAATTATCACATTGAAAAAATTATTTATAAAAAATACAGCATAGATAAAATATCATAACTATCCTCAACACATGTCTCAACTTTTCAAAAAATAGCCTATATCACTAACGTTGCTGGATAAATTTATTCGAATTTTAATC
Organism: Hylyphantes graminicola; assembly: GCA_023701765.1. Classification (NCBI taxonomy): domain Eukaryota; kingdom Metazoa; phylum Arthropoda; class Arachnida; order Araneae; family Linyphiidae; genus Hylyphantes; species Hylyphantes graminicola. The sequence goes on from CM043111.1 coordinate 17,384,502, forward strand.
TAACACGATGCTTATTATTAATATTTATAATCAAAAACTGTCAAATAGTCCGTAGATTGCGTTCTTTATGTTATTCTCTATACTACTTATGTATCATCACCTTTTACATAATTAACATACCAGAAACAAAAGTGATATTAAAAAACAATTAAGGCTTTTAATTGTTAAAAAGTAACTTCCAGTTAACTTCCAGCTTGTAAAGATTTATTAACTTTGAAATTTAGTGTATGATTTTTATTGATAATAATTACTGTCCCTCTTGACTCTTTCCCAGAAGTTTGAAGGTAAGGGAAAATTTATTCTCTGTTTTTTAAGGCAATGTATGAGTGATGACTGATAGGGATTTATGTGAGGGATATAAATCCACATCAGTTACTTGGGGATTTATATGAGTCAACATAATAATTACAACAAAATTCATTGCTTTGAGAAATCACTCAAATATCTTTTATTACAAAAGAGAATAAATATACATAAAATATTGAAGTACTTAGTAGTAATGCTTTTCCTAATATTTCAAACATATAAAAAGATTTAAACTCAACTACTTATCCATGCTTACTTCTTGGATTAAAACACTCAAACAGGCTTAAAAAAATAGCAGAAACTTAAAGAAAATTTTAAAACTTTAAAATGTAACTTATATTTAACAAATGTCATATTTCTATTTTAAAAAATGCAAACATATGTAATTAAATATTTTCGTTCAAAGGTACAACATGCTTACTAAAGAGAAAAATGAATTGAAGGCAAATCCCTACTGTGTTAAAAAAAAATTAGTATATACTTTTCAATATTTTTTTTTATTGCTGTATATATTTCCATAAATAAATTCATAAACATTAAAAAAATCATTAAAAAACATTTCAGTTCAATATTTTGTGCTTTTTAAAAAATATTGTTTTAATTATGAAACTAAGAAAATAAATATTTATTTTAGTTTCATAATATATCGTACTAAAAGCACATTGTATGCAACACAAGATCTTTATCTAATTGCAGTGTTATTTTATTAATTCAAAACAAGTTTTGCATTCTCTTCATTTTTTCTGTGTTATAAAAGCAAACTATAATATACTTGAATTGAATCTAAAAATTGCGAAATTAAATCGATTCGAATTATTTAAGCAGAATTATTTGATAATTGTTAGCCATCCCCCGAAAGTGCCATTAGTTGTACGATCCCTTTTCCCTTCCGCAATCCGAAATTTTCTAAGTCCCAATCGCGGAAAAAAACTAAGTCCGAAACATAAACAAAATTCGATAACAACACCGTCACGAGATTCGAAAAGCATCTAGGTCCAAAACAACTCCTCAAACGCAAGGGAGTTTCGGTAACCTCACTTGGCTACGCCTCGCACCCGAATAGTTCAAATAGTTACCAATATTGGTTATGGTAAAATTGCCATCTCGGATGATGTAACTATGGCTGCACTCTTATTTTCACTGCTTGCAAATGTTTTTAAAACAAAAAAACGGATTGTTTAAATACAGGGATCCTAATTTTCTAGTTTTTCAATACATTTATGCACATCCACAAGCCTTGGCTAAATTCCATAGACAATATCTATATATTATTTACATACAGCAATCATTATGTAGCCAAGATATTTCTTCATAAGAACAGTACTTAATGAAATTAATACAATATAGTTGTAGTATAGACTGTGAAAATGTAAATGCCTAATCTATTTAATACTCGACAGTTATTACATTAGGATTTAGGAATAACTAATAAATACTAAACATAACATACCCGGGAAGGCTTTTCCATATTCGTCCACAAATAGACATTATAAATAAGTGTTTACTTCGGTTGTAGAGACAATTAATAAAAGAAGAATTTCTTTTTATGCACAAATATCGATTGGAAAGGATCAGATGATCAGAATATCAGATCAAAAACATAAGTCGAGAAATTCACAACCAGAAGTACATAACATTGCATTTTAGTTGAGTAAAGAACAATCTTCTCTATTCTATGAAATTAAAATATCATTGATTTAAAATTAAGTTAATTACTAAGTCTTTCTTTCTAAATAGATTCTAATAAAAAATTAGTTTCATAAACAACGTTAGTCAGAATAATTTGTTTAAATTATGCAAAACTAATTTTTAAAAATATTGCCATGTCCACAGATTTGACGTCATGTGCCGCATGCCTCATCAAAACCTCTTGCATGCCTTTCAACTCGCCCAAATAAACTGCTCGATAGAAAAATGCATGCCTCAACAAACAACGGTTGCTATGTCATGTTTATTTACGCATAACAAAAGTGTGGACGAAAATGAAGCCATCAAAAAAGCAATTATATTGCTCAACTCAACAATTTATTTCGCGGTAAAACAAAAACAAATGCGTTTGCTTCTGCTTCTCGATTTCTAAAGTTTTCTTAACATTCTTTTTTTTTATTTAATTAGGCAACTAGGTTACTTAAAATTTTTGAATCGAGTTTTTAAGTACGATTTTCTCTTCACTTAAAAATGGCTGATTACGAGAGTGATGGATCTGCTGGAGAAAATGACATGGATGAAATTACTACCGCAGCCGAAGTCATTCAAAAACTAGAAGAGGTTACAATTCACTTTCTTTTTTAGAAAAGTATAAAATATCTATTGTTTAATAAATCATGCAACCATTCTTAATGAAGCCGTGCTTTGGTGAGCAAATATCACAATTCTAATCAATTATTTCTCGTAAAAAGTTGCCATAATTATTACTTGAAAAGAATTCTTCTTAACCTAGGATGCTCATGTAGCTCTAGTGCGACGATAATTCAAACCTAACTAACCTTTACTTAAGATGCGTTTCAGGAGACATCTTGAATTATGAAATATTTGCCTGTTTTTTTTAATTTAATTAAGTATAATTAAATATTCAAGTATATTTTATTAACATTTCTTTCTATTCAAGCATCTATTTTTTTTTATCAAGTATAGCTTCATTTTGAAATCTCTTCATGAATAGCTGCTTTTAATTTCCTGTGTTATTTTTTAAATGATTTTTTTTTCGTTTTGGCTAACAACAATTTGAAGGTTCCTCTTTCAAAATATGCCCATGAACTTTAAACTGTGCTAATTATTTCAAAGGTAAAACCCTAGTTTCCATAACATTGATAATTTACTAAATTTGGCGAATTTTAAAGAGCAAGAGACTTTTGCTGCATCCACATGCACTTATTGAAAGAAGGGAATGTTAAACTAACATTACACGTATCTAGAAGCTGACCAAGACCAGTTTTAGGGTTTCCAAAAAAAAATTGCAAGCAAAGACAGCATGATTTTCGAGATGTTGGAAAGACTGAAAAGTCACCAGGCCAGCGACTAGGTCTAACCCACTTTAGGTTTTGAAGTATTTAGCATTTTTATCTTATGAAGTATCTCTGATTAAGTAGTATCTATCAATTTGTTTTAAAATTAGTTTTTTCAATTTACTTTTTGTAGGCTTGGGTGAATGAAAAACTAGCTCCCGAACTACTTCGGTATGATGGTGAAATAGTAGAATGCCTCCTGGACCAGATTCAACACATGGAAAATAGCTTGCAAAAGATCGAAAAAGAAGATTTCCGCATTGTTTTTCACAAAATGGAGGTAATATAATCAGGGTGGTAACAGAACCTGGAAATCAGGGAATTCTCAGGGAACTTTTTAATTCTGGAAATATCAGTGAATTCTCATGGAATTTTTCAAAATTTGAAAAATATCAGGGAATTTTTTTCCATTTTGGATTACTTAAACAGCAGTTTTAGGTTCTTGCGATCACTCTAACAAGACACTTGATAAAAAAAAGTATTATGGTTGATTCGATTTGTCTGATTGATCAATCTTGGAGGAAGGATAAATATCTCTCATGAATCATGTTATAACATGATTCTCTGATCACATGATTCCTTATACTTATTCAGATTTTCGGAAATGTCGAAAAGTTATGTCGGCTAACTCATAATACAGAAAATCTTAATTGCCGTGATGTCTAGATTAAATTTTCTGTACTGCATTTAATTGTCGATTGCATGTTTTCTAGGTAATTGTAAAATCAGGGAATTTTTTGGGAAAGTATCAGGGAAATCATGTAAATATCAGGGAACTTTTTTTCTAAGATTTTGTAACCACCCTGATAATTATACAAATGGCTCAAATTATTTACTTTACTTTTTACTTTTACTTTTTTTTTTTATTATAAACTTTATTTTGTGTCATCTTTTGCCTCTAGGGGACCCATCACTAAATATACAGAATAATATATTAATAATGTAATAACTTTTAGGAAAATGGTACATAAGTCGAACTGTTTTGTTTTGTATGCACATGCTTTTCAAAACAAATCGAAAAATCTTATAGGATTTTTATTATTTGTACATAATAAAACTATAGTTGGTATTTATTGCATTAGTGCTTATAATAATTTTAAAAATAGTTTTTCAATCATGTAAAAACATTTTCTTTTTTTAAAGAATTATATATAAATGTTTTGGATGTGTGCCTTGTAAAACTATACACTTTACATGTTAAGTATACTTTTTTTTTTAAATTGTAGCTGGATCGAATTAAATTCGTCTTGAGCAGTTATCTAAGGACTAGGCTTGAAAAGGTAAAAACTCATTTCTCATAAACATATAAATTTTAGTCTTAAAGCCATGGTCAAGTGGTTAAAGCAGTGGCTAACCAGTACCAAATTTTGTGTGTTTATTAAGGGAGGTCAAACTGAATAGAATGTCGAGATGGCCATCTTAAAATTTAGCATTGTAATAGTTGTATCGAAAATTATTTCCCCATGTTTGTCGGGAAGTAACTTTCAGTCATAAAGTCTGATGAATACTACTCTGTAGAGGCCATTTAAATTTCCAATTTGAGTGGGAAAAACCTATTTAAAAAGCTTTTTGTGTTTACATAGATTTTTAATTATAAAAGTAATCAGTGAAATTGCCGGCCCTGTGGCACAATGGTTAGTGTACTAGCCTTTGGAGCTGCTGGGCTCGGGTTCGAATCCCGGTAAAGGCATGGATGTTTGTGCTTGTCAATAAATGTTGTTATTTGCTTATGTGTGTGTGGTCCTTCTTTGTGTGTCTCTTGTGACTGTCTCTTCTGGCGAGCTGAGTAATGGGCTATAAAGCCTACACTCTCCCTTCTAGAGGGCGCATTCACTGTCATTTGTCATTGTCAATCAATGAAATTTGTTGAAATTGATGTTTTCTGTCTTGTAAACACGATGAATTGTAATCTTCTCTAATGAAGTAAAAATACTTTACATTCAGATTGAAAAGTTTGGTGCTCACTACCTGCACTTAGAAAGTCAAGGTGATGGAGATCCCAGTTTAATGTCTGATGAAGAAAGAACTTTTGCACAAAAGTATATAAAACTCTTATGAAGTATCTAGATGCAAAAGTCGCATTCTCCAAAGCATAACTAAGATATAGGGTTTGATCCATCTTTTAACGGCTTCTGGCAATCATCGGTTCAATGGGACGAAACTGATCTTGAATGGATTGGACCCTCTATCTTAGTTATACGTCGGACATTGTGACTGTTGCAACTAGACCTTTATATAATTTAATCAGGTTTTTTTTTAAGCTGATTTGTTTTCTTAAAATTTTACTGCTACAGTTATCTCGTATGTAGTAGTTTTAATTTGAAGAAAAAAAGCTGCATATGTTTTATACTGCTATATATACTTTAGTATTTCCATACATTCGTTTTAGACTAGAACATTTCATTGGATAAGTAGCAATATTTAAAAAAAGAAGGAATCTAATTAAAAAATGATTATTGTTTAGTTATTAAGTCATTAGTAATGTAGAACATAAGGACATTTAACATTATTTTTGTTTCTTAAAGGTGTTTTGTATTGTGAATTAAATTCATAATTAATACTTAATTTCATATATTATAGTTTATTAACACTTTATATATTTATATGTAAAGTTATTAATGCTTAATTTATTTTCATTTTGCTTAGATGCTAAACTCTTTCCTCTCTTTTAGATATGTTTCAAGTATAAAAAATTACTTGCACGATGTTGCACTGAAAAACATGCCATCCAATATGCAGTCATTAAAAATGGAAGAAATAGGTATGTATTTATGGTGTTTCGTTTTAAACTATAGTGGACATCCTCTTAACCGTCTTTTAAAAAAGCCAAGATCTAGCCGATAATACGGAAATCCGAATAAACCAGGGAAGTAAAATAGACCAAGGTTTGGGTGTACATTTATTAGCACATTTTACATTGATGATATATTATTTATAAATCAATACACAATTTAAATATTGAATTTTTTGTTCAACTAGGCTGCTTTATTGTCAGTCAAACCTTTGTATCGACGTATTCCCGAGAACTGAGAGCCTTTTTTATGGCACCATCCAGGCGACTCTTGCTACCAATTTTGACGCTCAGATTATGATACATCTGATCTCTCTGTGTTGTTAATGTATATGCAATATTTTATTCAGGGATGGAGTAACGCTATACTTGTAACAGTTTACTTAGGTAATGTTGGGTAACAGCGTTATATTTTTCAAAAAGTAACTAACTGTAACATAGTTACTTCTAGCGGTAACGAAGGAATGAAAAATTTCGGTACTTTTCCGGTACTTTCAGAATACTGTCTGATGCTTGTTTTGAAGTTCCATTCCTAAGAAGGAAACATTTTGCATTCCCAAAACTGGGCTGGAAGTTCAAAAACTTGCTGCACAGTTTCAAATTTTTTTTTAAAGATTTCGACGACGATTTTTTTTTTAAAGATTTCGACGATTTCACCTCGACGTGGGATTACAAAGGCAAAACAAGTAGCTTTTTAGTTAATATGTACAATTCAAGGATAAAAAAGTAGCTGTTTAAAGCTAGTGATGTAAGAGGTACAGTTATTTATGAGCAAACGCCCAAAATTCAAAAATTACATAACTGTTATGGATTTTTGTGGAAAAATTCCAGGGATTAGAAAGTTACTTTAAAAAAGTAACTATGTTACAGTTACTCAATATGAGGGGTAACTAGTTACAGTTACTTTATATGAAAAGTAACTAACTACAGCTACTTTTAGAAACTTCAAGTTATAAAAAAAATAAAATTTAATCATTTTTCAAAGAGAAGCAAAAAAGAAAAATTTCATTGTTAAATGCCTAGATTTATTTATTTCTTTTTTTTTGGTTTCCCTAGAATTTAGAATTTGAGTTTTTGGCAGTTAGAACCCTCCTGCAGATGTATCAATCTAATTTTATTTTATGGCAAAATTTGCTGTGTCTGAATTAATTTGAAATTTATCTTTTCAGGTTGCAAACCTCAAAAGGACAATTCTGTATTTATAAAAGTAAAATCAGATTGTCGAGGTATTATAATTGAAAATGCTGCTGATTATGGGTAAGTTTCTATTTTATTATTGGTTGTGTATATCAGGGCTAAAAACAACTCAGAAGTTTTACCCGTCCCAGAGGACGGCTTCAACAATGTCAAACTATATAAATAGCTCCTAAATGTATTTAAAAAAAATCACTCTTAACGTTTATATAAATTGCACAATGAATTAGTAGTTACTAGAAATACATCATATAGTAATAAAAGAAATACTAGGTTACTATTTGTAACCTTTTTTTATGAGCTAATTTAAAATGTCAAGTTATTTGATTGCACTACGTTTTTCAAATGAATATATGGCATTGACAGTTCCACAATCAAGCCAATGATTTAGAGGTTTCTGCACAAAACTCTGAAAAGACTTTGCCATTTAGGTAGATGTTCATAATTGAGTTTAACTCTTCTTATTTAAAGTGAGTGCATATTGGGTTTTGTAGGTAATTGTTAATTCCTTTGTTAGAAGTTCAAATGCATGTGCACAGAGCAACTTTTCTTCTGTGAACATACGCATTTCTTATGACAAAATAACTAATAGGATTTTTATATCAGAGAGTCATTTTTGAAGTGAGGTACTAGACTCTATATATATATAACAAAAATTAACAATGCATCACAAACATTGATATTAAAAGGTCTGTCCACGAGGACGTCAGAATCAAGAAATTAGTTATCCTCGGGGAATATTTTGACTGCTGAGGACAGGGGTACAGGAGGTTTTTCGAGCCCTGGTGTATAGGTTCAAATAATTGTAGCTAAGAATTCAGAAGTGTTAGTATTAATCTCTAAATAGTTCAGCATACTTAATTAGTTTATTAATTCAGCTGTTATTTTAAGTTTTTTTTTACAAGCAAAGCGCTACTCCGATCCCTGCATATTTTTTTCGTTAGTTACTGTAAAAACGAATTATTCTTTTTAGTGAAGAAGAAATTGTTGACTTGAATGCCGGTTCCCAACACATTCTCCGATACAACCCTATCATATCATTGCTACAAAGTGGTTCTGTTCACCTCATTTGAAAAGTTTTTGTTTCTTACAAAACTTTGAACTTCTGGATCAAATCACAAGTTAATAAAGGTAGAAGAATCATTTCTTTGCCAGTTAACAATAAGATATAAGAGCTACATATCAATGGAATTAGTACAAACTATATTTTTGTATTATATTCTTATTTGCACAACCTAAACTGAATTGTATGTATTTTAACTTATTAAATTAAATTAATATTTTAAAAAGTTATGTTTGGACTCCTATTTTTCATAGATATTTGAAAGCTTGGAATATTTTCTATTATCAACAATTGAAGATGTTTATTATTATTATGTATTCAGTTGCTAACATGCAATAGATAACTTACATTTTTTTTATTAAATTTTACTTTAAATGACTAAAAAGCACAAATATGAATGAAATATGTTTACATTTCCTTGTTAATGCTTAATTACATTGAAAATTAGAAACAAAACTGGCCCCTTTGGGACACTCGAATAAATGCAATTTTGGAAAAAGTCACATGAAAATATCTAAATCAACCTCAGTACATCGACAAAACCAAGCTCGGAGAGAAATATTTCTTTCAGAAGTAAAATTAGTAATTTCTACTAAAAAATATACTTTATTGCATTTTTAAATTTATTTAAAATACTTACTATTTTTTTTTTTTTTACATAAAGCATTTTATTTGTACATTATATAAAAAATACATAACAAATTAAACTATAATAAATATAACATGCATACACCATGCTAATAAAATATTGTAAAATATTTAAATACTTAATTTTATATTTAAATAATTTATTATTTTATAATTAATTCCTCTAGTATTTAAAGTTAAAATACATTGGCATATACTATGATGATGAAGAATTCCCAAAATTTTATGATAACCATTTTTATTTAAAAATATTTATGAGTTTATAATCAACTCGTCTATTAGAAGTTACAATTGTCAATATTTTTAAATATATAAGACAAAACATATATTTTATGATCTTCAACCAACTAGAGGGTTATACTTTTGCTTTAACTCAGAATAAAAAGTTACATTAATCTATACTGACGAATTCAGGTAAACTGCAGTAATCGCAACAATGAGTTGTACCATTTTTGCTTTCAAATACTTTTTTTTCCTGTATGTTTTCTTATCAGTAAAATTAATTGAGTGCTTACGACAATGGTCCAAGTCATTATGGAAGTTACTGCAGTTTACCTGCCGACAGCAGTATTGTCTTACTGGGGAATACTACATATATGTATACAAAGTTATGATATAAAGTTTTTATACATGAACTGTTTTATAAAAAGGTTATGAATAGTAAGATGAATAGTATATATTATTTATAGATATGAAGATTTCTTTTAAAAATTATTTTTAAAAGAAATTGTTCAGTCTATCACTGCAAAAATCGTATCTCATAATCAAGTATCATATACTGTATTATAAATTTGATTACATTTTTAGTAAAAACTGGCAATAGATTAGCATGGTCACTGATTTTTGATCATATTGCATTAATTATTTTTTATCACCAATAATCATATTAGATTGTTGCTTAAATGAGTTTACTAAATTTGGAAAAATTTGCTTTAATGTAGGCCTAAGACCCTAAGAAACTCCTGATAGGTAATTGACAATATTGGAAAACATTCTAACTCTGAATACTGATTAACACTTAGTATCTGTACTTTAGTATCTGTAGAAGAAAATTTTTGGGTGCTTTAAATTTGGTTATATAATGGCATACTAAATAATAACAAAATATTTTTTTCTTCATTAAAGCATTTTTATTATCTTTGACTAATTGATGTAAAATTCTGCAAATAAAAATTTCATGTGAAATTTTAAATTGGTTTTCTAGAAGAATTATGGATTAACATGATATAAGAATCAACATTCTACAATGCAAAGATTAAAAAAACCCTTTTTTTTTTAGATTTATAGTTTAGAACTCAGATGCTTTTAAGCATATAACTAAATCTGCAATATTTTTCTTTGTTTATAAATTAATTTTAGAACTTAATCAATGTTCTATTTAAAAAAATAAATGAAAGTAGTGGTCAGTTACGGCTCTATATTTTATCATATTTCTTTTTGTTGAGATAGGATAAAAACCTTCTTTCAACTGAGCGTGCAATTTCACAAGGTCGAGACCTCGGTGACCTTTTGGCTCTTGTGGCGTGCAACATGCTTTATCATTTGACCGGTTATAAAAAGATGTCTGAAAATACTGTCTCTGGCACGAGAGTGTATTTTTGGTCTGCACCAACACCGCTGGCTCTTGTATTATCAATAAAATTTGATCTTTCATAATTGAATCAATTTTTCCAGAAACCCTTTAAGGGGTCATAGGAGTCTTAAAAATGTGCAAAGAAAGTACTACAAAGCGTAGTTTGATCTTTCATGTAATTTTTGAACTACTCAATATATAAGTATAATTTTTTTATATGTAATTCTACAAGATTTATCTAATATAAAACAAATTTTAAAATTTATGAAACTTTAGCCAAAACTAAAATAAATGATATTAAACATAAAACTATTTGAACACATTGGGATTAGGCTTGTGCTGCAAATTTTGAGGTCAAAATTGAAACAAATGTCCAAGAAAATGACTTTATATTGCACAAATATGTACAAACAAAGACTTAAACCTTAATTCTCAGCTCAATTTTAATTAGAAATGTAGCAAATATAGCACTGTTCATTGTCCAAATCGTAGGAATATTATTTTAAGAACTTTTTTCTAAAAAAAAATAATACAAATTTTAAAATTTTGATTTTAATTTTTTTTTAAAAATAAGTTATAATTAAAATTTAGCTGAGAATTCAGGTATAAGTCTTTGTTTGTACATATTTGTACAATATAAAGTCATTTTTTCAATTTTGACCTCAAAATTTGCAGCGCAAGCCTTATCCCAATGTGTTCAAATAGCTTTATGTTTAATATCATTTATTTTAGTTTTGGCTAAAGTTTCATAAATTTTAAAATTTGTTTTACATTAAATAAATCTTATAGAATTACTTATAAAAAAATTATACTTATAAATTGAGTAGTTAAAAAAGTCACATTTTTATCAAAATTGAGTGTTTGATGTTAAGAGGGATTATCAGTCACTTAGAGCTAATTGCATTGGTTTCGGAATTGCATTTTGCAGAAATATTGCTTTGCCATGTTAGCCCTTTTTCCCCTTGTATAGAAATCAACATAACATCAAAATAAAATAGAAATTGAAACGAAAGTGTTATCTAGTTATTTAGTTACATATTTTTGAAGTTTAAAAACGCCCCAAAATATTCAGCAGATGGGGACACTATTTTAAAACTTTATCAATTAATAATTAAATAACCAAATGTTATTTTCTTTTCAATTTTGTTTTAAATTGGTGCTATGATGTTTATTCCCACACCTGAAAATGAGATAACACGGCAAATCAATTATTTTGTAAAAATTGTGGTTTCAAAACTAATGCATTAGCTCTATGGGACTCACTGACAGACCCTCTTAAACAATCGTCCTATGTACACACACATTTTGTGAAGGAATCACATTAATCTAGTGGTGTTTGTTTTGAGTTGAATTAAATAAATTTTAGCTAAAAAATAAGAGTTAGTATTATTTTTCTTGTCCATTTTTTTTAGAAACCCCAACTTTAAAATTAATTTTATATATATCAAAACAGACGCAGGTTCCTCTTTCGAGTCTAATGCATAAGTTCCCTGTTTAAGAGGAACGCGATAGAGGGCAGCACTACCGTTCACTAGGGAATCCTCTAATTTTAGAGACAGATACCAAGCAGAGCAAAGTATCCCAGAATCAGCTTGTAACCATCAGAGGTATTGATTATTTTTTGTGGAACAGGGTATGGTCGCATAATCTGAGAAAGCGGGAATTTCCCTCATAATTTCTGAAATTATCAGGAAAATGTAAATTAAATTTCCAGTTTTGTTTCCATGTTTTGTTACGACACTGTGAAAAATTGGAGGACTTTGTGATTGTGACCAAGACGGACCCCGTAAACGGGGGTCTTCGGCCAGCAAGGTTCGAAATCTCAACCTAAAGGATGTCAGACCAACACTCTACCAACCAGGCTGTCCCTGCCCATTATTGGCATTAAATACATAAGAATGAAATTCTTTAAACTTTGTTCTGGGAAAATACAATTCAATCACGGCACATCTTATCTCTGTGTATGTTATTATTTATATCAGGTTCGACAACAGAGAACCACCTCTCGTAATAATAATAATAAAAAAAAAATATCCATAAAACTGACATAATCTTTCTTTGTAAACAAGATAAAGATTACGACATCAAAGGTCAGTTTATTCTTTACCAATACGACGCAGACGATTTGAAGATATTCCATAGAAAAAATTTGATTTTCCCGCTAATTCCGGAAGTAGGATATATATTGTATACATTTCATTCAAGAAACTCTTGATAAGACCAGAAATGTTGTTTGTGTTGATATTTTTTTGTTTGTTTCGAATTGCAAGGTTTGTTGACCCTCGATGATATAATATAGCATAATACGTGCAAAAGTGACTTATAGAAAGAAAGACAATTTTTCAGGAAAAAAATATCTGAAATTTTGTTTCTACTGAATTTTTTTGTAAAGGAAAGTGACGAGTCTGCTAATTCTACCGTAACAATTGAACTAAATTCGTTTAAGAATCGAATTAATCGATGGATCGCAAGATTTTATACATTGTAGTTTTCGTACCTCGTAAATTCGAAACACTCTCAGGGACGGTAATTTTGACGTCATAGTTCAGAGTAACGTTGTTCCGAACATGAAGATAACCTGTCTCCAAACCTGTTCGGAACCACTCGTTCACGGCTGACCACATTTTTAGGGTTTTGAACTAGTTTCTCGATCTTCGGCACTCGGAACAGTGACGTAAAAAATTCCGTCTACGCTCATGTTTGGGAGAGCTTCTCTGGCCTTGTTATTGAAGTTGGCCGTGGTCTCTACTAACTGAAAATCTTCTCTCTGTGTTAATCTAACGATGGGGTGAAATTATTATTTTATATTGGGACTTCTGGTCATATCCTCCCTCCCCTCCCCATCTATTTTATTGAGTTCATCAATCTCTCTCCTCTACAATGAAGTCTTTCTTATTTCGATAAAGTAATGATAAGGCAGGGATTCAATGATAAGAAAGAACTGATAATGAACTTAGACGGGTATTTTTTTTTATTCACAAGTGTAGAGATTACGAAGAATAGGTCATTCCAAGTTATATGAAGCTATAATAATAAAAGTTTTAATTTTCCCTAGTTAAACTAAAATCCAGTTTAACTGGCCAGGTTTAATTCATTTCATAATAGTAATACTTAAGCAAATTTCCCCTATTTCCATATTTTCAAAAACGCCAAACGGTTTTTAGGTGGTTCTATGACAGCCTAATGGGGAACATTCATGTGACGTCACGCGGTTTGTTATGCATCAGCTCGGGAAGCACGTTGTAATGTTATCCTATACAGCTATCGAAGCACGTGCTATTGTTTTCCTACTACTCAAACCTGTCTAACCGCTTTTTTTTCATACAGTGATTTGGAATTGAAGCTCAGGTATATGGCGTGAATGTCCCCCATTACCTTGTTACTATTGTGGGTTGCCTGTATGTATTTATGGATTGAATTTCTTAATAAATGTCATAAGTAACAACAACTTTGTTACTCTAGTCCTTCTCAGAGCAGAAGTCAGACTTCTACTCTCACGGGTGTTCTAGGCCTTGTGCCAACGGAAAATACGTACCCTTCCTGCCTTAACTAGAATCGAATAAAAAAAGGTTTTTCACATTCAATAAATAACTTTATTCGTTATTTCAAGACATATTTTTATTTGTTTTTGCTTCAGTTAGAGTGTAATATTAATTATTTTTTCCTCGATTTTGACGTAACAGGGCGAACGAATATCATGGCGAACGAATATCATGGCGGACGTTATCGCGTAGGAGCGACCTATCAGAGGGGCAGAACTCCGTTTGTTTACGTGCGATTCCTCCGCGTAGAACATTTTAATGCGCTGCTAACTTAGGTGTGTTTTGGTGTAGGCGTTCTTTTTTGTTGTCAAATTCCACTATGACCTGTATAAACCATCTTCGTTTCTGACGCTTAGAGCCTGAGGTGTTAATTCTAGTGATTGTCTATTCCGTGTGGCTAGCTTAAGCTCAGTTGTATATCAAGTAAACTTAATAATCATTTATCAACCCCGGAGACTTACTTATACCTCTTTCACTCCAACATGGAGCATAGGGCCTCCGTCATGGTCCGCCACCTCAGCCTGTTGGCTGCAACGGTATTAATCTCTCCCCATTGACTTGTTAACTTCTTTTACTTCGTTGTTAATCGTTCTACGCCACGTTGTTTTTGGCTTCCCTCTTTTTCTTTTGCCTTGCGGGTTCCACTCTAAGGCATCCTTTACCTTGAATTTCTCTGGCTTGCGTAGCACATGCCCGATCCACCACCATTTTCGTTTTCTAATTTCATATTCTATTGGTTTTTGATTACATGTTATTAATATGTCAGCATTTGTTAATTAATGGCACCACTTGATTTTAAGAATTTTTCGAAGGCATGGAGACAACCCCGGAGAAATTAACTGTTAACATCTTAACCCTTTCAGGCCCAGTGATGCCATTTGGCATCATCATGTTTCTGATCATAATTAAAAAATAATAATAATAATAGGGCTGACATCTATTGGGATTAATAAAAAATATTTTCTAATAGAAAAAGTTTGAAGAATCGAATGATGTGCTTTTTGATAGCATAAATGGCTATAGATGATCAGAAAAAAAATTCTAAAATGATGATGCCAAATTGTCATTGGGGACTGAAATAGTTAATAAAGTTTTTATATCACGCGTACAGTCGTACAGAATGCGTAAGCAGCACATAGTATCAGGAATAAATTTTGCCGTTATTATATTGCATAGATAAATAAAATTTAGTTCCTTAGCAACTGGTTTGGAATAAATTTTATCAATTTTGGTAAAAATATCTCTGTTCCTATTTATGTTTTAAAACAATGGAAATAGGTGAAAAAAAATTTTTAGAAGAATGCAAATTGGAGAGTTAGTAATAGAGTTAACAATGCTAATAGAACACACAGAGAGTTACAGAAGGAAATTAACAATGCAAATAGAACACACAGTTACAGAAGGAAATTAACAATGCTAATAGAAGAGTAACAGATGGATATAACAAAGCAAATGAAAGAGTTAAAGAGGAAAGTTGAACAATAGAAATAGAACAGTTACAGAAGGAAAATAAAAAATGCAAATAGATCAGTATCAGAAGGAAATTAACAATGCAAATGGAACAGTTACAGAAGGATTTAACAAAATATTTTAATGGTATATGTTCTTTAAGGAATCTGGCTTTGAAAGAAGGGATATATTCAGCTTTATATTCGTTTGCGAGTTTAAAGTTGTTGGGGTGTAAGTAGAAGTAGATATTAAAATTGATTGAGTGTTCAATAGCAAGCGATAGCACTAATCGACCGCAATCCTTATTGTTGAATCCTGAACTTGTTTTTACCCGTTAATTTTTGTGGATGGACGATTCGAACAGGGCAGGTTTGTTAGTGGAGGTAGAGCGGGATGATGTTTGACGTAGCTTTGACATCAACATAGGAGGCGTGGTCGTTATAATTTGGGATTTGGACGAATTAGCTGGCGGGTTGTTTATTGTTTGTGGGGTATAAGACAATATTTGACGGAGTTGCGTTGTTGAAGTCGATTTGTACGTTCCATTTGTCCATTGTGTCAATACATAAAAATCATCCACAAATCTGTTGGTAAACGTCTTCATACTTTTATAGAAATATGCTTTGCATGTAAAAAGAATTCTGAATTTTAATAATTTAAATGTGAAAATAATTCAAAGGATTTATAAATTTACGAAACTAAACAGGTTTTTTTATTCTATAAAAGCTTAAGATAAAACTTTAATCTACGTCCTAACACTTAACCCTATAGACCTATTCCACAATATTGATAGTGCATTGCACAAGCAAGTTTTCCACGAAATTTTTTTGAACGAAAGATGGGTGGATTTTACTTTCACAATCTCGTAGAATTGTTGAAAATATCTGTTTTGTTTACTTTTTTCTTATCCTAATAAGGACATCAATCGAAAAAACGTGATATGAAATTCTTCTTAGTATTTTCTTAAAGTTTGTCAAACTTCATGAAAGAATTGGAAGGTGTGGCTATCTAACAAAGGTGTAATTTCATATGAGACTGACCAGGAGAACTTTTTTAGGTTTTAAAGTTATTGAAATTCTTTATAGTACCTATATAATTCGAGTTTCCAGTATCTGTCGAATGTCATAATAAGTTGCTCGAGCGGCCATAAAACTTTTTAGGTTTTAAACTTTTGAATGTACTGAAATTACTTTATTGGGTAGTTAACTTTAAGTGTATTGATTATGAGTGGTAATTAAAAGTCATGTAGTGTTACACACCCTTAGTTATCATATAAATCAGTGCATCAAAAAATATATATATTAACTGCTTTAAATTTGTTTTGAAAGATTAATTGGTAATTAAGAAACGACAAAAAACTCCGAAACTTATTTCCAGAAGGGATACTAGAATTTTACTCGAGCAATTTTACATAATTATTTTTCGAACTGAAAATACATTTATATAAATCAGACTATTAATTGAATTTGCAAAAGGGCGAGAATGAATGAAAACTAGCCAATTTTGGCTTTTAAATGTTAAAATTACAACCAAATGCTGTCTTTAGCTATTTTAGGGCGTGTAAAACGTTTGTGATATTGGTTCTAAGTGAACTGTTACGAACCTATATGTTGTTCACTTCTATACAAACTTCAGTGAGTATTGTAACCGAAAAATAACATTTTTTTTATAGAATTTCTTGTTTGGTTATTACTTTTACTAGTAATTAATCACAATTCTTTTCATGCTACTTTAACTGATATTCTGTAAATTAATTAACCCCCTTTGGAGCAATCTCGGCATCGTCACACTGAGCTAAACAATTGCATATTTGTGCCCTGAGACTTTTGGCTCTTCACGACTTCATTCCTCTCTAAAGCTCATTGAACCCTCAATATAACGAAAGCAAAGCCGACTTTAAGCTATTTTTAGTAAATACGCCAATAGAAAACAATATTTCGAAAATTGGGATTCTCCTACCATTTCAAAAGCAAAAATACCTATAATATGACAGCATGTGAGGGAGAAGTGACGCTTCTCCTTTCTTAAATGGATGACAGAAGCGTTATTTTCACACCTACATTTGTCTCGATAGAGTTTAACACAGGGCCGGATTTTTAAATAGGCTAAGTAGGCTGTAGCCTAGAACTGCAAATTTTACGAACAATTAAAGCGACATTCGGCACAAAAAATTATTACACAAATACTAATAACTTTAAGACAGAAAGCAAATAATTTACATGTAATGGCTAGGGTTGTGTAACAGAAGAAAATCTCGGGGAAACTTTTATAAAACATTTAATTTAATTGAACACAAAACGTACACAACCCTAGGTTACAACAAATTCATTTAAGACAATTAAAGTTAAATAAAATTAGATCAAAATGAAAATATTAAAATGGACGGACAAAAGTTTGATGTTGACAGTCCGAAAGCCAAGCCCTCTCTGATGACGCAAACACCAATTGGACATGACGTTGCTTGCCCAAACGGTGGTGCCCTCTTTCTGGTGCTAGGAGCGCATTACAGTTCTAATGATAGTTTTATAAAAGAGTTAAAAAGTGCCGATTCTATGTACACTGCTCACAACAATTAGGGGAACGCATGGTTTAGACTCTTTTACCCCCAATGATTCCATTTCGTATCATCAGCTTACGATTTTTTTTTTCTCACTCAGTTGAGTTCGCACCTATTTATCATTATATCGAAGAAAAATGCCTTTTGAAGAATTAAATAATGTTTGTTTTAATTAAATGAAAACATGAAACACATGGTAAAATAAAATTCCCTCCCAAAAAATTTTAGGAAATAAATTGACCCTAAATTCTTCACTCTTGCATTCTTAGATGTTTAAAAATTGATTTTACCTCTTTTTTTACAAATAAAGTTTTGGAAAAATTATTTTATAATTTATTCAAAATTTATGATTCAAAAATTTCCCCCCTTAAATTTTAGTTAAAAAATTTGTATTTTTTTCCTGTTTTTTTACCATTTCATTCTGGATGCATAATGAATCTATTTCACAAATCTTCGATTTTTATAATAAAAAAAATAAGAAGTTGAAAATGAAAAGGTAAACAAAAGTTCTAAAAGTGCTCCCCTAATTGTTTTGAGCAGTGTAGTTAGATTATACAAACTCTATTTCAGAATAGCGCCAAATAAATCGCCAAGAGCGTTAGTTTAGTCTTACTCCAAAGAGAGCGACATCTCCATCCTCTTCTTAACTCCACGATTGACTCATTAACTCTCTCTATTTTGAGAACTCGGGGGGCTTTCAAAAATTTCTGGAGGGCTAAAAACACAGGATGGGGGCGAAAGTTCGCGCTTATTTTTAGCACCCTTTTGGGTGGGTAACGACTGCTCTTGAGTCTGGCTAGAAGATTGCAGCAGCCAAAGTTGATTCCTCAGCCTTGGAAAATCCTGTGTTGCATTGATGAAGATTCTGAATGGGGAAGAGTTTTTATCGTGGAATAGAATTGTGGAAAAAATAGGAAAGTGAATACTAAAGGCTCGCTTGTTTAACGTAATGGACTTCATGCAAAAATTCATGTTGCTTCTACACTGTAAAAAAAAAAGTATGTTGTTCTTGCAGAAAAACACTGTGAGCTGTTGTGCTAGAAATTTTTTATTTAGTTTACTGTGAAAATCTGGTGATTTTATACGAGGAATTTGTAGTTTTAAAGCAAAAGCTGTTTTTTACAGGTACAGACCTATCCCACACCTCCCCGGGGGAAATCGGAACAGCGGCTAATTCAGTGGAAAAATTAAAAAAAATATTTGTTTTTTATTTTCAAATAAAATTTTTACTTTTCAAGAGAATCGAAAATTAGTGATAATTAAGGGCAACTTTTCAAGCAAGCCTGCTCAATTTTGGAACTATAACCTTACTTGACTTGCCATTTAAGTGTACTTGCTTTTTTCTATTGCAGCCCTTTAACCACTCACAACCGAAACCAACACAAAACCATAAATAGCTGCGCCACCACTTAAGTTTATATTTAATCATCCTCTCCAAAATCCTTATTTAACAAAGCGTATCACGATAACAAACACTTCAAAAATGCATTCTTCCTTCGGTACAATACTCTATTTCAGGTGCTTAGACAAGCGAGAAGTTGAAGGGAATACAGATAACAAAACCAAATGTGGCTGACTGCTGTTTGTATAGATAAGCAGTACATTAAAACGAATGCTTTAACTAACTCCAATTTAAAAGTCAGTGACTGATGACTTTTAACTAAGAATATGTACTCTTTATAAGGCGCGTTTACATGAGCCATCGAATCCATCAATTGAAGAGCAAACTCAGCAATTTTTTCCTCTTAGGATTTTCTCCCAGGCTGAACCGGAATTGCAGGGTTCATTGGGGGTTTCTCAAACCCTCCAATGTAGGATGGTTTGATGTTTCTTACCATGGATCCGGCCACAGACTATCGACCTATTTTTCCCCAAATGGGGATTTCGGCATTCCATGGATTCAATAGCTCATGTAAACTCGCCTATAGTGTTGGCAATAAAAGCACTGTACAAAGTTTTTCAGTTTTCCCCCCCTGCTAGCTGAGCTATTTTTTGCACACAATTTCAACAGACATGTTTCGCGGCAACAGTTCCATAAGAATGAAAATAAAGGTCTCTATTGGTTAGTCCAATGTGGTGGGTGGAGTTTACCGCATCAAGCCATCAATGAAATACAGGTATGAGAGCAAGAATGATTAACGTCACTTAAGATATGTATATTACAATATTTTTTTTTAATTGACGGAGTCATGTTTGTAAAATGTAAACATTTCCAATCTTTTGACTAGTTTACATCGAATGAATGCAGTCATCCTGTAAATTGGATATCTGTACTGGGAAAGAGTAGAAAAATTCCAACTCGTGACGGATGGGCCCGAGTACACTGGGACAGACGTGCTCGTTAAATCTGTGGAGTCCAAAAAGTCCCGACGGCGCCAGCGTACGATGTCGCTCGAAGTTCCGTTGGGTGCCCGCTCAGGTGTCGACCTCGTCACTTGACCAGGGTTCTAAATTACGAGGCGTTATTGGCTGTGTTAAAGCTCCTAAAGGAGGCTAGAAATAGGCAGCCGGAATCGATTACATCACCCATCGAAGGGCTGTGAGGCGCCCTGTGGTCAGTGTAGCGATCTACGGATCGGAAGGTCCCGCGATCGAAACCTGGTCCCTGAAAACTCACCGAGTATATGCGGAGTACGTGCTCGTTAAATCTGTTGGGTCCAAAAGTCCTGTGGGCGGTCATTGCGCAGTTTCCCATGGGTACAGGTTCCTGGGGACTATGTCCCTCCCCTTCAGGGACATGTCTAAATTGTCTAGGTGGCGCGTGATAGATGGCAGCATCTGTCACGTATATGTGTGCATGTGAGTGTGTGTGTGTGTTGTGACTGACTGTCTTACTGGACGAAGGTTTATAAGCGGTTCTCTGAGCAAGCACACAAGCCTGAAAATATATGTATACCAACCAATCCACCCATCGAATGACAATTTTCTCAGAAGTATTGCGATAGTTTCGAAAATCCTAAAGAAGATTTTGTTTTCTAGATGTTTTGGAGGTCGCTCCGCTGATTCTAACAAATTGGATTTTGAATTGGTTCGTATATTTCAGTCTTCTGGAACTACTCTACAGCTCGAACTAAGAGATCCACAGACTTCAAATTAAGTTGCTTGTTGCTTCAAACTTGTTCCCAGTAGCCAGTCGACGTCATAATAACGTTTTTGAAAAAATCGCGCGTATGTAAAGCTTAGCAGCCATAGGAATTTGTAAGTTATTTAAAGCTATTTGAATTGCCTTGTAGGGAATGTATTCACATTTAAATTTGTGTATTGATTTATTGGGGGGGGGGGAGCAATTGAAAGTCGCGTAGTGTTATACCCCTCTAGTTGTATCTACAATACAACTTTTACCAAAACTTTTTTTCTCTAAGAAACAAGCTGACCCATTATTTTAACGACCTCGATCCATTATTGGCCACATTACAACTCTCATCTACGCAAATGTAGCATGACGATATTTAACTTCTCATTTAATCAAACATCTTAAAAAGTTCCAAACGCACCTTTGTTTACATTTAGGGGGTTAAAAGGGGTTAAATTTGGTTACGCATCTTTAATCATTCTTCGAAATGTGGTATTTTTTTTTATTCTTTTGTGGCTGGATTGGTTTTGTATATCCGTCACACTAATATTTCAATTTTTTTTTCGACCCTCTTGTAGTCAATTTAACTTAATTTTTTTTACAATAGAAGTTGATTTTTTTTTTTAAACTATGTTTGTAAAAAGTTATCCATGTTTTTGAAATTTATAATTCATTCACAAAATGAATTTTTCCAAACCACAGTCAAACACTATTTTAGCTGCCAGACTCTTTGTGATGTATGGAATAAAGTTTACGTGGGCAAAAAATTCCAGTAAATCATAAATGATTTGCATTCTATTGTTAAATGCAAAATAAATTACTGCATTCACATAGTGAAGGGCCTGAATAACTTTGCAATAGTGTATGTCTGGGTTTTGGTCACACATAACAGATATTTAAGACAAAGAATAATCACACAAAAGTAAGTAGTGCACTACTTCTATACACTACTAATAATGATCATGCATTTTTATAAATATGACATATTAAGGACATTTTTATCTTGCTAATAATTACTTGTTATTTTCTTGTGAATGCTCGGACAGTAAAAAACTTGAGGTGTGTAACACTTCACGACTTTCTGTTACCTTAAACACTCAATAAATCCTGAGTACATGCGGAGAACGTGCTCGTTTAATCTGTGGGTCCGAAAGTCCTGTGGTCGGTCATAGCGCAGTTTACCATGGGTTCAGGTACTCTGGAGAAAATTTTCCCCTCCCCTCTAGCGACATGCCTAAATTGAGGAAGGTAGCACCATATCGGAGTAGCCAGATATCCACCCTCTCATGGGTATTCAAAGCCTTGAGCCAACGGATGCTACTGCAACCCTCTTGCCTACCAGGCTACGGCCTGGAGGCACACGACAACAACTCAATAAATCATTGCACCTAAAGGTAATTATAACCTATAAGTTAATTTCAATGACTTTAAAATCCAGTCAAGTACTCTTTTCACAGGTACGATTTTGACGAAAACCTTATTATGATTTCACACTGTAGTAATCAATGTTGAAATACCACTTTTTTTTTAATCAGCGCTGGTTGGGGATCCCAGTCGGTTAGGCACTCGCCTAGCATGCGAAAGGTCCCAGGTTTGGGTCCGGTCATCGCCAAAATTACTGCCGACCTATAAACGGCCCTTGCAGCCAAAAATGTCCGACGAATGATGCACCGTGTAAGGAAGTGCACGTTAAATATCCTTCAAAGTCCTGAAGCTGCGTACGGTGTCGCCCTTAACGGTTGCGTTTTTTT